>VWZF01006624.1:42400-84953 GCA_013396755.1 Sclerurus mexicanus
GGAAGGCATCGCCCGCCCCTCTCCGGTCCTTCCGCGCCGGGCGGGAGGCCCCGGGGCTGGCGGGGGTCCCTCCTCGGCCTCATGGCTTAGGCGGGGTCCGCTCGCACCCCGCGGAGCAGAGGGCGCTGCGGCCGCGGCCTCCCGGCGCTCCGCGCTGGCTCCGGGCGGCCCGAGCGCGCTGCCCCCGCTCCGCGGCCCCTCATCAGCCGCGCGGGGGGAGTTCGGGAGCTCGGGTACGGCCGCGGGGTCCCGTCCTCGGCTGTGCCCTGCAGCCGGGAGCCCTCAAGCCACTGGAGATGGGGTTTTTGCCCCAGGCTCATTGGGGTGTCTTCATCTCGCAGCCAGTGTTTGCAGGAGGCGTGGGATCCCACAGAGCCTCCTGGAGCGTTGCCAGGTGCCAGAGAACCTGTAGCTTTGTCTCTGCTACTCTTTGCCTAAACAAGCAACATCAAACAAACGATGTAAATAGCAAGAGCCTCTTTTTATTTTCTAGACCAGTACTTAAGGTCCAGATGGCCTCCTAACATGCAGAGGTGTGACCGGGCAGAAGGACTGAAGAATGAACAAGGAAGAAGTTACGTTTGTAACTGAGAGAAGTGATGACATAGGGACTGCAGAGGCTCCTACATTTTACTTTTTATAGAGTGTACCACATACTTGGGCACATGTATGCTCCACCTCCCACTCTGTGCGGAGTATTGCATAATATTACATCTGAATTTACAGAATTAACTGTTTTAGAAGGAAAAAATGAGTGCTGTTTTCCCTCATTTACAGTCCAACTATAGATGTTTTGTCTCTTAATGTGTCTTAACCATGGAATCTTGAGAGCAGCCGGTCTGTGACAAGTCTGTTGTGCAAAGTACTCAAGTTAGACCAGAGCTTGTTGAAGCTTTAAAAGCATAGAAAAACATGTTTCTTCCTGCTGAACAGCCTTCCGTGTCACCTTTTAAGTATATACTATGTATATTCAGTGTATGCTTTTGTATGAATCTACTATTCATATATCAGAACTTGAAAATAAATTATATTCTTGTCCTGCATGAAAAATAACACATCAAAGATTTAGAAAATTAAGTCCCAATACTCTTGCTGATTTACATAGGATCTCACTTAACCCCTAAAGAACATCTATGCAACCATACAGTCCTAGGAATGAAGGATAAAAAACACCTAAACCATAATCTCTAGATACATTTGCTTCCTAGTTAAACAATAAATAAAATCATTTCAATAACCGATGAGCAACTTCAAAGGCTGAGAGAACTGGGTATATTCAGCTTGGAAAAGAGAATCTTCAGGGTGACCTAATTGTGGCCTTCCAGTACCTGAAGGGAGCCAAAAAGAAAGATGGAGAGACTTTGTACAAGGGCACATAGGGACAGAACAAGGCAGAATGGCTTCAAACTAAAAGAGAGTAGGTTTAGATTAGGTATTAGGAAAAGAAAAATCTTCCTTGTGAGGGTGATGAGGCCCTGGCACAGGTTGCTCAGGGAAACTGTGGCTGCCCCATCCCTGGAAGTGTCCAAGACCAGGTTGGTTTGAGCTCTGAGTAAGGTGCAAGGTGTCCCTTGTCCATGGCAGGGGGGTTGGAACTAGATGTTCTTTAAGATCCCTTCCAACCCCGGCCATTGTAAGATTCTATGATCTTTCCCTCTTTATGGGAGAATTTTTTTTTTTCTAGGACTTCTGTGTGGTTTTTTTAAATATGACAGACTTTTGCAAACTGTCATTTTAACCCATTTTGAAACTTTATACTCTTAGATTTGCACTGGAATTAGCTTATATAATCACATTAGGTTGCGTATTAAGTTCAGTAGGATGACTCGTGCACAGAGATGTCCAGGCATCTCTGATAACTGGGGACCATGTTATAGCATCAAAACAAGTTATCTTTTATATCAAAGCTATGGAACTCATGTGTTATTTAGAAAAAAAAAAAACATATTCTGAACTTCTCTCAACACCCAGAGGCAACGTAATTCAATTTCTTTGCTCTCCCAGTTTTCAAAGGGTACAAGTGCAAAACCAGTGATACTGCTTCAAATGAAAGGATCAGCCAAGATACCTCAGAGTTGGGCACCTTCATTCATGTTATAATTTTCTCTATTCAAGTATATAAAACATATGTAAAAAGGAAGAGACTTATCATTTAGAACTGAAACTGATTTTTTGTTGTTGTTGATTCATTTGTATCTCTCTTGGGCTGGTTGTTCTGTGCAATTGCCAAAAAGGACCCAGTGCATTAAAAGTTAAAAGCCTGATATCTCAAAGTGATAAGCCTCAGCTGCCATTTATTCCGGCTGCCATTTATTCCAGCTGCATTTGCAAGTGCTCAACTGCACTTCCTAAGACACTTGTTTTGCATGGAGTATATATAACCCTCTCAGCCTCACTAAAATTTTAGAGAGGTGACACAAGCACCCAGCACTATCTCCTCAGTGGTCTTCTTTTTTTTGTAATCTCAACATCTTGTAGTTTTAAGACATTTTTTTCAGTTGTAATGTTCTGAAGACAGATCTGAAATTACAGTTTATGGTGGGAGAATTTTTATTTTTCTTGCCAAGCCTAGCTAAAAGAAGTTAACTGACTTTCATTTAACAGAAAATCAATGAGCATTGAAGATATAATATACTAACCCCTCAGTATTATTTAATGAAGTGAAATCCAGCAAAAAAGGAGTTATCAGTCAGCCAAAGCTGAATCAGCTTTGAATGAATCAGCTGTGAAGCAGCACCAGCTGAACATCACATTGAAAGCTGTATAAAGTAGTGCTCAGAAAATGGCCTAGTAGAGAGAAATCGGGCGAAACATCCTATAAATCACATTCACCTGGAAACTCCAATGTTTTCACAGTGTACAGTTGCACTCAATGATCTTACTGGTCTTTTCTGACCTGAATGATTCCATGATAAATGCAATTAGTGCAGCAAGTATTCATCCATTTGGCAAAAAATAATAAATTAGTACTGGCTCTTTTGGTCTTCATTCAATCCTTCATGTCTTGTTTCTCTTAGTTGCAAAAAGAAAAATAGCCATCATCACATTTCCAGCCAACACTCTGCTGGCCCATGATACAGGAAAATGCAGAGGATTAAGAATGCTTTCCCTGGTTGCTCAGGCAACAGTGAAACATGGGAATATGAAAAGGTATTACCATCCTTTGTACAGTACCTCACTAGAGTTCTGAGATGTGTTTATCTATGTTTTTCTTCTTTCCCATTATCACATAAATTAAAGCATGAAAATTATTTATGTAGTCTGCTACCTAGAGTGTGAAAATGTTAAATATGAAAACATATTTTATCCTGTAGAAAAAAGAAAGATAATAAGTACAGTTTACTAAAAGGCTGTAGAAATTTTCAGAACTGTGCACTGAAAGGTTTTCAGGTGGTGTCCAAAACGCAGCAACTATTGTCGCTCTTAAAAAATCCTGGTAAATTTGTGGTGTCTTAAGAAAATAATCATTGCTTCATCTGCTTTTTCTTTCCCACTTATATATGCAAGTACCTAATAAATAGGTCCCATAAAGTTCCAACTTCACAGACCTAATTAGCTGTCAAAAAAACCAAAGATTTTTTTATGAAGGCTTCACTTTCTAAATTAAAAAAAAATGCTTAGAACATTAGACAGGAACAACAATTCTATTCATACATCCACATCAATTTTTATCATATATCCTTAATATAAACAGCAAACATATTTGTGGCTGGCTTAATTTTTGGAATTTTGGATCACTTAATGGCTGAATGATCTTTATCACTTTTGTATTTTTAAATATGCAAACTATGTAAGGGCAAGAAAAACATAATGCAAGGAATGTCTGTCCATTATGTGTCAGTGTGGGTCATCAGCAGGCACCACCTGTGCTTCTGTGTAAGGAAATTCCTTCTTGGACTAACAGTGTCTGTCAGGGTCACACATCCCCTCTCATTTCTTGTGCTGATTTTGAAGTATTTCAACCTTGGCCTGAGTCACTGTCTCTGTCAAGCAGGTGTTTTTCAAACTCCTTTCATGAAATGTCAATATGATTTCCCCTCGCCCCCTTCTAGTAGCTCATTCCTCTTCATTGAAACGTGTCCTCAGATGCCACACAAGCACTGGGATGGTTCGGCTTCACAGACAAGACATTGTCTTTCTGCTGCTGTCCTGCTACATTTCCTGCTTTCTATTTTGAGTTCCTAGCTGGTACATACCACAAAAACCAAATACACATACACTTCCAGGGTTCCCAAGCTTGCAGAGCACCAGCTCCTTGTATTTGTTGGGATAGTAGACATGGCAGAAGAAATAGTATTTGGCTCTTGGACAGTGGGCTGTCACTGTATGGTGTTGGTGGGTGAATGAATGAAACCAGAGCTCACACACCAGCTGTTGAGATTGCTCTTGCAATTTCAGAGCATTCAGTGTAAACTTTCAAAAGAAAGAGGAACCCAGAAACCCAGTCCCTGAAACACAAATTATTTTCTGGATGTATCCTCAGCAGAAAGACTGATACTGAAGAGACTTTATGTGCTCTCCCTGAAACATGTGAGACTAATGTTTGCTGTCACTAACAGCAACATCTATGTACCCTCCTTGATTGTGTTCAAAATTGTTCTTCTCACATTCATTTGTATCAGAAGTCCTAAGTTCATCTTCATGTTTATCCTCTGGTCAGACAGACAATTCCCAAAGGGCCTCTTAGGTTATTCTTTAAAATTATGCAAGTCCCTCTTCAACTACCAGTAGACTTCTGAGTACATTCCTTCATCATGAAGATGTTTTGTCCCTCAGCCATCATTACAAAGAGCCAGAAAACTCCTCAGGACTACCTATCCCCTTCTGAAGGAGAAGATGATAAAGAAATCACACCTTAAATTCCCATTTAGAGTGGTTTATGAGGTCTGTCTGAATGGGTTCTTTGCCTTAACAGGTGACTTTCTGAAAGAAAGCTCTGTACTCTGAAGATCTCTGTAGATTTACTCAAATTCTCTATAAGAATGAGCTTTTAAGATTGCCCTGCCTCTCCATGTGCAGGGTTGCATATAGGCAGGAGGCCAGCCTGCCTTATCCATAGTCCTGAAGCATTTCCCTGTGCATTCACAAACACTCAGCTGGACAATGACCCTCCTCTGAAACTACCAATCCTCATTTTACCATGGCATGGGTAGCTTTAAACATCTGCAGCTCTCTGAGATGTTAATGGCAGCTGCAGAGAACTTCTCTCCAACTTCTGTTCAAGATTATACAGGGCATGTGGCAGCCAAGTCAGATGCCAGGTTCAAAAGGACAATATTCCAACTGCTGTTTGACAGATGCAGCTAGAACTTCTCCCTTTCACCATTCAAGAAAAATGCAGGTCATCTCACACTTAGCAAGAAGTCCCTCCTTAAGAGAGGAGTGAGGCAAAGGGCTTGCACACAATCCAGAGAGATAAGAGGCAAGAGAAACCACCTCCCATCAGCATAGACCATCTGTGCAGCTACGGCAGGAGAACATCAACACCGTTATATCAAAAAGCTGCAGGTACTGGAGGGTTATCTCGAGTGCTGCATGGCATGAGCTGCAACAGAGAGACCGCCAAGAAACATGCCAGCACTGAGTCCAGTTTCAAGTGAAGAGAGATCAGAAAATTATGGCAATGTTGCAGTTTTCCCTTCCTTGAGGTCTGTACAGCAAAACTGGATATTATTTAGGAAAACCAGAGAGTACTGAAAGCAATGTGGCTAAACCAAGTGAAAGTAACTCAGAGGCTACAGAAGAGGCGGAGATCTGAGAAACACTGCATATATTACTGAGTTCACATACCTTCTCAACCAATACTCAACCAATTCTCTAGCCCTGAGGACTATGTGCTCTGAGCTCTGATACAGAAAAGACAGTTGTCTCTAGGCACATATCCTTTGGGATGGACTTTAGAATGATCGGTTGAACCTGACTGATCATCATAGGGAATAAGGTGTTGCAGTCCAAAGGTGTTATCACAACCAGCAGATGTACCTGCCTTGCACAGAACTGTCTAGTGACTATCAATAAGCCATGGACCTGCAGATACACCAGTTTCAGCACAGGCTGGAAAACAACCTGCAGACTCATATTCAAACTAAGTTGTGCAGCTCCCTGGGATATCCAGTCTATCAATATGGGCAGTGGCCTTGAATTCCCAGTCTGTGCTTGCAACTAGTGGTGAAGAAACAGCAATGATCAAAATCCAGTGAATGAAATAAGCACGGGAAGGGGGGGGAAGAGACAGTGGCTCTCCAGAGGGAAGATCCAGAGTAGAGGTATGTGTATAGCATGAGTTTGGAGCTGCTTTTAACACAGACTGATCCCATGATCAGTCTGGATTCCCATGATGGCCTGGAGCTGACACTATCCCAGCAGCCTTGATATGCTGGATGCTGTGTAACTGCTCAGGGAAGGAAGACAAAGTCAGGGTTAGATTGGATAAGGTTTTGTTACGCTAAAAAAAAGAAAGGTGACACTCTTTCTGATCATTTTGCTTGAGACTCACTTCCCAGTCAATTTAAGCTTTTTCTTTACCTTATCCATAACTAGTGTACTAAATCCCGTGCTTGAATGAGAAAGAATGAAACCCCTTCTCTCTCAAGTGGACAACTTTTTAAAAAAAGAGAGAAACAGCAGGTAAAGTTCTCCCACTTAAAGTTTCAACAAGAAATATATTTATCTTTTATGTTGAAAACTGTCTGGAGTGCTTCCGTTTTAGTAGAACAAAGTCCAATACCCACAGCATGGTGTCATCCTTGTGTTGGCACACAGAGAAGTCCCACAGGCCAAACAATGGCCACCAGCACGGCCATGTGGATAAATCCCATCTGTCATTGAGCAGCAAATCCCAGCCGCAGCTGCACCAGTCACTATAATGACATCCCACTTCGCTTCTTGGAATCCTTCCGTGCAATGGGACTGAAGGACAAGATCTCCTTGTAAATAAACTCTTGAAAAACAGAACAAAATAACCATGAACGTGTGATTTCAGAGGATACAAATGAAAGTTTGAATCCTATAGATGCAGAAAGGAGGTATTCAGTGGCAGATACAAGCTGGAAGAGGCAGACAAAGAGAGGCAAAAACAGTCTGCCTGAAGAGCTGGAAGGATCTTTGCTGAATGCATAAAAGCAAGAGCAAGGCAAGAAATATGTGCACTACCATTGAGGCATCAGCAGGCAATCACAGCCTTACTCAGCACATGCACAGGGAAGAGAGAGGGGTAGGAAAGTTCTATGCTAGACAGGAATTTCAAAGAAAATAAACTTCTTACTTTTCCACTCATCTATTGAAAGCTTTTCATGTTCCAGAGAATCATCATAGGACTGTTGTGCTTCTGTCTCCTCCTCGACGTCTCGGAACTGGTCAAAATAGGGGTGAGCCAATGCCTGTGTGGCTGTAAAGCGCTTTTCCACATCAAGCTGCAGCATCTTGTCAAGAAGGTCCACAGCTGTAGGAGAAGATGGGAACAGGGCTAAGCAAGGTGCTGTGGAGAATGGGAATCATGTGCATGAACCCTGCAAATTGATGATGGTATTATTTCCTATACTGCACCTCCAGACCTGAAAATGAAAGAGATACCTCAGCCTGGTCAAGGCAGTGAGGAACTGCAGTCAGTGGAGATGCAAAGTCTGCCCAAGAGCAGCACCAGGGAGCTCTTACTAACAAACTTAAATTGTGCAGAAATAACAAATTAGTCTTGAATAAGCTTTGCTGCACAGATGAGGCTGCAGAAAGATGAAGAGCAAGCCAGTAACCTCAAGATATTTTTTAGTTTTAATAATTTGCTTTCACTCAGAGCCCTGAATCTCAAAGTAGTCTTAACATGAATAATCTGTATAGAAATCTATACATCCCTGGTAAACAGAAGGGTAGGAAACTCAGATACTGACTAGTCTGTCAGCCCCATTCCCACCTGGTTTTAACATTTTAATGCTTTCTTCCTTTCAGTTTTTAGAACTGCTTTGCTTGCTCTCACCTCTAAGCTACTTGGGAAGAGAGCTCTTAGTAAGAAATCGGTTTTTACCCTGAAAATTATAAATTATCATTGGGTCTCTGTTAGGGTTCACTAGATCTAGCTATTCAACAAACAGAATCTACACTGTACTAAGAAAAAAAAAATACTGGAGTGGACTGGGGTTCTCGTAGCACTTTACCAAAATCCATAATGCCTTAGATGTTAGTCTGGGAAATAATAATGAATAAAGAAGAGCTGGTTTATCTAAGTACTACTGATCATATTGTCACCTGCTTGGCTACAACAAGAACTTTGGGAAGCTAAAATCAGCCAAAACTCATTCCAACTTTCATACCAATTGGAATTGATATATGCAATTGTCCTAATGCTTAATTTGCAACCCAAAACCAAGACTTCCCATTATATTCAGCATCTGCTTTCTTCTGGTTTGTTAATATGGAAGTCAGAAGTTTATCTCTTCCATAAAAATTGTATGTTATAGGCTGTGTAATTTTAAAATTTAAAGAAAAAAACCCAAAAGCAGTAAATGGTCAAGAACACCAGAACTTCGCCATTGTAATGCCAATAAAGAATCATTTTGCTTTTAATTTATGCATATTTGCCCTGGGAGGGGCAGGGCCACAACCTGCAAGGGAGAAAGTAGAAAGAAATTATGAGAAAAAGGAGAAATAGAGTTGGAGCTGTCATGGTCAGTTGCCTGTTTTCCAGCTGTGAAAACTCATGAGAAATGCTGAAGATGACTTACCCTGAGGATTTGCTTTAGGGAAAAGCACAGATAAATCCTTCTTGGGGATTTTAGGAAGGGACTTGATATAACTCTTAGCCTGAAAGAGCAAGGAAAGCACAATTACTGCATGTGGACAAGTGTGAGGGGGTGTGAAATACAGCTTTCAGATCTTATGGTTCCAATGAGCAAAGGCAAATGGAGAGAACAAGAAGTCGTCTCAGATGTCACATTTCAGTGAGCAGTTTACAAGTATTTTTATCAATTGAGATACAAAAATATATCTGTTTAAGAGCCAAGCTAGAGAACAGAGAAGGTTGATGGTTTGCTGGGGCATCAGGCACCTCACATGGAAGTTTCTGCAATCCACACCAATTCCCAACACAACACCAGGTCCATCAGATGTGCCACTAACAAAGAGAAATGTCTTCCTTGCCAAGGGGAAAAGGCTGTTGTACTTCCTCACTGCTGCTGTAGAGGCAGCACCTCTCCTATCTGAAATACAGCCACCTTAACCTTTCCCCCACCACACCTCTGCCAGCAGGACCCAAATCCACAGTGAACTTTCTTACCGCTTTGTCCTCCAGCTTCTCCAAGAAGTCTTCTCCTGGATGCCCTGTTACTTTCAGGATCTGAATCAGTTGATCCAGGTCTGGCAAGCTGTGTTAAAGATGACCTGTTGAGGAGCAAGCCCTGGACATCCCCTGACAGCTCAGCATGTGGGAGCTACAGTTAGGTTATGATAAAAGCCCAAGAGACACACAAATTCATCAGACTGGCAAAAAGAGCTCCAAGACTTTTTTCCTGGCACACCATTTTCATCAAGAGAATTTTTCTGGCACAACTATGCCACTCCACACGTCAGTGGGCTTGGGGGGATATGCAAAGGTTTGGGGATGGAGCTATGGCCATGCAAAGTTGAACTGGTGGAGCTCTAACCACAAGGCAGAGCACATATGGCTAGCACAGAGGTATATTTCTAAGGTCCCTTCTTACCTTCCGCTTTCCTCATCAAAAAGACTGATCCCTGTGATTACCTCCTGGTAAACCAGAATGACACCTATTTTTCTCAGTAGTCTCATTCATAAAAAAGCCCTTTTGCACACACCAAGAATCATTACTCCCCTCAGGGGAAAGGTTCAGCTTGAAAAGGATACAGTCTTTTCCTTTAAACAGCGTTTTCCCAGTCAGCATTTCTGCCATGATACAGCCAATAGACCAGATATCCACTGTTCAGAGAGAAAAAGGAGGGGGGGAAAAAAAAAAAAAAAAAAAAAAAAAGAAAAGAAAAGGACAGTAAAAAGGCAGTAATGATTGCTGGGGCTGTCGCTTTTGTTGTTGCTTCCAGCAAGGACTGATTTAAAATTTCACTCCCACCCTCCTCTGTTCTTTCTATGCTGCCAAAATCTCTGCTTTCATTTTTTCCTACAAGTATTAGCTTTGGGAGTTGTGCAACACCTTTGAGACCTGCTCCACTCCAGGGAACACTGACGGTAAAGAAGAAAAACAACTGGACGATTACAAGAGGTTTAAGCCACCAGGATCCCCAGGCTCGTCACCAGACAGTCACGCTGCAAAGGCAAGGCTGCTTACCAGTCTGGTTGTAATGCATCCAGTTCAGGATGACTTCTGGGGCTCTGTACCAGCGTGTAACCACATAGCCAGTCATTTCAGCATCAGCGTGCCTGGCCAAGCCAAAATCCAAGATCTGCAGTGGCAAAGGAAGAAGAAGGAAGGGCAGGAAAAAGAAATCCTATGGGCAAATGAGACTCCACTTCTAAGAGAAAATTAAGCAGATCCAGTCAGATAATAACAAAGTTCCAACTACACCACAGCCAACCATGGGACAGTTCAAAGAATTAACAGGTTTCTCATAATTCCACTGTAAATTGCAAGCCATCTGCAAAACCACTTGTTGTGAGAAGACCCTGCTGAAAGGATCAGGGCTTTGGGCTACCTGGAAGGTCACTTTCTTTCTTGAAGCCTAAATTTCAAGTCTCTGCTTTATTTGAGTTGGTCCATGACCTGGTGGTGAAGGCATGCTCCCAGGCCACCACAACTCACCCTTTCCTATAAGAACACCTTGCAGCTGACAGAGGATGGCCTCTCCCTCAATACTGAAGATGAACAAGCTTGACCCAACCTTTATGGGCAACGAAGCCACTCCCTGTAATATACATTACAGAAAACACATGCTAGAGCACCACACCAGTGAGCTGCAAGCAAACCCTTCAGAACCATATTCAAAATAACTTTGCCTGGAATCACAACCATGATGTCAGTGAGAGCCAGAGGGCAACTGAGGTTGAATCCAGTTACCCTTCAGGGATTGTTCACCTAAAGTATTGCTCAGCAGTATTGAATTTATCTAGGAAGTCATTACAAACTGCCATGCCACAGGAATTACAGTGACAGGATGTTCATTTGAAGGCTTGCACGTTGATTCAGCAAGTTACATCAGCAGGTGAGTATTTCCCACTGCCTGCAATCACCAAGTAACAAAATGCCTTGAATTGAGAAGGCAAGAGGAAACATGACAGTACCAAGTTCTTGCTGGCAGAGCAGTTCCTCCATGATCTGATATGCTACATGCTACAAAGTGGTGCTTTTCCACCTACCTTTAGCTGACAGTCTTCATTCACAGCCAGGTTACTTGGCTTCAGGTCCTACAACAGACAAGAGCAGAAAAATATGGATGTTTCCAGTTGCAACACAAACACAAGGTTCAGCTGAACCTCTGATTGCCTTTCATGGGGTCCCGTAACATCCCAAGTCCATTATCAATTCAACAACGACACCATCTGCTATAGTGTACAGCTTTAGATTACTATTTTATTTTTTCTGAAATAGTTTTAATTCAAGAAGCATCATAAAATGATTCTCAGCTCATCAGAAAATACAGCATTTCCTCAAAAATGGGTAAATCCAAACATATATAGGGTGTAGGACAGAAAAGAGACCCCAGAGCAGACAATGCTATTAGTAAAACAATGTTTAAGAATTTATTAACTATGACCATGCTGCATTTCTCAAACAGACAAAAATCAGAGTAAGAGCAAACATGAACTTACCCTGTGTATGATGCCAGCTGAATGAATATACTGCAATAAAAAGAGGAGCCACAATGTGAGCACCAGCAGACCAGACTGTCTGTTCTCCGACAGAGAAATGAGAGCTACAAACAACAACTTGCTGAGAACACAACTCTGCAGCCTGCTACTGCAGGGCAGCATTTTGAAAAGGAATCTCTGTCCTGAACTGCTGATAGTGATAGTATTTGCAATGCTATTGCCAGTCTACAGATGATCCATGGAGCACAAGAGCAGGGATGATGCAATAAAATAGTTCCTTAGAGCAAGTACAACAATAGCTTCAAATGATCAAAGGCATCAGGGTTACAGCAGACGACATGAAAACGTCGTTATTTTGGGTATTCAAAAAAAAATAATCTCAGCATAAAAACATAAAATTGCAAAAACTGACTGCAGGGCTTTTATCACACCAATTAAACCTTCTGTGTGTTCTTCCCCTCTTTATTTAAACTCAAGATAGCAGCAAACTGGGGAAAGGTGTTATTAAGGTAAACTCATTCATGCCTGTAAGCCACTGCTCTGACTCCAGAAGAGCAGTGAAGTGAAGGATGTTAGAGGGCAGCATTAGGACACTGTCTCTTCATCCTGGGGTTTTCTAGAATTGCTTTCTGCTCTCTCAAAGCCAGTTACAGAAGCATATTCCTTTTTTATTCTATTGAATAGAAGACCATTCCCTCTGTCTTCCCCCCTGAGAGCCTCTTATGAATTCAGCAGAAGCTCCTGTTACTGCCAGTTTTTTACTGTCTGTGTAGAGTTTTGCTAAGGGTTTTGGCAAGTCAAAGAGCAATGCAACTGCTGCTGTGGAAAAACTGTTGCAAGATCTATGGCTCCTGATTGCTTTGATACCCAGCTGATGTAAACAAGCAGTCATTTTATTGATGAGTGCTGGAACAAGAGCAGTTCAACAGTCAATATCTGTTCTTAGGGGGTGCCATAAACCCCTCCACATCTTCCTATACAGTGTTGGAAGGGAGTTTAGTTAGGGTCAACCCAGAGGAGACACAAGGGAGTCACTAAATTCCTCCAGACCCACCTACCTTCAGCCCTTTCAGCATTTGGTAGACTAGGTACTGGATCTTTTCATCACTGAATTCATGTCCCATGATCTTTTGTAAATCTGTCCGCATGTATGGCATCACCAGGTAGCTAAAAGGCAATAAGACAAGGCCCTGAGTTTAGAAGAAAAACGCAGGGGACAAGGCTAGCCTTGTTCTCAGTTGGGTTTTGTTTTCTGGCTATGGAACTGTAGACCTCAAGTGATGTTCAGTTCCAGCCTTTCACCACCCGGAAGCTGAAACATCTCACACAGCAAAACTGCACTGGCTCCCAAATTTGTCTTTGTAATGTTCTCCCGCCCTGCCTCAAAAGCCAACATCTAGCTTTCTTCAGTATCTGCCTCCTGAGGCTTCTAATTAGTTGTTAGTCTTCCTGCAGGAACAGCTCTGAGAACCTTCAAATGCTTTTCCTGCAGGCTGCTAAATACCCAGCCATCAGCCAAACCCCCAAATTCAGGCATATGGGCATATGCTGCTTGTCCCCAGTGATAGGGAAGGGAAAATGACTTGTTCAGCCTGACCATAAACACTGAGGGGGAAAAAAGAACAGCCAGAATCAAGATTAAAAGAAAGCCAGATTTTAAAATTCTCACTTTAATTGCCCTGGGGTCTCATGAACCAACAATACTCCCATTCTGAGTGCAGCCTCTTAGCTCAGCAGTCACACAGCATGGATCACACTACATGTGATAGCCATGGAATGTAACACATCCGCATTACATAGGTTGGTCTCTACATTCTGTGGTCTCCCAGCTGTGAGCACAGCATGGGATCTGTTAATGTACTCTGGGTGTGTTAAACATGGGAACTGATGTATGCTTTTGATTCTCTGTGTTATTTGGGGATGTCTGGCTTTTAGCCTTGCCCCCTTGCAGCTCAACCCAATCTGTTATCCTGCTTCTAGGACACAGCTGTCTTGGGAAACATTGAGTCTAGTTAGAGCAAGAAACTCCAAACTTACAAGTCCTGGAACCCCTGGTAGGAGGCAGTGGAGGTAAAGACATCAAGCAGCCCGATGACCTGATGAAGGAGAGAAGTCCACATTTAAACCTGGAAAGCATTTGCTGTGCACACAGGACTTGGGTAGCAGCCCTCCACTGGCACACGCATATGGGCGAACACAGAACTCCATCTGAAGAATCCAAAGATTCCTTACTGATGCTGCACAAATGTTTCTCTTTTACTAATACATGGTAGCATACATTACACATCTGCTTCAGCCTCATGACAATTGGGCACAGTGGACAAGTAGTAACCCCAAGACTGCCTTCACATGCCAAATGTCAGGATCTTTCCCTATATTACAATAATCCATCTCTCTATATATATTAAAATAAATGTGATGCCACCTGAAAGGACATGCTCCCAGGTGGCAAGAAAATACCCCTTGTATTAGCAGGGAGAAAAATGAGTACTTGCATTCTCATGTTGCATGTGCTTCAACAGCATCAGCTCTCTGTAGGCTCTCTTGGCAAAGATCTCTGACTGGAACGGTCGGCAGAGCTTCTTGATAGCCACTTTCTCCCCTGTCTTCTTGTCTATGGCTGAACTGCAGCAGACAAATCAAAAAACAATTCTGACATTGGCAGTATGTTCTAACAAATTTGGCAATCCCAAAAGTCATTTCCTAGAGAAGAGTTAATTCTTGTGCTCACAGAAGAACAGCAAAGAAAGGCTCTTTGAGAAACCCAGTGGAGCTCTGCACAGGAGATGTTACCCTGTGTAGCTTTGGGCAGCGGACCACAGCCTGTGCTCTTTGGTGGACTACGTGGAGTACCAAGCCAAGTATTAGTGGCTCATCTTTTTTCCCTTTTACCTGCAGAAACAAGCTGGAAGTAACAGAGCTGTGAGAATAGGGAAACACAAATGGTTAAAGTTCAGAATTAGATCTAACTCTGCCTTCTTCTTGCCTAATACATGGAGATAAGAGAATAAAGCAATTTCTGCTTTGCCATCTGCTTGGCGGCTGTTGTCTTTTAAGGCAGGCCAGTGCCTTCACTGTATCCTGGAGACAGTGAATGTCACACATTAAAAATACAGGCTGCTGAAATTAATTCTGCTGCATTCAGGATCTTTGATGCTACACATATGCTTCTGTGTAAAAGCAGGTCTGGCTGGAAATAAGCATCTTCCATAGAACTAATGAAAACATGGTACAACAGCCATCGCCACAGATATGGCGTGTAATTCCCTCTGGTCACATTTGCTGTTTTTTGCAGACACGGCAATCCTGTGACAGTTTCTCTTCTTCTGGAGGCTTTTTGCTCAGATTGTAAAGGAGGCCCCGGGTTCCAAGGGGGAAGGGAGGTCCTCAGACAGCTGTTAATTTGGTTTTCTCAGTGGTCTTTTCCAGGGGTGCCTCAGCCCCTCCTTGAGCCCTCCCAAACATGAAAAAAGGGTTTTCCCTGCCAAATCACACTACGGATTTCCAGAGCAGTTCCCACAGCTTCATAAATCCCTATCCCATCTCCCATGAAAATGGAAGGGCTATAAATCATCATATTCAATCCCATGGCTTTTAGCTGCATTCTCCAGCATTGCAGAGACACATTTCTCCATTCAGTCGGTACAAGCAAAGGAAGTGCAGGAACAGCTACACAAGCCAGTTTCAGCATTGAAGATGCTGCAGGATATCATAGGAGGACTCTGAGCGAAGAGTTGTCTCAGTTTCAGGACCAGCAGATGTCAGCAGAGGGGACAGCACTGCATAAAGTTTTCTGAGGAGCCAGGGAAATAAGAGGAAGGCACTCTGACTAGACAGTCAATCAGCTTCTGCAGAATTCAAGGCAGGTTTCCTAATCTGAGGGTGCACGTTCTTACCTGCCTTCCCAGCTGCTGACGTACAGAGCATCTAACCCCACTTCTCAACACAGGAGAGCAGGGTGATGGAGCTTCAGCCTGTGCAGCACAGACAGCACTGGTTACACCCTTGCCATAAGCACAGCTAAGAGCTATTCAGTTGGCATAGCTGAGAGAGCCCACCATGTTCTTCCCAGCAAAGATTTAATGAACAGATACAGTTCGGGATGACATGGGGCAGACAGAGCTGTGTGCCTGCCTCGGGTGGCAGAGACCAGCAAGACCAGTGTTGGAGGGGTCAGAAGACTCTTCTTTCAGAATTACATTCAGCTGGAAGCCAAATCACTACAAATTTTGGCAAATTAATAAGGGAAGAAATAAGTCTTTGCTGTTTCTTCCAAGTTACTTTCTCAGCTGTTCAAGAAGGTGTAAAACCTAGCTGCTGAGTAACACTGCAATAGGAAGGTTTCCCAACAATTCCCAGCAGAGGACAGCAAATCCTAACTCCACAGGCTTCCACCTCTGCTTTGTACAGAAACCGGCACCAAGCCCTCCGTGCTGAGCCCTGTCCATCTGATCCCACCACCACCATGGACCCTTGGGCTGTATCAATACCCCTACCTCCCTCCTCTCCCTGAGAGCTCCAGAGCAGCCAAGACTTCCACAGTGGCCAGTAAAGATTTGTTTTGCTGATGTTTGTTTTTTTTGGGTGGGGAAGGAAACTGAAAGGATTTCTCTCTTCCTTTTTTTCTCCTATCTTTTTTTCCTTCCTGCTTTCCTCAATGACAAAAACTTGAGAACACTGTAGAAATATTAAAAAAAAGTCAAGTCTAACCTTGCCTGATTTTGCAGGCCTGACTTAAGCATCTCAGAACCATAAATGCACCTGGACAGCAAAGTGAGAGCCTCTCTGTAAATTGGAAGGGACAAGGACAGAAGCTCGGCACCAGGATTTCAAGATTAGTGCTGTGACAGTGGCAGAATAGACTCTGCCCGACACCTAGGAAAAGGGATACACCTTTCTTTTTTATTTTTAGCTCAGCATGTTATGAAACAAGGGCTCTATTCAAATACTATCAATGGACTGCTTCATATTTAACCTTTTAAAGAGTCACCCATCTCCTCCAGTTGTCAGCGTAAACCATGCAAGGTCTGACTTCTGCTTGCTCTTGCTACAGGCCCCTTTGCCCAGCTGAATAATTAACAGCAGTTCATGCTGCTCTCTCATAGGTTGGGGATTATTATCAGACATGAAGGAAGTCCCAGTCTGCTACTGGTCCTGGTTTACAGTAATTTCTATCTACTTTATGATTTCAAGCTAGAAACAGTATCAGGGTGAGGGTTGTATTGTCCAGCTGCTTAGTCCAAGCAGCCCAGCACCAGCTGTCTTGGACTAAGCAGCAAGGGCACCTTGTTGCAGTACCCACCTCTGTTACTCTACAAATTTCTTTCAGGCACCCAGGTATTCCCCACCTCATGCCTTTGCTGCCAGATAATCTCAACGCAAGCTCAAGACCAAAGCGGCTCAAAAGCTGCCTGACCCCAATGCCGAGGTGACATCCCAAGCTGCCTGGCACCCCTGGCTGCCCTGCCTACCCAGTCCCCTCTCTGCCCACCTGGGGTAACCACAGGGGGAAACATTTTCTACAAGTGACCAAGTCTCCAGCCTGCTGCCTGCACTGGAGCAGGAGACAAACCGCCTCCATCACACATGCAAATGTCCTTTCTTAATGGAGGGGTGCTGACAAGCACCTCCTTGTTTTCCCCCTAGCATGGAACACCCCTAGCTCACCCAGTGCTGCTGCTGGCAGTGCAAGCGGGACCCTACTCACCACACTGAGCCGTAGGCTCCAGACCCCAGCGGGTGGAGGGATGTGTATCTTCTGGGCAGCTCCCAGAGGGTGTTGTTCACCTCTTGTCTGTAAAAGCCTCTTCTCCTTGCGATGTTCATCGCCCGACGGGTGTGAGAGTGCCACCCCCCCAGAGTACTGGAGTATGGGAGGGTTTCTGGGGTGATAGCAGGACAGTGAAGCCTCCTGTGCTGGTAAAAAAGGCTCTAGCAAGTTTCCTTCTCTGTTTTCAGCTGTTGCGAGCCTGAAGGAACATGTCTTTTGGCCCTCCTCCCTCCGCCTCCACATTGGCAGAGGTGAGGCATCAGGTTTCCTGACACACCTCAGTCTTGTACAGATGCCTTTGGACTCTGCTATAGGAGAGGAGCATTCAGCCCTGCATAGGCACACCCCTGGGAGCCCCTGTCACCTGGAGCTCTTACTCTCCTGCCTCCACAAGCCAAGAAATATCCTCATGCAACTTGGAGGGAGTCTCGTGAAATCCCTCCTCCAAACAAGTGGATGAGTAAGGAGTTGTCAAGCCGGGGAATCTGAGGGACAAGCCACAGCACTTCGTCAGACAAGCAGGGACACTCTTCTTTCAAGCTGATGAAGGACAGCTCTAGGCTCGTGACAAAGAACACCCCAGTGTTATATCCAGAGAAGAGCAAGGAAGCAATGGCAATGCTCTCCCAAGTCTGGCTTCCCAGCAGTGCGCGGATGTCCTGAAAGTAGGCTGAGGTTCTCCACTTATGTCCAAGTGACTGTTGCAAGGAGGATCAGGAGCAGCTGTGAGATGGGAACATCCTGAGAACTGTTTGTTGCCCAGGCTTTGCTAGGTCTGGTTTAATCTCCTGCAGCAGGTCTAACCCTTTCTTCAGTCTTCTTGGACAGCACAGAGCCCAGGTTCATTGCTATGCCTACCATGAGCATGCCAGACCAGCAAACCCAGCCCAGCCCAGATCCATTCTTCGTAAGCAGATGGCACCTCAGCATTTTGCTCCAACATTAGGATGCTCAGGCATGGCTCCCACACGGGAGGTAGTTGCATTCTACATGCTTTCCAAAGGAAGTGACTAAGCTATGCCTTACCAAGCCAGCCCAGCTGCTTACACAATGTTCTACTCCACCAGCCCTCCACCCTGCCCAGAGCCTCTGCTCCTTCCCACTCAAGTCATCTGCAAAGGTGTCCCTGCTCTGAGAACATCTGTGCAGCAAGCTTAGAGACAAGTTACCTGGCAAATGAGAAATACACAAAAAGCACTATCAGGAGGTTGGGAAAGATTCATTATCCCTGCTTACAGCATCAGCATTGGCCCTTCTGTTATTCGAGTAGCCAGCTTACAGCCATAGGTACAGCCTGCTGCTTCATAAAACACAAACTAGGGACAAGGCACTATGGCAGGGCTTTAACCCTGCTTATGCATACCTGTGTAAATCAGCCCTAGCTTCAGCAACAGCACAGTCAGAAAATGAACCATCTGCTTGGCTGTGTTCTATAAATAACACATGTGAGCAAGAGGTGTCACAGCAAAAACTCCTGGTCCACAAGCAAACATGTAACTTCTTGGTTATTTGATGAACACAACCCTTGCTCAACTACTTGTGAAGGTAATCAGCATGCAATTAAGGAGTCCTAAATAGCTGCAGCATGTCTGGGCTGTACAAAGATGAGTTAGTTCAAATGACCAAATCAAACAGGAAATTTTAGGATCATAGAAACCTTTAGGCTGGAAAAGATCTTGAAGGTCAAATCTAACCACAAACCTAACTGCCACATTACCAATGTTTGGGATGACCCAAACATTCTTCTCCAGGTGCCTCTACAGTGCAGTTGGAGGTGACAATAAGGGTTACAATTTTTACAATTGCTTCTCTTCCAGTAATATGTTTCCTCATGGACCTACTAGTATGTTGTTCCCACCCGTGACGGCCCTACCATTGACTGGAGGATGGTTGGACAATAATTTGCAAGTGTTGCACCCTGACTGTTAAGCTTCATGAGTTAAGTAATTTCATTTTATATGTGTAGTTTATTTTTTCTCCCCAACTCAATTCTCACTGATTTTAGGTTGGGTTTTTTTGCTAACCAGGATAGATTGTAACTGAGCACATTCTAGAATTGCACATCTTGGGCGTTTTGGATTTTTTTTTTCCTCCCAGAAAACAACAAATGACTGGTTCTGTTTAGGCCTTTTTCCCCCTTCTCCCCACTTTGTACCCAGGCCAGAAGATGGTGAAAGCAAACAGGAAGGCTCACAGAGCTGAGAGAACACTCCCTCGCTGCTTTTTGTACTTCCTCAAATCAGCCACTGCACAGCCTTGTGGCAGGGAAGTGCAACACTGTGAGGATCAGCTGCCCGACTGGGATCAACACAACCCCCTCTGGTTCACGAAGGTCTGGGAACTTCAGTGACTGAGAGCTGTGTTACTGTGAAGAACACAGTTTTGGTCAGAGTGAATGGCACCAGTACACAATAAAGTGTTGGAAAAGCTCCACTATGGTAGAGATCTTTCCACCAACAACTAGATGGCAGCTGAAGAGGAAAAGAATCATTTTTAAATAGCAAACAAGCACAAACCAGTATTATTGGGGAAAGTTCCCAGGGCCAGGTAAGCAGCACAGTGCTGGTCTATTTCTGTTGAATTAGCGCTTCCCTGTGCTAAACAGAAAATAAAAGGTGGGCTTTTTTTTCCTGTGTCCAGTACTCACTGTCAGACTCTAAGCTACTTTTGTAGCAAAGAATTCACTTGGGACAAATATGGACCGTCAGCAGAGTCAGCCACCAACACACGCCCCAGCCATCACACACAGGATCTCCTACAGCATAAGGGAGAAATTCACACCATTCTAAAACCAATACTTCAGTCTAAGAGGTTTGCAAGTACCATCAGTGCAGTAAATCTGAAAAATAAATTTTATTTTTAACCAGTGGTATTGTGACATCTCATCTGGCATAACCAATTACAGCAAAATTCATGGATAGAAACAAAATAGCAGATCTCTTCTTTCAAGTGCAGCATCCTGCTCAGTCTGCAGGCAGCTGACCAGCATTGCACTGAAAGCAGGAGTGCATTCCACATGGGCTCCCTTAGGGACAGACTCTGAATGAAACATTGCCATTCACACACACATACACACACAGAGACACACACACACAACATCTATATTTTTAAAAATCTTTAGCAATATTTCCGCATGAAATCATACTATAGCATCTACACATAAAATGGCTGATAAAAATAATCTTGCTGTAAGTCTACATAGTATATCTGCATTTTCATTTGAATACCCAAACTGCCGGTCCAGCAGAAAAGGGAGGTTTTCTGTTTTGATTTTTTTGGGGCTGAGGAGAGTTTTATCCTACAGCATGACATAACTGCTCTCTTTGTCTCAGCCCAGACATTTATTAAATATTTGGCCTGAAGAGATCACTGGATAGCAGCCTAGAATGAATCAATGGCTTTGTCATCCATGTCCCATCCCTTTGTGCTGCCTCTTCAAACATAGGGTAAAAACACTACAAATGGTTCCTCTCTGCCCCATAGGCAACAAGAACACAAAATACTGCAAAAGCCTTTCTCCTCACATACACAGGTGCGTTGCCCACACAGGATGCCTGCAACAAATTAACGTCTAAAATTGTCTCCTCCAGAAGCCCTAAAATTGGGCTCCTGAGCCCCCCAGCTACAGTTCTAGCACACAAACATGCTGAGAAACCTCCCTCCTGCCAGTCCCTAACTGGGCATTTCACTCATGCAGAGTCCTGTAAATTACAAAATATTGGAACCATATTTGTATTCAAACATATTTCCTTCTCATGTTTCCTCGGGGAGAGATCAAATTGCTAAAAAACAGCCAAGAAGCTCTTATCAGAAGGTAAAAAAACCTTGTACTAAATGTTAGTTTTATATATATAAATATTTATATTTATAGACAGTGAAAGGGTGATTGTGTGTCTATGCATGCTTATTTCTTTGCTTTGGCTTCCAATACTTCTAAAAAAATTCTTTTCAGGAAATAAGTTCTGGCACAAGATACCACAGTTATTTCTTTAAAGAACATTTTTTACACTTTATCTCACAGGCAACCCTCCAGCTGAAGCTCTTCTCTTTGCAGGGAGGGTCAGAACAAGGAAAAAGGTGCATGTTTCTGTATGCTGTATATTATCTCCTTTCCTTGTTGAATGGCAGGTATTTCCCAGTCAGCTGCAGCAAAGGAGGAAGGGTGCTGTGATATCATGGCACCAGCTGATGTACTCAGTAAACACTTCACTGATGATTTAACCTCCCCAGTGCCATTCCCAAAAAATAAGGACAAAAATCAAACAGCTCTACATGCACACTCAGCTACAACATGCAAAACACACCACCTTCTAAGAAACAGAATACACAAATGTGTGGCTAGCAAGAATTTTCTCCAACCTCTGTCTCCTGGGAGCTAATGCTGGGAAGCCTTAGAACAGGAGGAGGAGAAAAGGGAAAAACACAGGAATACCCAATCCAGGGCTTGAGGCTGTTGCCTCAGAAAATAATTTCCTAATTACATTGAGTTCATGCCTGGCTATGTGGGAGCCTTCACCCTCAAAAACAGTGGGTCAGATTTCAGCTCCAGGCTTCCTTTCCCCTCTCTTCCCATTCATTTAAGGCACAAACATATTTACAGTTTCAAACATCATCTTCTCATGTTCCAAGAATCAGGCATTGGAAGGCCTCTACATTCTGCTCTGCTAGGAAAATCTGGATGTAAATCAGACACCTGGCATTGAATAAGGATGTTCCTCAACCCCAACTTCAGTCCTGAAGAAAAGAGAGGACTCTCTGAGCCTATAAACCAGCTTTCGTTATTTTGAGGTTACTTAGTTGTAGGAGAATTGATAAATGGCAATGATTGTAACCAAGCCTTTAAATGTCAGCTTCCCCACCTTGCCCCAGCAGTGCAAACTGGTGGTGCACTGTTACTCTGGAAGAACTAAGTGCAGTCAGAACAGGTCTCCAGCAGCTTGCCCCAGGCTGTACACAGAATACAAGAGAGCATGCAGCATGTTTACACGGACTCAGCTTTCTTCCCTCCCCCCTCCCTCCCCAGTTCAACACACACAAAACCCTTCCAACCAAGGAGAATATTGTTGTGATGAGGCACTTGAACGATAATTGGAGAGTCCCTATGAAAAGACCTTCCCTTCACAGTGAAGTGGGACAAACAGAAGAGAACTGTTTCTCAGGACTCCATCTCCTCTTGATCAAGCGGTGGTGGCACAAAGCTGATTACTTCATCATAAGTCAGGCCTGGTGGGAAAAGTGCAACAGAAACTTAGCAGCAGCAGTACTATGACAGCAGTACTAAAGACACGCCTTCATGCAAGAAAATCTGCAACAACCTTAAAGGTTCTAACACTATTTTAAACAAAAAACATGTTTTGATTAAGACAAGAAGAGAATGGTTACACCACTCTCAGAGACTAACATACACAATAAAAGATACTTCCAGAGCATTGAGGACATGTGAATAAGTTTGAAAACATAAGGAAAACATGAGCAACTATGTTGCCTACATGTTTGTATGCTCCTAGTAATAATTAATTACCAGGGACTATCCTAAATACGTGCAAAGCACATGATAGATTTGCCCAGTGTGAGAACCTCAGGATCAACAGGATGCTCATTTGTATCACTTTCTTTGGGCCTCTAACTACCAAGGCTTACTTGAGCCGCAGCTCATGGGATGGACCCAGCTCACAGGATGGAGAAGAGAAGACTGAGGGGAGGCTCCTTGGGATCTACAGCCTCCTCCGGAGGGGCAGCAGGGGGGCAGGCACTGAGCTCTGTTCTCAGGACCCAAGGGATGGCTGAAGCTGTATCAGAGGAGGGTTAGGCTGGGTATTAGGAAGAGGTTCTTTACCCAGAGAGTGGTTGGGCACTTGGAAGAGGCTCCTCAGGGCAGTGGTCCAAGCCCCAAGGCTATCAGAGCTCAAGACGCATTTGGACAACACTCTCAAGGACATGGTGGGATTGTTGGGGTTGTACAGGACCCCTGTGCAGAACCAAGAGTTGGACTCCATGACTCTTTGTGGGTCCTTTCCAACTCAGGATATTCTATGATTCTATGACCACAAGAGTAGCTGGCTGGCTTTCTCTCTTCCTCTAAACTTACTTTTCCATTCTTCAATCTCAAGTTCTCTACTTTCAAAAGACTGGTCATAGGGGTCTGCCACTGGTTCATCGTCTGGATCATGATACTGAGCAAAGTAGGCATGGGCCAGTGCTTCTGCTGCAGTAATACGTTTGTCCGTGTCCAGTACCAGCATCTTCTCTAGCAAGTCCACAGCTGCAAGAGCACCAAAACAGAAAAGATTACAGACAGTGAGATGTGTGACAGTGTACTCTGAAATGTAAGCTTAACAAATATGAGGAATCTATAGCTTCTCAGGATCCACCTGTCATCCACATTTTCTTCCTCTCATACCCTCAGCCCACACATACTTTGTAAACTCTGAAAATAGTACACAGCTCTGTTCTGTACTACTTCTGCAGTCAAAACAAAATTTTGGGAATGTCTTTGTGTCTCAGGACATGCTAGCTTCAGTTTCAGGAAGAACACAGCATTTAATAAACAAGTCTTACCCAAGGGATTGGCACCAATAAACACATTTTCAAAGTTCATTTTCGGCATGTAAGACAAAGACTGAATGTAGTTTCTTGCCTGTGGAAATAAATGCTCTGTTGAAGTATAACACAATCCAGCCACCAAGATCAAGTACTTTTCAACCATCCTGCAGCACTGGTTACTACAGTCTGTCTCCTTGCTTTGCCTTCTCTTTACTTACTCTGACACTTAATAAGCACATTAGCATTATCCTGTCCCAACTAACAGTCACTCAAGACAGTAGAGAAAGAACTGACATTACTTGTGGTTCATGCAAGACTAAAAAGCAATGAGGTACAGCAAGAGCTGACTCCCTGGAGTCCTAGTAAGGCTGTGTGCAGTATGCTGTCCATTGGGAAGCTGCACAACATGGCACACTGCAAAAACAACTCACATCCACGGTCTCCTGAGTCTCAGAAGTCTGTGGTTGGGTATGCACTGTCCAAATCTCAAGACTTCATTTAGTGCAAAAATCTTGTTGAAGAGCAGGTAGTTAATTGCCCACCCCATGCCACATGCAAGCATAGAATTTATACAAGTGGTGAACACTAAGTGAAAACCTGCCCTGCAAACCCCCCCTCATCTGCTCAGATCTCACCTCATGGCTGGGCATCCTGTTAATGAGATATGCAGGGGGTGTTCCCGTCAGACGCATGATCTGCTGAAGCTGGTTAATATCTTAAGTGCCTAGTCAAGGGCTTTGTTAAAAACAGTGCAAAAACCATTTTAAACAGAAAACAGTTGCATACAAAGCATCTCTTCTGCAAACCACAGGGCAAAAGCCATACAGGCAAGGCCCACTAATTTTTTTCAACTACCTGTGAGAAGTTAAACAATTATGCTAGTGAACACTTAAAACAATGGAGAATCACTGACCAGTTGGTAACTGCCGGTACAGAAAGTATTTCTGTCCAGTGAAAGCACTCGTACACTACAATACGGTTGCATTCACATTTCCCAAAAGTTTTAAGCCGTCAGAATAGATGTTTACTGAAGCTACGCCTCAAAATTTTTCCTCGGCTGCTGCAGCTATATACAGCTTCAGGAAAATTAACAATAATTAAAACAGAAACAAACTGTATCCCCTGTACTGGTTACCAGCTTTTTTTCTTGCTGCATAGAAAGTACTTAAGTTTCTTGTGGTGCAAAGTAAAACTGGCTCACAACTGACACCTTCCGAACAGCTTTGAATGCACTTTGATATGTGGGCGAGGTGACAGAAGGCAGTAAGTGCAAAATTAGCAAAACACTAGCTTTGCATAAGACAGCTGATGTCAATGAACAGGGAAAGTGAGAGCAAGCAATGCAGCAGAAAACCAGAATTTTAGTGACGCACTAAAGGCCCTCAAACACTTAATAGCTTTGCTTTCCCCATACAATGAAAAGAAATAGTAGGAACAGTATTTTGCTGGGGAGGGGGTTCGGAGCAATTATTATATTTATTGTGTAATAATAAATAATAGTTAAAAGAGACCCACTTCAACTTACATATGCAAAATAATCTTTTGCTTAATTTAGTCAACCTTTCATCTTATGTCTCTTGCTAATCCCCTGTACTTCAAACACCAGACTGGCCTTAAGGTCCGTTCACAGGGCAACCAAAGCAACCTGCATTATTCGGTTCTAACCTCTCCAAAGGTAGAACATCCCAGGGCTTTTTAAAACAGTGGGATCTTCAGGACATTGACCAATTTATTCCAATTTGCACTGTACATCTACCCTCATCCCACGTAATCCAAGGCTAATCTCACATTTTTTATTTACTGTCACTGGTACAAGAAGAGGAACATAAGCCGCAGCACTAAATAATCCTATCCCCACTCTCCACTGCTCTGATCCTCTGCTGTGCATCACAAGCAGCAGTGAGTTGCTGAAGCACTGCCAGTGCCCTCTGTGCCAGCTCACTGACACTGTGCATTAACCTGCTACTCCCAACTGTTTCAGCACCCCTTACTTTAACTTTTATGCACTCCACCTTCAGAACAGGTAAAATCAAAGGTCATTTTGAACAGTCTTTGCAGAAGTTCACAATTCAAGATTAGTACAATATAGCAAATGGCAGTATGGCTGAAAATAGGTCACCCTTCAAAAAGGAGACTGCAGTAAGTTTTTTGCTATTGCCTTCATAAAAGAGTGCCATGTAACAACATCCTACATAGCACAAATAGTTATATGCTCAGCAGAGTATACTGTGTACCCTGGAAACAGCTGGTACATAAAGGCATCTAAAAGGCATTTTATGCTACAAAAACAAAGATAGTGGCAGCAGTGTTTCAGGAACTAATCACAGTACAGAAGAAACTGTGTGTGTTTAGAGGATAACACACTTGCTCCTATTTAGAAAAATCCCTAGGTATGCAATCTGGAGAAATAATTGAGACATGCCTCAAGCTTTTAGCTGTGAAAAATATTTCCCCACTAACACCTGATCGTACAATCCACGAACTGAAAGAAAAGTCACAAAGCAGTAAAATGGGAATATGAAAGGACAAAATCATACCATGGGCAGAGGTAAGAGGAATAAAGAATGGACACACATAAGAACTCAAAGCCATCCAAGAGCAAAGAATCACAAAGGAATAAAAGTAATAGAAAATAAATCCCAACAAATACTACAGAGGGACTACAGGAGAACAACACACAAACTTGGGACTTCTGAAAGGGCAGATATCACAATCAAAGTGTAAACTCACAGACTCTGAGGAGATTTTCTTCAAAAGCTCAGGCCCTGGGGTTCCAACGAGTCTCAAAATGAGCTTCAACTGATCAATATCTAATGATGGACCATAAAGGAAAATGCTGGGAGAAATCAAAATGAAAAGTGCAACATATCACCCTATTAATGTTGAAAATTAATTCCTGCCAAGGCCTTGACTGAAAAGTTATTTTAAGCAAACCATATTCATTCCGCTTGTTTATAACTGAATATCCTTTTATAACTCATCTCTGTATCAGACAGATTGAACATCCTGTCTACAAATACACTCCATGCATTGAATCAGTCACTGCATCCTTAACTATTTTGGAGCAGAATCAAAGCTTTTGCCCCACTGGCACAGGATCAGTTCACATGCTCCCTTCACCCCTTCAGTCCCCACAGGAAAGTGGCTGCAGTTAGCAGGATTAGGTTGCATTAGTGACAGCTGAAGTAAAGCAAAAGGCTGAAAAGGGTAGGCACTAATATTAAAAACAAAGCCAAGGCCTTTTGTGAACACCTTCCAAGATAAGTCAGCCACTTCTAAAACTTAGAAAGTGAGATGATGATTGGCCCCTGCTCATAACACTTCCAACATTGCTTCACCTGAGCACAGGGCACAACTTTGCTGCTGCAGCTGCCAGAGGGTGCTGGCTCTGCCAGCCCCGGGACCACAAGGGCAGGGAAGCCAAAGCATCCGCATCTCCCGTCTGCCCTCTAGACCTGCTAGAGCA
The DNA here is from genome assembly GCA_013396755.1 of Sclerurus mexicanus. NCBI lineage: Eukaryota > Metazoa > Chordata > Aves > Passeriformes > Furnariidae > Sclerurus > Sclerurus mexicanus. Next base: position 69,944 of record VWZF01006624.1, read on the forward strand.
GCAGAGAGAAAAAATATGAGCTCAGGTTTAATGTATCTATGTGGAAAGCTCTCAGACCATAATGCAGGTGCAAAAAATGTTTTATCCAGAATAGACTTTCCACCAGGCCACATACCAGTGTGAACTGTCCTCTTTAACAAGGCCTAAGCAACAAAACATACAACTGAGAGGAGAAAAAGATAGATCCATCAAACACACTGGTGTACGTCTAAAACTCAAGACAATAAGGAGACAAAAGTATCTTTTTAAAAACACATGATCTCCCTTCTTCCCTTAATTATCCTCCACAGTGATTTCAGACTATCTGTAATGTTTACATTTGCCTTTAAAATTATACCAAACTTGTGACACATTTTCCTTTCAATAAAAGTAGTCCACCTACTAGACAACCTTTTTTTACTGGGATCAGTGTCTTCCTGATGGTTTAAGATACTGCTACAATTCCTTGTTAGAGTATCTTTTAATTTAAGCACTACAAGAAATTTCAAAAACTGTCACCTGTTTAAAAAAACCCAACCAAACAGAAAAACTAAAAAACAAACAAAAAAGGCCACAACTAAAAATTAACAACTCTACGTTCCTGTAATACTGACAAACTGCGTATGAAGGAAATCACCAATACTTTGCTAAAACCTTCACCTTTCAATGAAACTTTGGTCTAAAGTTTTACATATTAAATTAATTAAAAGCCCTGGAAATAGCTGTCAGAACAGCTGAATTAATTTCTCACTTGTCAAGTTTCTTGGCCAACTTCTAGCTACATAAAACACTCAAAGCCTAAGAGTAAATCAAATGTATCTAGTTGAATTTAGCTGAGCTGAATTGCAAACTCTTAGTCGTCAATGCTTAAAATGAAATCAGAATATCCACTGGTGTAGGAGAATTAGCAGAGGGCACTATACTAACCACAACTGGCTCGTTTAAATTGGCTTTTCTTCAGTGCCTTTTAAAACAGCCCTTACATCTCTCATTCATTTTTGTGCAAGAAACAGTTGTGCAAATTTCAGACTGTTAACATACCTCAGAAGTCACATGCCATACACCAGTTTAAACATTTAAATTACTTTAAAGGCATTGCACCTGGTATGCCTACAATATTACTGCCCCATTTGCCATTGGAAGACACTTGTGTAATATGCTTCAGTGACTTCTCAGATAAACAAGAGAAAACAGGATGTGTAACAGACTGCCACAGGCCTGCCAAAATCCAACCCTGCTTCTAGTTTTAGGCCTGCCATCTATAACCTGCTGACCTGCAGCTTTCTTTAACTATGGGGCCTACCACATCCCAGAGAAATGAGCTATGAGCAATTAAAGATAGGAAAAAGATTTAATAAAAAGACAGCGGAGGAAAAACACCATCACATGTGCATGGAGAAGGAAAGCATAGCATGCAAACCCAAAGTGCCATCTCTAAGGTACTCCCGAGGACTGATGAGCCCCAATGAATCTAAAATGCAGAAAACAACCTGCCATCACCATCAGAAGCAGAAATCACAGGATTTTAAGAGCTTTTCCAGACAAAGCAAAGTTCAGAGTTGTTTTAGTTGCCACCACAAGCAAGAATAAGATGTATCAGAACAATATGTCGTTTCAGACTGGTTAGTTATCATGGAAGTCTCATACTACTGAATAAAAATAATAATAAAAACACTCTTCAGAGTTTAAGACAATACAGTCAACTTAAAACATACAGGAAAAAAATTGGCTAAACTAGTACAAACAGTTCTACATATTTTTATTTTTACTTTATATAGTTTTATGTGAGTCGCACTGTCAAACAGAGTCAACTTTCCCATTTACTTGTATGAATTATTCACATTGCAAGAGCTGTAAAAATTTAATATACATGTTTAACAGAAAGTGATCTTGGTATAAGACAGATACAATAATACCAAAAAGAAAGCTTCTAGCCATGATTCACACTAAAAGCCTGAAGGACTTTGACTTTCATTAACTCATTTTTTTGCCTCTGACTATAGTCTTTCCCACAATCTTATTCCCTTTCTTCACCTCCTGGCAGAGATCTTACCAATATTAGAAATCCATCTTCCATCCAAATATTTCTACTTCTAGATTGCAATCAGAATAATTCAATTACTTTACATTCAGTTTTAAGTTAGGAGTACTGTAACAATCCTGCAAAGCTAAGCCCATATTAACCACAGGGTTTTTTCTAAGAGTATCTCAGTTCTTGCTTTAAGTCGATGACAGCCATGCTCAGAATCTCTATAGATTAGGTCCTTCTAAGTTCAGCCTTAGTCTATCAGTTGCAGAATCATCACAAACGGCACTTAAGATCATAATCTCAGAACACAGCTTTATTACTTACCCGATTAAATGAACTGTACAGCTCACCCATACTATGAAGCTCCTGTCCAAACCAACCTACACTTGCTGAATCAGCAGACAGAAATATAGCAACTTTCTTCTAGCTTTTAAGCCACTTCGGTTTTAGTTTAATTTCTGTCTTTGACCACAGAAATAAACAGCACACATGACTACACAGTAGAATACAACAAATTCAATAAATTTGGAGAGAAATTATGAGATGAAGACAACCAGAAAAAGAGGAGAGAGGATAAAGTTAAAGCACACTGAAAAAGTAGGTGAAACTGTGTCAAAGCTGGAATGAGAGCCTTCTCCTCATGCCTAAGTTTTGGAATTAAGATGCTTTCCAAAGGTAACACAGTAAACAGAAGGCCAGCACTTCCAACACTAGTTTTCATGAAGTGCTAACATATTTGAATCAATAGACATAAATACTAATAAATTAATAAAAGTTATTAAAATAAATCAACTGTGGTTGAAATAGTAAATTTTGGTAAAAGGTGGGCAATGTACTTTTCTCTGGCAAATAAAGTCCAATTTTTAGGCAATAAAAATCTTGCCAGTAGCAAATTAATCCCCTCTGTTGCGTGCCTGAATGGACAAAAGGTGTTAAGAGTAACAATTTACATCAAGTCTCAGTTCTTATTTCCCGGGGAAAATGTGACCAAAGTGCCCTCAAATTTGCTAAGGTGTCCTACACAGTCCACTTTCATAAGGCAAAAAAAATAATTTTGAAAATATGTTATTCAAGCTTGATTTTTCACATCAATACAAGAATGCTGTGAAAGAAAGCTCACAATCTGTTGACAGTCAGGCATGGAAGCAGAACCTAAACATTTCAAAGCAATTTGAATGAGAACCTTGGCACTAAAGAATCTGCAAACCCACTGCTTTCACAGCATACCCTCAGGACAAAGAGAAGAGAGGCCAGAAGGGATGCTTCGCATTTGCTGGAAACCTGAAGCATGACAGGATCCTCAGCAGACAGCCATACAGGTATTTTCTACAAACTCAACTAATAAATTTAAATAAACTTAAAGGAAAATAACTCCCAGAAACAAACAGTATGTGAGTAATTCTAGTGATGTTAATAAATAGGAATAGATGCACGGCAAAAACAAGAACTCACCTCATTGTACTGTAAAAGAAGCCAGTAATTTGAAAACAAACAAAAACAAGTACACAACCAAACACAGAACTTATTTTTTTGTCAACTTTGTGAAAATTAAGATCTCTAACTTACATTTCAAAAAATATGTTACTTCTAAAGGATACGGTCTGTACCAGGAAACAATGTTCTTCCAGTCAACAGTTCAGCCATAATGCATCCCACTGACCAAATGTCAACTGAGCAAAAGAAAACAGAACAAAACAAAATAATGCATAAAAATACAGTCTCTGTATTGAGTAGTGAGCAGAATTGAGAGTGAGTAGAATCACCCTGTCCAACTACTGCAAACAACTCCATCCTTAAATAGTCTTATGGCATTGAAGCAATCTGAAATACACTGCAAGCTAACTGATACTGTTCAGTAACTATGTCATCTAAAACTTGTACAAGTAACAGAACAGTAGATCAGGCAACAATTCCTTCCAGAGCATAACATGAACTGAACACCAGAGAGCTGGGGAGGAATCTATATAATCAAAGAGGAAGAAATCTGTCCAAGACAACTCTGAGGAATGAATTTTTATGTGGCATTACATAAATTCTACCCAACCAACCACTGACTATTATACTAGAGATACAAGACAAGCTAGGGTAGCACATTGTTTTGTTTGGTGCATATGCTCTCCTGTACAAGAACCATTCTCAGCCTTTGATTTCCTTCTCTGCCTGATCTGCAAGTACTATAGGAAGTGCGGTGTGCTGGAGAGAAGATACTGGAAACTGTGAGAAGATAAAACTGTGAAGAAGTGGCTAACACAAGAGGAAAGGACAGGAGGGGATTTACATATATTTTTAGTCATTTCTTCACACTATAACTCCAGACATTTTTCAATGTATTCCCAGCAGCTTCCTAGAAACACACCTTTTCCTCATCCAGATAAATTCCAGTCACTTACTTTAAAAAGCACTGTGCTAGAAAAAACAATGGGTAAGTGCTGACAATATTTTGCTGATTGCAGTTTCAAAGTTTCAAATTTAAAGAAGTCTTGTGAATGCTATCACAATGATTCTTAACTTATATCTGATAGACAGTGGTTCAAATACCAATTCTATGACTTCCTCCTTTAAGCTCCCTTACTGAAGCATAATTACCATGACTTCCAACTTAAGCCATCAAATGGAAAGGAGCATGTACAAGGACAACCTCTTTTTTCCTCACCATTCAGAAACCAAAAAGCCTTGTGATAGTTAAAGGCATTACCTGTCTGGTTGTAATGCATCCAGTTCAGCATGATCTCAGGGGCCCTGTACCACCGGGTAGCCACATAACCAGTCATCTCATCATCTGTGTGTCGGGCCAAGCCAAAATCCAGGATCTAGAGAAAAGACACACACCAACTACTGCAGTGGAACAATACAAACCAGCTAGAGCAAACAACCAAGCAATCACTAGAATGGGTAGAGGAGAGGTAGTGGAGCTGCAAAAGGAGATTATGAAATCAAATTTCACAATCTGTTAAAAGACACTGGCTTAGAGCAGCATAGGACTCGATCATCAGAACTTTGTCTGGATATCTTGTCTCCAAAACAACTAAACCCTAACTAAAGCTGTTAACCCTTCACTTTCATGATGATTCATTAAAAACACAGAAACACATACAGAAAACACATCCTTATATCCCTTTACAGCTGGGAAGCACATTATTACTTTGGGTTACAAAAATATTTTCAAAAGGAATTATTTTGACCCTTTAATTGTAAGGGACATCCACACAGCATTCGCTCCAATCTCAGTCAAACCAATCAGACCTTGTGATTACATTACCTTTAGCTCACAGTCTTCATTAACAGCTAGGTTACTAGGTTTTAAATCCTAAAAAATTAAACACCAGCATTAGCGGTGCTGTTTCACAAGTCTGAAGCAGTTAAAAATATAAATGCAGATAGAAATATAGATTCTAACTGAGTGTAAATACCAACTCTGGGTAAATCATTTTATCGCAGAGTCAGAAATCTCTTCTGTGGTCCTCAGAGGTGTCATATATAAGCAAAAATGCATAAAGAATTCTTGCAACACCAACGCAATATATGTGTATTTAATAGAAAAACTACTTCACAAAGATACAAGCCAAACATAGACAGAAACAGAAGTTATGGATTTTGACACCCACTTCCCGTGTTTAATCTTTTTACTATTTAACTAAACTAACTCTTGGAAAATTTCTTCTGGCTCGTATTGGCGCTATCTTGTAAAAGTCTGTGCTTCATTTTTTAAAGACATTGTTTCCTGTATCAAAACAATCTTACAATAAATACTCACCCTGTGTATTATGTCAGCTGAATGGATGTACTGTAAAAAGAGATGACACACTTTATATAACAGTCCAAGTAGCCTCCTTCTCATTTCTTCAGTAGAAAATACTGCTCTACCCCAGCCCACACAATTCAAATGCTACAGCTTGTCTGCAGAAGGAAACAACTGTGTGTCTGTGAGTTATAAGCAGGTGTTCCGGTTTGTTTCTCACTAGGAACGCTCAGGAGTGCTGCCACCTGAGTGGAACAACACAAGTAAACAAAACTGAAGAAATGGAAAACTCAGAGTAGAGGGCATCAGTTCATAATTTTCCAGACTCTGCCTATAGCAATACACAAAAATGATAGGTAACCTTACTGATACAAAACTCCAAAGAGCTATAAAGTGAAAGAGCAATAATAAGAAGTCATCCTACGATACACTAGGAAAGCTACAGAAGCACCATTGTGTATTCATCTGAATCTCTGAGGATATAACATTCATCAAGAACTCGCACATCCTGTTGATGAGGATTTGGGTAGGACAGGTGCACATACCTTCAGTCCCCGAAGAATCTGGTATATAAGAAACTGCACATGGTCATCAGTGAGCTTCTGGCACTTGACAATGTTGTTCAGATCTGCTCCCATAAGGTGTGTCACCAAGTACCTATTAGCAGAAGGAAATATGTGGGCTATGAAGCAATCTCTTCAACAGGATTAGGATAATAATTCCCTATGCATCTCCAGTGGCATGGCTGACTGTCCCAAAGCACATTGATGAATGAAATATAGTCCACAACTCTTCAAATAAAGTAGCAGATTATTACACTGATCCCAACAGCACTGGTCAATAAAACATACAGAGTGAACAAGTTTGACAAGTCAATAGCTTAGGATGTCCTAGTATCTTCGTGTTGGAATTCAAAACTATTTGTGAATGATGGCAGACAAATTAAGGGGGCAAGTGCAGACATTAGATAAAAAAGACATTTTGTTGCAGTCTTCAGAGAAGTTACCTACACATCATTGAATTCTTCTAGTGACTTAGCAGGGGTGAACACATCCAACAAGCCAATCACCTAGAAAGAAAACAGTAAAGCTGTGAAATATATTCATAGGATAATATGATACAGTTACTAAGATCCTTTGTGGCATAGAAGCTGCTCCTTCCAGTAGATGTTTCATTTCTATCTGCTCAGTGTTGTGCTTTATGCAAGCTACAGAGGCCTCCTGGAACTTGAAAATATAACGCAGACACACTTGAGTGCTCTACAGGTTCATTTACTTGCTCAAGATTATCATGAACTAGACTAGATACAGGCTACAGAAAGACACCTTTGGGCTCAAGCCCGTTAAACTGCCATACCTTCCAGATTTGCTGGTGTGTTCTGTGCCACGTAAAAACAAGTGCTTTTCTTCCAAACTGAGATCTGAATAGTCAGGACAGTAGCGCTAATATGCCTGTCTGAACCAGCTCCATGCATCTCTGTATCTGCAGGATTTTTAAATCACAACCTAGATAACCTTTCCACAAATAGATGATGGTATGATGAACTGATAATATATATATGACTTAACTTCCATTTACTCTTAAAGCTACCTTGGCCCTTTTCAATACTAATCCAAAAATATTCATGAATGCCAGACACAGTTGTAGTTGTAGCCACAAGCTAATTTTTATCGCTTAAGCTTATTAGCTTTTTTATTTTTTCCCCCCAGCAATAGATACTCAAAGCTTTCCTATTTGAAGAATATCTCAGCTGTGTGAAAAGGTCCAGAAAAAAAAACCCAGGGGACTGCCGGGACTTGTTACAAGGGCATGTAGCAGTAAGACAAGGGATAATGGCTTGACACTGAAACAGGGTAGATTTGCATTAGATATTAAGATGAAATTCTTCCCTGGGAGGGTGGGCAGGCCCTGGCACAGGTTGCCCAGAGAAGCTGTGGCTGCCCCATCCCTGCAAGTGTCCAAGGCCAGGCTGGACAGGGCTTGAAGCAACTGGAGCCAGTGGAAGGTGTCCCTGTGATCTTTAGGGACCCTTCCAACCCAGATCATTCGACTGTTCTATGGATATTAAGTAGAATCAAATGTTACCTCCACTGTTGAGACAATGGTATTATACAAAGGCAATGAGAAAGAATTATTGACAGTAATACATCAGAAGTTCCAATTATGTTAACCACACTAAAAATGTCAAGAAGATTTATGGGATACCAGCTGCTGACTGCAGTGGTGAGAAGCCACAATACACAACCGCTGCTTCCACAGCAGAAGTTTTGAACAGGCGATCCAAGGAAAACCTTACAACGGGCTTATGCTTGCTGGGCTTTTTGTGCTAGATAGATTCTAGCTTTGCTCAGCTCAGGTCCAAAAAGTATTTCCCTTCTGCCAAGTCAGAGTTCACTGGGACAAAAGAAACCAAGGGCCCTCCTTTGTTCTTGACATTTTGACAGCTCTGCTGAGGGCAAGTGATCAGATTTTTTTGCTCCACTGCATGTAATACTTGCTTCAAAGAGCTTGCAGTATAAATATATTGGTATGTTAATGTCACACACACAAAAAACTGGTCAGCCAGCTGTTTTCTATACCAAATGGAACTTATATCAAAAAATAGTTCAACATAACATTTGTCACATTCTGTTTTGTTTTCTTGTTGATGATTTAAATGCATGGCTTATATGAAAAGCCATCTAATTTCCACCCCTTTACCACCACCTATTTTACCTATAGGAATCTAGAGAACATCTACTTCACACCCTTCTGATACCGACAAGCCAAAATAAATATTAAAAACCCTCCAGAAGTCACTAAAAACAAACTCTAGGATTTTCTTTTTTTAAATAAATGCTTAACATAACAAAACCTGCAGTTTACTACAGCAAGCGAACAGGAGAATGGAAGTGGCATCACTTGTGTCTCAAATTCTAATAACAGCATGAACTTGCTAAACTGTAACTTCAAGATGAGTCTAGAGAATATTAAGATTTTTTTAATACAAAATTGGTTATTGTGGGTTTTTTGTCTTTTGTTCAGTTTCGTTCTTTCACTCTGCATGCTTTTTTACAACTATAATCCCGTGGACTAACGCAAGCTTTGTATTTACCATCAGGAAAAAATCATATGCAGCGAGATCCTTAAATACAACCATGATGGATGCTCTCTGCATAGTCTGACTTCAGACAGACATTTCATACCATCTCCTTCAACTTACATTTTCGTGTTTCATGTGCTTAAGTAGCCGCAGCTCTCGGTAGGTCCTTTTGGCATGGATAATGGACTGAAATGGTCGGGACAGCTTCTTCACAGCCACACGCAGCCCAGTTTTTGTGTCAAAGGCAGAACTACAACAAAGAGTAATCAAATTATCCAAATAAATTCTTTATAAATGCCTTCAAATCCACACTCAGCAACTCTAGACAGCAGCTATCTAGACACTGAGTCACAGTCAACACCATTTCTGCAAGGAAAATAATTTCTAGGCATCCTGGTCCATAACCTGCACTGCCACCCCAAACCCCCACATATTTACACAACTGTTGGTTTCTACAGAAGATGTTTAAAAGATGGGTGTTGTCCATAGAGTAAAGGAAATGCTGTAGAAAAAAAAAAAGAAATGTTTATGACTTTGCTACCTAAAGTGCTCTTAAACATAAATATGTAATAAAGCTCCAAAAAGAGGATTATTTGTAAATATTATCACTATTCCTAAGCATACTTTCATACGCCACACTTCATCACAATACTATTGTTCATGAATTTAAGGTCACACAAAAAGCCAGGACTTGTGCCTAATAAAATCAATTATGATTGTTGGTAGCTATGACTGAAGCTGAAATCAAACTTCTTTGGTAAATCACATCCAATTCTAAAGTTCTGTTATACAACAACGCATGTCAATAAATGATAATTAGCTGTACATTACCAAAACTTGTCCCTTTAGCAGAAACTCTGTACATACAAGTAGTATTTTATATGTACTTTTTTTGATACTTTGTACAGTAAAATTATCTTAAGTACGTCCTTATACAACTTATAAAGCTTTGGTCTGTCCAAAAGGAAGAAGAAAGGGAGGATGTGAAATCAGATAACACTTGACTCATGAAAACAAAGATAGGGAAAGCATTGAATGGAGAAAGTCATAGAAGAACAATACTTGTTTATTTTCCTGGTGCATTACGATTCAGGTAGTTGCCTGCTTCCATTTAAAAGTGTTTTTAAAATTGAATATGCACTGGTTCTTGATAAACATCAAGTGAAAAGGGATGCTACACATTTATAAATGTAAAGCCTAACTAACAGAAAGTTCAAAACCAATCAAAAAAGTAGTCCTAGAACAAACCCACAAGTGCATGTGCAACCCACAATACCTACCCCCACCAAAGGAGCCATGTGAAATAAATGTAGTTGTCATTTATTTTAAAAGCAATCAATTGGAATTTACCTGCAAAAAGACTCCTTATCTCAAAGTTGCCCAGTTTCCAAGGAACTTGATAAATGATGTTCATGAGAAATAGAGATACCAGCTGCTGACTGCTATTACATGACAATATTTTACTGATACAAAAGGTGTTTTCTAGGACTTTGAGCAAAAATAACATTAGTTATCATAATTCAACATGTGCTGTTGTGAATTAGTCGTGATTTTTTACCAAGGGGAATTGCAATCAGCAGCACTGCAACAATTGTACTGTGCACAAGCCCAGGAAAGAAAATTTTGTGTTACTGCACATTCACAATATAGACTTACTCTTAAAGTCAGAAAACTACGTTTGGTCATATTTGAGGCCTAAAGACTATTTCCCTGCAGATAAAAGCATGCTGAGTAATTTTTTGCCAATATACATAATTGCCTAATGGTTCTCACAGAGCTACAGAACAGCTGTCAGTTGGAGAGCATTTTAAAGAACACTAAGCTGGCTTCCATTAGAGACTTAAAACAGCTGCATTACACTGATCATATTTCAGCTAATGAATCCCAATTGAGAAAAAAATTGCATGACCCACAGTTTTAAATCCCTTTTAAAACAGGATCAGCACAAATTCAGAATTTATCATACATTTTTTAACCTCTTAAATAGTACTGTGCTATGGCAAATGAACTGCATCCACCTCACCCTAAGCAAGCTCGAATTACAATTCTGAGCTAACCTGAATTGAATCCAGAACATAAGAGGTAAAATAAAACAAATATTTTAGAGAACTTATACACTGATCCCACTTAGAAGTAACATTTGAAGTAGTCAGAGGAACAAAGCATGCAAAATTACTTAGGAACATAATTTAAATACTGGACAATGAGAATGTTGATTTTTGTGCAAAGACTATTTTGCTAAATAGTATGCTGTACATTGCTAGTGCAAATACCCAAGCTAACTGAATCTCTTTAGTGGTACCTTTGAAGTTAATTTATGCACCCCTAGTCACAGACAGAAAAACACAGTTCTTAGTACCTTACAGTTTACTATTAACACTAGTCAATTCTGGGTTCAATCTGTACCTGCATTTCAGTCAGCTACCCTCCCAACACACTATCAAAGTTGTACATCTTCTCCTCTGCTACATTAGCTTCTGCTTCTAAGTAAGTTGCAATAAAAATCTCCCTACAGGACAGATGTCCCCACACTAATTTCACTTCTTAATATACAAAGTTCCCATAAAGCTCAAGCTACTTGCCAGCACTTTCAGAGCTCTGCCCACAGCTTTTCTGCACCTGCCCTTCTCCTACGTGATTCCCCCTTCCTCACACATCTGCTAATCCTGCCTATATGGCTGCTTCATCCGACTCAGTTTTATAGCTCTTTTCCTATCACTCCTCACATATCTACCACACCTTACAGAAGAAGCAGGCACCTGTTCCTTCAAGCACATACATGCTTTGGAGCCACTTGTACACTTTGATGAGGTATTAGAAAAAATACACAGAGGAACTGTTACTACAGAGGCGATATTGAGGGTTGTTACTTAATTTCCTCTGGAGCCTAATGATGTAAAATTTCTTAAATCCATATGTTTGTCTGTGAATTATCTCAGTATCCAAGAAATTCAGACTCACTGTCAGTACAACTGTGGGTTGAAATGGGAAGACATCATAGATTTTGGAAGGATTGTATGACCTGACAGTCTACCAAGAAATAAAAAAAAAAAGCTAAAAAATCTTATACAAGATTTTGAGGAAGAGTAAGTCTTGGCTGTTCAATTGCTTTCCAAATTAATTAAGGCCATACAGACAGCTTGCAAAGCAATTAAGCCAGATCTATTATTTTACAAAGGAATCAATATAACACACAAAGAGCAGCTGTTAAAAACATGATGAAATAAACTAAGAGAATACGGAGTTTGCCTTCACAGCATTTTAGGAATTGATGGCAAAAACTGTCAAAACACTGCTTTGCTTAGAGCTGACTGAATAATGCCATGTGCCCAGACTTCTCTCCAGCACATACAAGAAACTAAGTGATCCTCCAACTAACCTGTGAGTCACCCATCAATCCCATCTCTGTTCAGCAACTTCCAACTGCAAAATGTTGTATTGTCTAGGTCCCTCTCCTCCTGAGAGGATTACAAGACTGGTACTTCAGGAACCCTTTTTTAGTGTAGGCCTGGTTACAAAACTTTTTTCATGCAAAAGACTATGTTGTATTAATATACAAAACTGCTGCAAGAATAAATAAAATAGCATTTCACACAACAAGTATCACAGCAATTGTTACATGACAGTAAGAATCAATCTGATGATACATATAGATTTCTATTGAAGTTTTGGAACTGAATCCCTACTTGCATCTCCACATACTTGCAGTTCTTAAAAAATGGATCCTGAAAAATACCTGAACTGGCCATTTGAATGTCATTCTTCCAATACTGCACACCACCATCCAAAAAACACAATATTTTCTCTAACTTTAGGTATTTGTCACACGCTGCCTGCAGAAAATGCCTCTCTCTCCATCCACTGACTACACAATAGTCAAGACCGTGTATTAGGGTGTTCCAAGCCACGCTCAAAGAAGACATTCAAAGCAGCCGACAGCTCCATAGCCTAAATGACTCATCTGCTGGCTTAATTCTGTCTTTTTTATATGTTTTCCCCTCCACTTTCTAAAACCTCCTCATTTTCAAATGCCTCATCTTGACAACTAAATAAACAACAGAGACTTTTATTACATTTGAATATAAGAATGCAGCAAACATACACAGAAGTATATTTAACCATTTGGTTTAAGGGTGGTTGAAACCCCACTATTTACTATCCCAACAAAGATACACCAAACTCAAAGTCTCAAATGAAACTAGGTAACGTTTTACTGGGGAGGAAAAAAAAAGATCTCTAAAGGGACAGAGAGCAGAACAAGTCATTGCAGGAAGATCCTAAATAACATGAATCACCACTTGTAGCTTAATAAATTTACATAAACATGTGAAGGCTTTTGTTTGTTGTTTTGTTGATTTTAATTCCAGCATACTTTCCATATCACTGGTCTTTTTGAAATACATCTTCTCTGAAACCTATGTTTAGAAGAACATACAGGAAGCCATTAACACGGACTGTAAAAAGGCTCATGTGCCACATGTTTGAAATTGCTTCCAATACAAAATTTTTTCATCTGGTCTGAACACAGTTGCACAATCTTAGAAAATTTTGACACAGCAAAACAGGAAATTCATGATGCAAACTCTTCAGTTACTGGTTGTGAAAACAAACTTTGAGAGTATTACACACACAGTGGAGATTGTGGGCAGGGGGAAAAGGGGAGTGGGCTAGATAATGTACAATCAGCCTTAAAACACAATGGACAAGGCACTGAGCAAATTAATTTACCGTTACGTTTTAAGAGTTACATAACTCTGTGACACTTACAGAGGTATTTATCAGTTACATCAATAAGGCCCTTCTTTCACCAAACAAAACCTATTTCTCCCCTTTCAATCAAAAGCATTCTGATTCTATTTAAAACACAAAACAAAAAAAATTCAGCAAGTATACTAGTTAATCTTGCCACACAATCGACTAGCCTTTTTTTCTTTTATGAAATGTAAGCATTTGCATACTTGAGGCACAACATTTTAAGAAATGCATGTCATTTCTGCTCAACTTACCAACAATTTTATAATTGAAGTTAAGAATAGCTGAGAGCATTTCATTAAAACTGTAGCACATACAAAATTATTTACCAGTAGAATGCAGTATGCATCCCTCCTTATAACAAAATTGATATTCATTATATAAATTTGCACACTGTGTTAATAAAGAAATATGCATGCCTGCTCCAACACAGCAGCAGAGAAGCTGTGTAATCATTATGCACCTGTATTTGAAAATTCTGATCACACTTTGACAGAACCAAAGAACATAGAACAAAAACCAGAATGCTTGTGTAGAAGATGTTTCTCAGTAAAAAGAGACAGCAATCTGTGAACACTATACAGCTCTACTAAATGACTGCTAAAGTCTAGACGTTAAACTGATTCAAATACTACCTTGTCTTTAAGATTAAGCAATGTATTCACCTCCATTTATGTATAATGATCCAGCATACTTTAACAGAGCAGCTACAAATCAAGGACGTACTGTATTTCACACATGTAGCCTGTTTTGTTCCTAGTAAGTAAGAATTAAAAACTAAACTCTTCAAGCTCGCTGTATTTCTGTAGGTCTCATACCAGGACTTTAATCTCCCAGGGAGCACATACTGCAGTAATTCTGTCCTTCTATAGCAATAAAAAGAGTTTTCCTGTGTTCATCTCCTATTGCCAAGAAAATATTGCTAACTGCAAACCCGCTATAACAAGTCAGGGACGCAATAACAATCCTCGTAGCCTTTCCTCTTCTTCTCCCTGCCTATCAACAAATTCCATTTAAAAATACAATTGCCTCAAACATAATCTATCCTTCAGGTCCAGCAAGAAACTGCGACAAGAGCCGCCAGGCCCTCAGCTCTGCAAAGCCAGCTAAGGGGGACTTATCAGGCTCCATTCCTCCCCAGTTCCCACCTACCAGCTGCAAGAAGGCTCAGTGAAATACGGCTATATGAGATCACTCGGGGCGGGGGCCCGAAGACGACACATTATTATCTGCCCCTGCAAAAATGTTTCAGTGCCACCTGCCATGTGGTGCAATCCCCGGCGCATTCCAGAGACGAGGCTGCGGCTTCCCGGCAGCACCGCTCTCAAACCGCGAGGAGAAATGTTTACCAGGAGATGGTAAAGCTGAGGGAGAGGCACCTCCCCAGGACAAGCCGGCTCGGCTCCCCGCGGGGCCCGCCCCGCACGGG
>VWZF01006634.1:0-20295 GCA_013396755.1 Sclerurus mexicanus
AGGTCCCTTCCAACAGAAATAGTTCTGTTCTATCGTATTGTGCTGGTTTTGGCTGGGGTAGAGTTAACTGTCTTCAAAGTGGCTGATATGGGGCTGTGTTTTGGATTCGTGCTGAACANGGGGCTGTGTTTTGGATTCGTGCTGAACACAGGGTTGATAATACAGAGATATTTTTGTTATTGCTGAGTGGGGCTTATACAGAGCCAAGGCCTTTTCTGCATTTCATGCTGCCACACTGGCAAGGAAGCTGAGAGTGCGTGGGAGGTTGGGAGGATATACAGCTGGGACAGGTGACCCAAACTGACCAAAAGAATATTCCATACCATATGACATCATGTCCAGTATATAAAGTTGGGGGAAGAAGGAGGAAGGGGGGAATGCTTGAAGTGATGGTGTTTGTCTTCACAAGTCACCATCACATGTGATGGGGCCCTGCTCTCCCAGAGATGGCTGAACACCTGCCTGCCCATGGGAAGCAGTGAATTAATTCTTTGTTTCACTTCGCTTGTGTGTGCAGCTTTTGCTTTCCCTATTATACTGTCTTTATCTCAATCTATGAGTAGCCTCATTTTTACCATTCTAATTCTCTCCCCAGTTCCACTGGTGGGGGAGTGAGTGAGCCATTGTGTGGTGCTTGGTTGCTGGCTGCGGTTAAGCCACGATACCTACCTAGTCCGATCCTAGCCTAGCCTAGCCCAGCCTTCAGAAGTCAAGCTGCTTTAATCTCTGCCAAACCTGAAGTTTAAACGTGCAAGTACATGTTCCTGTGCCCCAGCAGAGAGGCAAGAACTGCAGCAATACTGCAGGAGCTCTTCCTTGGATAATGGCATTGGCATGATGCATTTTCTTCTGGGGATAGAAGTTTGTCCTTATAAAAACATTCCAAAGACAAAGGGGAGCACATGGGCTGGTTAAAAGGTATTGTTTGTACTTGATGGCTTTGCTTTGCACTGCTACTGGCATGGCTCCAGTTGCAACTTAGAGCTACATAAGCAAGACAACACCAATTGACTTCATAACTACCTGGGCTCCCAGTTTCCTGGTATTAACCAGTTGTGCCACAGCCTTAAAACTAAGTAAGTCTATTTCACTACTGATTATAGTTAAGGCATAAAACTGTACATTCAGCATGAATCATTGTGATGCACTGCACTGTAAATACCTACTTAGGCAGAACTTAAAACAACTTTGTGTAGTTAATAGACTCTGGCAACTTTGAGACAGTTTCTGCCCCCTTATATAGAAGGGAAATGAATTAGGCAATTCATGAAAGATGTCTCAATAGTAGGTAAGCTAAGGGTTTCTATGAAATGTAAACACCTATTATTTGCAGTAGACACATCAGTGTTAAATACCTTGTCAGATTTTATCACAAAACTACGAAACCCTGAAAAACATGCAACCTGAAATATAATACATCAGCAGTATTTTTACAGGTGCTTTATCATTTTTGTAATGTATGACTGACTTTGAGTATTATTGCTCAGCCTAGGGAACATTAAGATAAGGCCTGAAAAATGAAGACTTCATTAATTTGAACATGTCCTCAAGATCTCATTTCTCTTTTCTCCTCTTTAAAAAAGGTATGCTCTAAATTTGAAAACAGTTTAGATGAAAATACCATCATGGGCTGTGTATGTGTGTCCCGTTCTCCTCTATTAGTAGTAACCAGATATGGGTGAGTGCCAGGGGAATTGATGTGATAATGCTGGTAAGAGAGTCTGGTTCAGGGCTATGCTACTGCAATCAGAATTGTCTTGCTTTTGCTTTCTCTGTGCCATTCGAAGTGGCCTTGTCACACAGCATATTGAAAAGTGCCCTGTAATTAGTTGGCTGTGGTAAACAGTACAGTGTAGCAGCAGTTCATTTCTGCCGAACTGGACTTGAATACTGAAAAATGTTTACAGGCTAAGGTCGTGTCCTCTGTGCATTCCCCTAGAGCAGTCATGAACCCTGGTCCTGACCAAAGCTCCCAAATGCCCCTGGAAATACTAATCTGTGTTGTTACATCTCAGCAGTACTTGAACACTGCACATGAGTGCAGCTGTTTAACAGGGATGGTTTGCTAGATTTGCTCAGGGAATTTGGAATTGCTGCATTTTTATGGAAAAAAAAAATCTTCTCCTTCATTTTAGAACTAGGTTGATGGTGCCTGTAAGGGCAGATCCCAATTCCTGTACCACTCTCTCATAACTGAACCGCCTTCTATGACTCATGCTCCAGAGTTTGCCGAAGCAAACACTTTCAAAGAGGGTTATTTATATACAGCCTTACCCCCTGGGAAGTGTTCCTGACAAATGCAGTGGTCAGTGGTTCAACAGATAGAGAAGCGGCTTGTCCTATAAGAATTGACATAATATAGGCAGAAATGTATGACAGACTTTAGAAATACATTCAGCTAAATGCACAGAACAGAATTGCAGGAAAAATAGAATGAAGTAATTAATCACTGTAGAACAGAACTAACTATCTAAAAGTTGGCAATTTTGAGCTACTTCACAAGTTTAAGAAAAAGGAAGAAAGAGAAAATTGCCTAGGAAGTTTGCAGACTCCACAATTTTGCATTCTTGATGTATAGACAAGATTGATTTTAAGTGTCACAGTTATAGCAGTTCTCTAGTTATAAAAAATGCATGAACTGCTTTGTCAGCTCTAGAAGTGTAGGCACCTAGGTTGAGATAGAAAATATTTCACCTCCATAGCATTCTCTACCAAATCTATTAACTTGTCTGCAGTTACAACTCAACATCAACAGACTTCTGCTGTTATCCAATAAACATCCACTCTCAGGTGCAAGCAAATAGGACCCAAAGAAAAGGATAAATTTAATGTTTTAGTTTTAAATAGGAATACCACTAATAACCTGACCAATAATTGGGTCATATAAATTTAATTTGCAGAGGACTTACTTTATACTATGTTTCACAGGATAATTTAAAATGGAAACTCTGCAAAAAGACAACCTCAAAGGAGTACTACAGAAAGTGCTAAAAATGATTCTTGCATAAACTATATTTACTCTTTAAATATTTTTGGTACAAAAAAAAATACTTTAAAAAGGTTAAAAAAAATTGTTTTGCTAAAAAGGTGCCATTCTACCAAAAAGTCTTTCTGTTAGAGAACACTGATAAGATGATGGTGACAATGCTGATCACGGCTGTGCATTGAAAGGGATGAAACTGGTGAACCCAGTGATCTTCCTGGAATATCTCTGGATTTTATCCAGAATAGGTTGATACTTCAGACTAAGGATTGCTTAAACGTGAAGAATTGTCAAATCTGAGAAGAGCTGACCTCTGTTTAATAAAAGACTTAAATATTTAGGCTGAAACATGAAGTATTTAGGATGAAATATGAAATACCATGCTTTGAAAGATTATTTTTAGAGATAAAGGAACTTATCTTCATATTTGGTTTCAACTCATAAACAGAGTGGTATTTTAACTAGAGGTATCATAATTTCTGGCAATTCCTACGAATTCTTGAGCAACTAAGTTGCAGGCATGTTTCTGTCAACCATGAGGGATGGCTTTGCAAGGTCTAAAGTGAGGAATCGCTACAAGAGCTGTTCACAAAAGCACTGAAGTATGCACTTAATTTTAAGCACATAACTGGTCCCAAACACATATGCTTCCAGTTAAATCTGTATATAGGTGCTCTGTTGAATTATTACTAAGAAAAGATGGTATCAATGGGCAGATGGCAAAGAGGAGCATTCTTTGAATCAGTGCTCTGATCACCAGTGCCTTTCGACTTCTGCAAGCATCAGGAGATTGTTCTGGAATTAGGAGGATCCATGAGTGATGTTTATATGCCATATCATAATTTTAGTTGAGTTTTAATGGGTGCATGGGTCTGGTTGTCAATGGCTGGCAAGTCACTTGACACTTCTGACCAGCTCTTACCAGCTTATGTGTTTTTATTCATACTCTGCAGCTGGTTGTAAAGCCGACCTATACAAATGTATGGTCTGTGATATTTATTTTATGAGAACATAGATACTTGAGCCAAACCAGACTACATCTAATACACCTCATTCTAATTTCCTTTACAAGATTATCTGTAAGCTGATTGATGGTAAGTGTTCTTTTAGTATGACAAATAGACATGCTTTTGACTGAATGCTGATATGATAATGTGATAAATATGAATCCGAATAATAAAATTAAATTCTTATACTAGGTTTTTAAAGGGTGAAGAATACGTGTGAAATAAGAGTACAGACTACATAACATTCTCTTTGGACCAGAGCCAGGAGAATCTTGCACATTTACTGCAGAGGTGATGTTTTGATTCAGCAACATGTCCCCATTGACCACCTGTAAAGCCTCAGATCACTGTAAAATACATAGAGACGTCATCTAACTAAAATCTCACTGTACAGTCTTCAGGCATTTTCTCCAAACAAAACATTATTTCCTCAGGGTAGTTTTGGGGTACAATTCTTCCGGAGGAAATAGAGTATTATGCATCTCTAAAGCTGAGGTGCATGAAGAGAGAGCAGCGAGAGTGTGCAGCTACATCACACCTATCTAGCACAGTTTGAGTTCATGGGCATGCGTGTCATACAGACATGGCCAGCACGATGCAATTTTCCCCTGTCAGTGCTCATTGAAGCTGGCACCAGACCACAGATCTTTACAAGTTTCAGACGTTTGCTGTTCACAAACTGGCAGGTAGTGCTGAGCAGATGGTAGGAGATGTATGCCCATAAAATAAACAGTCCTATGTCTGGGTTTCATTGCTGAGTCATCCAATCTAAGAGCTGAAATTTTAAACACAATGCTTCACAGTCCTCGTTTGGGAAGGATCGTTCTTTTTCTCCTGTTGGGAAAATTTTAAAATAAGGTTGTGGTTTGTGTAATTTTTCTAACAGGATAAGAATGCATGTTTGGCTATGGATTTGATACTGATTATAAATAATGGATTGAAAGTACACTGGAGACAGCCTATCAGTCACAAAACCTGAAAAGGTAACTGTGATCTGAGAAAGAGTGTTAAGCCCCAGAAGCCAAAATTATGCCTCAGGAAAATTCCTATGACTCAGACTGGTGGAGAGAAAAAGAATAAATACTTATGAATTAATTCAACTCCTTAATTACACATTTAGGTAAGGGAAGAGAGAAGAAAAAGTATAAATGAAAACAGAGTTAACATGATTTTATTTGATATTTGCTAAGTATCCAGAAGAATTTCATGAGTGAGGAGATGGAGTGAGTTCAACAAAAATAACCTGCCAGAGAATTTAAGAGCAGCTTGCCCCTAAACCTCCT
The DNA here is from genome assembly GCA_013396755.1 of Sclerurus mexicanus. Lineage (NCBI taxonomy): Eukaryota > Metazoa > Chordata > Aves > Passeriformes > Furnariidae > Sclerurus > Sclerurus mexicanus. Next base: position 5,274 of record VWZF01006634.1, read on the forward strand.
GAACTAACATATATTCTCCTCTTAGATAATTCCAGTGGAAATTTGAGAAGAGATTTGTATCATGATAAGGTCGCATTAATCCAGAGAAACATTTGTTCGCATGCTATTACTTCTGCTCTATTGGAAAATTAACAAAGCTTTAGTTATAAATTCACACTGATTGTTCCTCATTTTAAAACCATAGCAGGGATAGCAATGCTGCAGATGAATCGATATTTCTGTACTGTGTACCTTACTACAGTAAAGCTGAGAGGGTAAATATATATCAATGAAATATAAAAATATCCTGCAAACCATTTAAGTGTTAAAACCCATCAGTATCCACCGCTAAACCAATTGCGCTCAATCAGGTGACCTCAATAAGTTACACCATGTAAAGTGGTGACAAATCTGGCACAAAAACTACGAAGGAAACCTCCCGTTCCCATAATAATTTCTTGAGCATTCTCTGTGATGTGCAGGGACTGCAAAGGAAACTTTTACACTGCTACAAGACCCAAAGCTGAACAGAGAGCCCATCTGCTGCTGCTCCTCTGGCAGGAGAAGTGAACCTGGCCTGGCTGTGATGGGACTGCCTCTGCTTTGGGTGAGTAAAGGTAAACAGCTGGGTCAGCGTGGGAGCTCAAAGCTAGTCTATATTCAAATGTGATATGAGCAGGTGACCCATAACTTACAAGATGGACAAAATTAACAACATTTCCCAAGTTATGAAGTTGAGGAAGAAGAAAACATGAACTCTTCAAATCCAGGTACTAAGCAAGCACAAAATTAAGAAACTGTGCTGGAAGGAACATCTGGAGGTCATTTGGTTTATCCTTCTCTTCCAAGTAGCAACAAAATTATTAGGTTTTGGAAGTACCCCTGGATGGACCTCCCATAGCCTCTTTGGGCTTCAATTCTTAATCATGCTTATGGTAACATTTTTTTTTGGCATGCATCTAGTTAAACTTTCCCTTGCTGCAACTTGTCTCTTGCTGATGACCACTTTGCTGTGCATCTCCAAGAAGTGCCTGGGTCTGTGTTCACTCTAGTTAGCCATTAGTCAGTCAAAGGAAACAATCAAATTCCCCCTTTGCCTTCTGTTTCCCTGGCTAAAAAACCCTCTGCTCCTCCTCAGTACGTCCTCACCATCTCGGGGGTCCTCCACTGGACTTGCTCCAGAGCACCAAAGTCCTGCTGCTCATAGAGGTCCCAAACCGAAAGCAGCACTCCAGCTGCAGCCCATAGGCACCAAGGAGAGACGAGTGCTCACTTCCCATGATCTGCTCGCAGTGCTCTTGTGAGTGCAGCTCAGCAGGCGTGCTCCTCTCCTTGGCAAGGGCTCACTGCTGGCCCAAGTTAATGGCCTGAACGTAACTCCAAAAGTGAACATATCCAACGCACATCTCATTTCTGATATGTTCTCAAGGAGGTGAGCGAACTTTTGGAAACTGTTGTCCCATAAAGGGGATTGTGAAAAAATAGCAAGGACACAGTGCTCCACAATGAAAGTTCAGCGATTTGTCAATGGTGCTAAAAAAATTTAAATACATGACAAAAAACATGCTGAAAGTAGTTTATATTTATATTATACAGATGTTTAATATTTTCTCTTCCCCCCCGTCCCCATTTTTTGGGTTTATCTACTTTCAGATAGACATTGGACATAAAAAAATTTAATTAAAAAATGGCCAGGTTCTTTTCTTCTTCCCCCCCCCTCCCTTTTTTTCTTTTTTTTTTTAATAGAAAATAAGTGGAAGCAATTATTTCCTGAGCACTACATCCTTGGAGATTTTGAAACTAGAAGGTCTCAGGATCACACCTCATTTTAATACAGGAAAAACTAATTTTTTTCTTTTTCAACTTCCTCTTGTTCTCTATGTCAAATAAACTAAATATTGACTTAAGTAAATTTAAGTAAAGAACAAGCTCTGAATGTACTAGACAGTACATTGGTATATTAATTCCCCAAATGCTTATTCTTAGTTTCAGACATTTAGCAGCAATTTCCCACAAACCAGTAATTTCATTATTTAAAAATGTGGCAGCAATCACTCATTCTGTGAAGGCAATTTTAATTTAACTGACATTAGCTGCAATTGATTAGAGTAAACGTAGGAAGCATTATAAACCATCATAATTAAAATGAGTATCTTTTTTCTATCTATGCACCTATGTAATTGAAATTAAATATAATAATCTCAACAGATAGAACAAAGTTAAGTCGCACATAACAGCATTTCCTCTTCCTCTTTTCCAAGAGGTGCAAAATGACTAGGGCAAATCTGGAGGAACCTCATATTAAACTACGATGCCTCATAAAGGCACACTGGAACCCATCTGGACTGAAGTAAAACGATTTGACCTACTAACTTCGAATTTTTTTAAGAACTTTTCTAAATGGAAAAAGTCCCACAGACACTTATTTCACACTGCAGGGCCTCACTGAAGCTCATGTTATTTCAGTGTTGCTCTTTAAATTCACACTTTTACTTCTCTAAGTTGACTTCCCTGCAAGCAGCTCGTGTAGTCCCTCCCTGACAGAGAAACTGCCCTTGGTTCTCAGGGCTGGCGTGAGGGTGAATGTGGTGGGAGGAGTGGGTCTGTGCACCAGGGCCTGAACGAGCCCAGAGGATGCGCTACCACCACTTGTGATGCTCTGCCTGATGGAAGGTTCCAGTAGGCACATTTAACTTCAGCACCCCTGGAGGAAGCCTTCAGGATGTTAGAAATACCAGAAACGATTCTGATCTATTCGTTTAAGAAAAATAGCTTATATATTCCAATGGAGAGGCTTGAAATTGGTCTTTAAAGAGGTCAGTTCAGCCCTGTCTTTTATTCAGCTGTAAGGGATGGCTGCTGGGCCTTGTGGAGCCAATGTATCTTCTGCATTTAAAAGACCTCAGTGGGAGTTTGTCGGTGGGAGACCTGCTATCAAACACTACTGCCCTCATAACCTCCTTGGTGACTCAAGCCCTTTTTCCTTCACACTTTGATCAAATGGGATTCACCAATTTGGGATGGTCTACTGCCCTGGGCTGAGAACAGAGCTGTGAGCAGTATTTCCTACCGCTTCAGGTGTGATATCTGGTTAGGACACTTAAACTTTTCAATTTACATGTGGAAAAGTAAAGTTATTCCAAATCTGGATATTGGCATGAGAGGTAATAAATATAAGGCATGATTGCAAAGAAAATATTTTGGTACTTTAAAACTAAACATTTTAGCGTCTAACAGTCTAAATGACTTCATTGATCTCCTTTAGTTTCTAAAAAATGTTCAGATTTTCAAATTTAATCTCTGTTTACAATGGCAGTGCTTGAACTCCTGAAAACTTTGCCCTTGGGTGAGACTGCGATATTGTGTATATCCCTTCAAAAGTGGCTGCGTTTAAGGAACACGTGTGAGGTAAGAGCTGTGACAGAGGACCTGACCAAAAATGTGCCAGCCAAAATACTACTCCAGTCCAATCCGATGAACCAAGATTTACTGTAACACTACGCTCTAATGAATGAGAAGGGAAAGGGTAGGGATGGAGCATTTCTCCCAGCCAAGAGAGCTCTCCCCAGCGCCCTCTGGTTTGCTGTGCAGAGCTCTACCTGCACCATGGGTGGCTGTGTAGGGGAGCAGAGCACAGTGAAGGCTTTATGCCCTCGTTCAAAACAGCCTACCGATATTTCAGCTCCAGGTCTATGGCTGGCTGCAGTGGTCTGAGCAAACATCTGAGGGAAAAGCATAAGTGCCTGCCTGGGAGAAATCACCTCACACTTCTCTGGGGAGGTGTGTGGGGATGGGGACAGAGCAGGAGCATGGCAAGGCAGGCACAAGCCACTGCTCTGGGCCCCCAGCATGGCTGGAGGTGGCGTCAATAAGAAGGTATACAGATCCCTTACATATCTCCACAGTGAATTCACCTTTATATGTTACCATAGGTATAGCATTAATTCAGAAAAGATTGAAGAGAATTTGGAGTCAGACTCACTTTTTCTTAATTTAGCTCTCTCCCTATATGCACAGTACAGAGATTCAGGTGTAAGCGTAGTAGTAAGGGGTACAGTACCTTCTGCTTTTATGAGCAGGCAATTAGATCTTTGTATCAGAGTCAGGCCTTACTCCGAAAAAATTAAGGCTACAAGAAGAAAAAGTAATTCTTGGGTATAGATATCACTGTCTGAATCCTTACAGTGACCTGAAACAGCAAGCACTTCTGAGCAAGGGGACCATTCTATTAAAAGTGTTTCAATAAATAATAAAGCATGATGATTACTAAGTGTATTGTTCTGTTGTTCATCCCAGCAAATGAAACCATGTGTAACCTTTGGACTAACCAGCTTGCTTCAGTAATTCTGAACCAGCCCTAGGAGTACAAATTTTCACTGCTCAAAAAGATTCTCTCCCTTACTCAAAATTATCACTGAATTATCTCTTGCATATTTAGCAATACACTGAATCAAAGAAAAAGGAGTCATTTCATAGTCATTGCATATTATGTTTGAGCACGGCAGTGTTACCATAAGACCTGTACTGAGACAGCAAACTAAGGGCCAATCCTTCAACACCTTAAACTGGAGCACTGCTTAGAGCACTTCACGTCTGTTCTTTTTTTTTTTTTTTTGTCCCCTGAATATATTCATAACAATGACCTTTTAGTTATCTTTCAAACGCCACATTCTTCAAATTTTTTTGATCAATGATGTAAAATACATATTTCCCCATGGTACCTGGAAGAGTGCAGTTACTTGTGGCTTACCTGTCCTGGTTGTTCACAGGCTGTCTGGTACCTTGCTTGTTGGCATAATTCTTTTACTCTCTCATATTTTGGTAGTTGATTAGACTGCTGGGTATTTTTGTTGGATTCCTCCTTCTTGCGCAGAAATTTGCTTATAAAAAAATAAAGTTGAACATTTAGATTTTAAACTCTAAAGATGATGAATATAACTTGGAAAGCAAAGCTACTTGAAGGTTTACTGTCTTCTCAGGGAAAAAATCCCCACATTTCTATTACAGACTTTCAGCATAGGTCATGCAGTGAAAAAAAGGCTCAAGTGACTGACTGAAAATTGCCCAAAGAGAAACAAGAGTTGCTAAAATATGTCTAACTGGTACAGTTCATCACCACTCAGACAGAAATGTAGGTTCTTTCACAAGGCAAAACTGCCCGAAGCAGTACTTGCCTGGCTGAAAAACCCAGCTGAAGACACAACAGGACTTTCACACTCAGCACTAGCTTGGCTGTACCTTATATATTACAATGTCTCTTATATGCACTGTTTTGTAACATATTACAGAAGTTTCCATAATCTGTAAAGTCATAAAGTGCCAAAAGGAAATTGCTGTAAAATTTTTACCCATAGAAAATTTTCTCAGGAACAACTGGCAAAGTGAGAGGATCTAAGGAGGTATCAGTGAAAAGAGGAGCAGTTATAATCATAAATCTCATTTAAATGTAAGTCTTTTCTTAGCTGGAAGAAAAATGAAGAATGCTTCCAATATGTGATGGAAAATACAAAATTAGTCGATAGGAGGATTCTGCACAGCTGGATTTGAAACAGAGATTTGGTAAGAAAATAAATCAAATGATGACATAAGTGGGTGTTAGCACAGTGTCATGGAAAGAGGGGGAAGAGGCTAAGAGAGTCACCAGAAAAGCATCCTTTCACATTTCTTCGGAAGAAGGGATTTGGGAGCACAGCGCCTTGCAATGGCAGTGGTGGCAAACTAGGAAAGATGTCAGGCCTGTAAGTTGGTTTGCAAAATTTGCTATTTCTCTGACCATTATAAGGAAGAGGAGGGAACAGAAAGGAAAACACGTACAAGAGAGTGTTCCCAGTAAGCATGCATACCCAAAACTCTGTCACCCCTAATAATTACCCTCTTTCCACCAGAAATGTGTCACGCCAAATTTTGGTCTTCTTGTTTGTTCGAAACCTGCAAGTAAAACAATAATATTTACTGCCAGCATTTAGCTATAGCATTGCTAGATTGCCATGTCACAGCTCATTTTCACAGAATCTCTTTTTCTACTCAATTATTGAATTACTCAGGTGTTTGCTTCTGAACCGGCTAAAAAAAAAAATATTGGGACCCACCTGTTTCCCGGTCTCTCCAAGTCCAGAAGCTTTAGGACAGATTTGCCATCCATATCTGGAGGTGTGTCAAGTCCTGCTATATCCAGAATTGTTGGAGCGAGATCAATATTCAGAACTATCTGAGGCACTCTGAAAATCAACAGAAAAGGTCATAGCTGTCATGTGTTCAACACGTAAGTCTTCACATTCTCTTGGAAAAAGAATGCTAATTAATGTTTATGAGGACTTGGAAGATGTAAAGCTCTACACAAGTGCTAAGTTTAGAAAACCTCCTTTGAAGTCTAAAACTCAGAACGATAGACCAGTACTGCAGGCTGTCATCACAAAGAAAAAACTAAGCACAATAAAACAAGGAGGTGCAGCAGCCATGCTGCTCTTATCTCATTGAAAATGAGGGCAGGATGCCATCCATTCTGATAAACCACAGGGTGAGCAGTAAAGATGATCACACAGTTTTTAAAAGCAAAACCCAGAGTCTAGCCCTACAGGACTATGCATTACACAATTCTTTCATCTTCGTTATAACTTATTCATAATATGCAAAGTGAAAGACCTGCCTCTTTATGAGACTCCTAGCTCTGCAGTAATAGGGCGTGCTTTATGAAATGAAGCTAGACAGAGTGGTAATTACATGCTCTTAGAAACATTCTACATCATGCTCAACAGCTGTGCTAGAGACATAAGAGAACGTACACTGATCCCGGCTCTACACTTGGACCACGAATAAAGAAAGGAACTCGAATATCAAAGTCATACGGCATTGACTTTCCCTTGACCAGTCCAAACTGCCCAATATGGTAACCATGGTCAGCAGTGTAAATAATGTAGGTATTCTCCAGTTCTCCCATCTCTGCAAGCATTTGGTGTAACTGCAATACAGCACAGAAAGAACTCTGAGTAAAGTGTAGCAAAACATGTTTTGTGCATAATCATGCATAACCATCATTTATAATCCTTCAATATACAGGACCAAACATGGCATCAATGAGGTTGACACAGACATTCTGTGGATGGGCATTTTTACATCTTGTCTTTCCTGTGCTGCTAAAAAAATCAACTCAGAAGTTCAATTTCATATTTGACAGCAGGGACAATTAAACAGGTCCAGAAAATTAAAATAGGAAAAAAAAATGGTGTTGTTGCATTAGTATGTTCAGAATTCATTGTGTACTCAACCACAGATTGTGAAAAAAGTCTGCTACAGCTTTAGGGGAAAAGGTACTCAAATTTGATTTACTGTGTTAGTCTAAAACTTTCTCATTCCTTACAGTTGTGGGCTTGGGAAAAGGCTGTAAATTTTTATTAAAGTTTAAAGAAATCTCTCTAGGGGAAGATCTTTGGTCATGGTGCTTGATTTTGGAACAAAAAGTCATACAAAGTACACCTAATAGTTCATGTATCATGTTACCTATAATTAGCTGTACACTGCACTGCCTGACTTCTGCAAACACTTGTAGACTGACACCTGAGTTGCTATGATTTGCTAGTTCCCAGATCTCAGCTGAAGGATGAACTGTGAAGGGAGTGTGTGAAATGAATAGAAGTTGTCATGTGTGCACCTGTGTCTATCCATGTGTACACACATACACACAGGTGATGCATCCTCTGTTAATACCATGCTTTATACTAGGCCCAGTGACTTTTCCCTTTAAAAAAAAAGTCATCAGTTTATTGACCCAGCAATTGAAAAAAAGAAAGAAGCTTTATATTGGAAAGAACCAGAATTAATTTCTGCTGGGGGAAGTGGAGTAATTCTTCATAGCACAATAACTTTCCCCAGAATGTGGTTGGTGAAGGTAAAAACCTAATGAATTAATTTAATTTTGTTACCAACTAGTAAGACTGTATTCACAGTAGTTTCTTGAACTCACTCTCTCCATAGAGTCGTCAACTGACATCAGGGTCTGAAGTCTTTTGCGCTGCAAGACATTTGTAAACTCCATGTGGATAGGCAGCATGGGCCCCGTGTACTGCATAATCCAGTGCTTATCCATGTTTGGTGCGTAGTTGTAGCTGGGAGTGCTGGAGGAAAAGAACAGATCTGAAAAGTTGTGCAGCATTAAAGGCATCAGAGGAAGGTGGAAACTCCTCTAGCAGAGAACTAGCCAACAAGCAGTTAAATGACAAATTCCATGTGTTATCTGACAAATACCAACAAGCATTACTTCAGTGGCTTCCAAGCTTCAGTGGTTCCTCAAAATTTGAGGAACTCAAAACTTGCTTTCTGCACTTTTTTCAGACTCAAAGACCTCTACAAGATCCATGTTAATATTTGGGATATGCCAAAATGTATTCCTTAAACAAATCTGTAGTCATTAAAAAGGCTTATCTGAATGTTGCATTCCATAAAGATAAGCAGAAAAATTTAGAAAGTCAGAGATCAAAGATGTCTGCATTTCCTTAGTACTAAGGTAAGCTGCCCTGACGCTTCCAGTAGGAAAATTACTTTTAAACAAAACTACAAGAAAGATATTTTCCAGTGGAATAGAAGAATTTAAGTCAGTACGAAGAACAGCACCAGCGTTATTGGTTTTCAAGACATCCCAAAGACTGAAAACACTTTTTTCCTGTCCCCACCACCAAAGGCGAGTGCAGGTGTTGCCAGGATCCTGAGTGCAATCCCCTCAGGACTGACTGCCTGGGTGTAGGGTCCTGCCAGGAGGCCATGTGGTGGCCTTGAAGGAGAGAGCTGAGAAAGCGATGTAGCCAGCACTGTTGACTCCAGACCCATGTTCAATCTCCACCACCTGCCCTTGGCCCTCACCTGCGCTATGTCCCAGTGATGCCTGGCGATGTGCACACATGCAAATCCCACAGTTATTTATACACTAAATACTGTTAAGGAACTATTTTTTCAATGTGAATGTAAAGCACATGCATCACCAGCATAAGATGAACTATAACAACAATACTGAGCTAACACTGCCATTGATACTAGTAACTAAGAAGAAGTAAGGGCACAGAGTCCTATCCAAAGCAAAGAATGATGCTTTAGGAGTTTGCACAAACATCAAAGGAAAGATTTAAGCATGGTGTTCTATCTACAGCCAGTGGATTTTTGAAGGATATCATAAAAGAAACAAGAATATGTTCACAGATCCATCACCTCAGAAGGAAAGGTACTGCAAAAAATATGCCAAGTAAATTTGCTGTACAGACAAGCATGTTATAAAAGCTCTCCATCAATCCTGTTTTTATACCCAGCTTATATGACAACCAAAAGGTAAAGAGAAACCCAACAAAATCCATGTCCCATAATGGTTTAATCTCTGTATGAGCAGCTTCCTTCTCTAGAAAAAAGGAATCTAGGCTTTCTCATTTTGATTTTAATCTTGGTTTTAATTCTTTTGGTTTTAATTTTAACCTGCTTCTAATACACTGCAGAACATGATAAATGAATCACAGCATTACATTTGAAAAATAGACGCAAACAGAAAGTGAAAAAAACACTATTGTGTCATTAGATTTGATTCTTATAATTCTCTTTTCAGTTTATAATAAAAATACAATTCAATATTAATTTACTGTTTAGGTCCTGAAAATTATAATGTGCTGTTAACAAAAAGTACATTTCCCCCACCGAAATATTTATGTGTAGTTGTCTTTTCTTCAGCGGTAGCACTGAACAATATCGGAACATTGTATACTGATAATTTAAGAGTCACACCTTTGAGCAGTCCTTCATTTTTCTCTACGTGGTTGTATATGGATAGTGGAAGCAGTTAATTTTACTGTATCAGATATGGTAAGTATAATCTATAAGTATATATTCTGAGGATAAAAATCGGCTGAAACAATAAAATAATGGACATATAATCAACTGCAAAAAGTTAATGGAGTCCAGATTTTAAGTGGAGACCATTTTTTATAGAATTTGGGTAGAATTTGAGAAGTATGCCTTTAGAACACACAGCTAGTTTTGACTAACGTACTTAATCATCAGCTTCAAGGAAAAGAGAAGTGAGACAACAGTATCACAGGATTTTTGAACCTTTAACAGAGAATAAGTATGGAAAGGTTAGTTCTCTACCAAGCAAAGACCACCATTCCTTTTCTGCTGGAACTTACTTTTATTTCATGTTGAAAGATCAAAGTTTTGGTAATTTCCTATGGTTGAAATCTGAATTTTAAAATGAATACGGCCACAAAATTAATAAAATTTATCCCAGGAACACAGTGCTCTGTGTTGTTGGCTAGCCAGCACTCCTAACAGAGGGACTGATGGAGCCCCCGACCTTGAAGAAGCAAGACTTGGGAGTTTTGGTCACCTATCAGTTATCAGGCACATTGACAGAAGAGGATACTTCCAGGGCAAACTCTCCTCTGTTTCTTTGCAAGTTTGTCAAACAAGATGTTTTCCCATGAAGGAGCTCAGTTTTGATTAATCAGCTTTTTCTAGTAAAACCCTACTTTTTTTCAGTGGAGCCCTGAGTGCCCCTGCCTCAGAGGAATGAGGTGGCTGTGAGCTACGCTCAGCCAGCCGCACCGTGACAGCCTGCTGCTGTGCCAGGAAGGAGAGCCAGCTGCTGAAGCAGGCTCAGGTCTCATGTTCCCAGGCCATTGTGAGAAGCCTCCTCCACATAATGGATAGTCTTTAAAAGCAGCACTCAAGGGTTTAGCAGGGCGGTTAAAACCTTTCACAGACACTTTCCAAATGCATTTTGAATTTTCTGGGTGAGAAACGCAGCAGGCAGAGAGGGAGCAGAATTTTCCTCCGAATTTAAGGAACAGGACCTTCTGTGAAACATCCAGTGTCACTGGCTGATGGAAATATGAAACAGGAGTTCAAAGTGTCAGAGAAAGAGTACTAGGGAAGAAACAGAAATGAATTCCAAAATCCCAGAGCTTGTCTATGTTGCCTCTGCAGCCCTGTTTGTTGGACCTTTCAGAAATCCACCAGAATGGTTGCCAGGCACAAGATCTGACCTTGCACTCAGACCTATCTACCTGTTTCTTGTCTAAAACAAACAAACAAACAAACATTACAGAGGTGAATCCTGGGGAGAATATGGCTGATTTCTGAAAACTTTTCCATGTAAACAGACTTCTTCCCTGTCAGTGATAATTGTTTATCACAAAATTTTTTTCTTGAAGCAGCTGGATATACTAACTAAATGTTCAGCCGTTATAAGCCCTTGAAAGTCATTATGGTACAGTCTGTCACTGTTTCTATTCTTTCATTTTTGGAAAGAAGTTTGCTCTGTATTGACAAGTACTGCTGTAAAGTAACACTGACATCTACATTTCCTTGATTCCTCTTTGCACTAGGAGTATAAAGTTGAAGATTATGTACCAGGTCATCTGTTGCCTCTTCTCAGTCATGGAGGTTCCATTACTTGATCCATGATAAGCAGACAGTGCCATGTAGCCCATTATTTTCAGGTTGTCCCTGGCTTCTAAGGCTGGCAAGGAGCTAGTGTAGTATTTGTCATTCTTGTAGAATACACTAATTTAGGCAAACCTAGATTGCTCCATTACTCACCTACCTTTGTCCAACATATACTATGCAGATCTTAATACACAGAGACTTCTTGGCACTTCATGACAGATCTGTTCGGGAACTGGGCAGGACACTGGAAGATGCCAGGTTCATAAAATGTTGAGTTGATGCCCTCAGTTCAACTAACAAAAAACCCCAAATACTTAACAATAACAAACGCTGAATGTAGTCAGGCACTTTCCTATAAGCACATCCTCATAATGAAAACAGTAATTCACCCTGAGGATTTGTTATCATTCACCTACCTGTGTAAATAAAGTTACAGAGATATCTAGTCATAATTAAATGTTCTATAGGCTATGGAAGGAGTAAATACCATAAAGCACTACTGCACTTTTATCTTTGAAGGAAGATTCACCACAAAATCTATCATTTATTTATCTGTAAGCATCAGCTCAAATAGGTATTTATGCTCAGAGAAAAGGAGTTGTATTATCAGTCACCTTTGTGGTCAAAATGCCTCAGTAACTCTTTCTGAAAACATATTTACTATACTTACATATATAAATTCAAACTTCAAAATAAAGAATGCATCTTATTTGGATTTTAAGGTATCACAGTAACTTTAAGTTTGACAAGAAATAAAAAAAAAATCAGACCCAACAATCCAAAACAATGTATGCTTTTACTTGAGGATCTATCAAAATGGGTCCCCAAGCAGCAAATATTTCAGAAATTAATTCCATTGTCTTCTACTAGTAACTGAACTGAATTGTGATATTCAATGAAATATATGGAATATAGCCCTTCTGCAAATCATTATCACAGAAAGGTATTTTACAGTTCAGAAAAGAATGGGAGATTCAAGTTGACTTATGCTGTTTACACAGTTGTGGTATCTGTGCGACAAGGAAATAAAACAGACTACAGCATATTTTAAGAGCTTCCAGAATTCAATACAACTTAAAATTAATGTTTGCTTTCTAGAAAAATGACCTAAATATATACAAGTCTCTAACAGATGGGCTAATGTGGAAAGAAACAAATATATTTACAAACATTTGTTCAATTGCTCGTAGTAAAAATCTGTTTGCCCCTATTTACAATCTCCTAATGCCCTTCTGTTTCTGTTCAACAGAAGAAAATTATGTTCACAAAACTACTGCCTAAAAATCTTGGGGTTTGAAAAAGTCCATGGAGTTCTCAGGGGTTTTTATCCCATAAGTGTTTGGCTAATCTGTTTGGATTGGGAGTCCTCCAGTTAGTGATAATAATACAGGACTTAGGTGCCCCAGGAACATTTTCCTTTCATGCAAATAAAAGTCAACAACATTTTACAATAATACCAATGATAAAACTGACGGAGAAAAATGAATAGTTTCTGTACAGAATTAACACCTCTATTATTCTTTGAAATATGATTAGCAAACACAGTGTAAGCAGTCATGTTTCTTCAGAAAAAAATGTAAATAAAAAAAGGTAGCAAACTCTTTGTTTCCAGGGAAAGCAGACTTCCAGGTTTAGACGCTGTTCTTGGAAAGCAGGAAGACTAGGTTCTAGGCAAAATTAAAAGTAAAAAAAACCAAACCCATGACTAGTGGCTATGGTCAGTATTAATGTGAAGTTGAATTTCACCATACTGAGTCTACTTTTGCTGTCTTTTAAAAGGGGAATCTTTTAAACCCAGTGTTATTTATAGATCTGCAGATGTGAGGTATGAAAGTTTGACTCCCTGAAACATAAAACAACTGCTGTATTTCAGAATAAAGCAAAAAAGTTGTTACCTGTTAAATATAACATCCTTTTATTTTAGAAAACATTATTTGTTGCTGCTGCAGAAGTTAATTGTGCAACTAAAATCATACTTACATACATTACATACATACTTCTATTTCACACCATTTTTTCTAGTATGGTTTAAAGTCACACTCCCAATGATATGTGATGATTTTGATCATCAGTGCTCAGGCCAGGACTGGCACTACATACTGACATGTCAAGATTTATTACTCATGCAAATGGATGATCCCACTCTAATGGTCAAATTTCCACATTACAACAGGTAACATTGTAACTGCCAGATGTTTGAGACTCGGCCTCGGTGACTCCAGATGCAGCCACCTCACACCCGAACTTCCAGTTAAGACTTCTCTGGAGATCTAGAGGTGCAAGAACATTTCTCTTCATGCTTCACTACTGCAGACATGCTGTTACCCCCACACTTGGTCTACCAGGACCCATCATATGATCTTCAAATGGAAATATAAAGGTCTACCTTTCATATGCATCTACCTTTTCTCACATTAGCTTGCGAAAGTTTCTGATCTCTCCCAAGATACCATTTCTACCTGCTCCTCCTAAGATCCCTAGCTTGGCAATAGGATTTTAGGTAGTCATAAAATCTGCCTGTCATTCCTCCTGCCAGCCCAAGGATCTTTAACTCAGCACAGCCAGCAGTGTCTCAGATTTCCATTTTTGACATTCTTCAGTAAACCTGCCTCCTGCAGATTTTTGCTTCTAATGTTTGTTTATTTCACAGCTTATAAACAGCTTAGGTCTGATTCACAGTTCCCCTAAGACTGGTTCACACTGGAAGGCAAAGGGAAGTTAAAGTGCCAGAGGCCCTGAGTGTAACTGAGAATTCAGGCTTTCATTAGAGCATCCTTTGAGTCAGAGCTTTCCTGCTCAGCTGTCTGATGGAACAAGATTGTCCCATAACACAACTTCATAACTACACATTTAACAACAACATTTCTAGAGGTCTAGCAACCCTACTCTCCAACAGATGATATTCATTACCACAGCAAAAATCTATGTATTGCTTTCATCTATTGCATCTTCTCCAGTCCCATTTTCCTCCACAGAAGTAATTTCTGGGCATAGCTAGAGTACATGCATTAGTATGATTTATTTTCAGAAAATATGTTACTCATTATGGTGATAGCAGCCAGGATAAACCTTCAGAAATATTTTTAGATGTCAGAAATAGGACATATTTTAAGGAGAGCAGAAGTGAGAGAGTGGGAGGGAGAATGGATGCTTAAGAACAATGGAGTGTCTGCTGCTTCCAGTATGATACAGTTTGTGTTTCATTTTAAACTGGAGTTACTAAGAAATAGCAGAAATCACTTAATATTAGTAATTAAACAGCATACATATCATTACTGTTCTTCTCCTTTTAAGACTTTTCATGCCACTCCAGCAGGCTGTTTGTGCTGAGGAGGACAGGATGGTAACATAATGATGGTATGTAATTCTTCATTTTCTTTTTGGCTTTGATGTTTTTTTCATAAATCTTATGGACTTTGCTACTACATTAATTTGATTTTCTTCTTGCCATGTTGATAAGGGAGGAAACGAGACCAACAGACGCCCACATTTGAGGGCAGAACTCTTCCTGAACTGGAATATTTCCTGCTGTAGCCACTCCCCTATTTATATGTGCCAGTGGAAAAGTTCTTCTAAACAAACTTCTGGGTTGTGGGTTGGTGGTTTTTTTTTTTTTTTTTTTTTT
>VWZF01006634.1:20303-165292 GCA_013396755.1 Sclerurus mexicanus
TCGTTCTGTTTCTTTGTTTTTTAATTTACAGAAGCAGCATTTCGATCAAATGACAGGCATTGTACCAGCAAAGAGACATCATATAATTTAAGGGTCTGCTTCAGCTACTGTTCTTTCAAGCAAAACTTCCCCTCACATGTGGTTAACAGGCTATCTTAATCCTTGGTTTGTAGGTATAACCTTCCATCTCAGTTTGTTAAGCCAGCAAGCAGCTTTTGACCTGGTTTCCCTTCTTTGTTGGAGGTAGGCGTTACAGTAACATGATATAGCAACTACATTTTTAAAAACAAAATCCAAGGTCAGATGGCTGTCACCCAAGGTCAGAAAGAAAGAGATTCAAATGGTGCTTGACCACCAAGGAAGAAAACCCAAGGGTTAAATGTTCAAATTACACAAATCTTGGCAGGAGGGATTTTATTGTTCTTGTGCTGTTTTCACAGGGAACACTGAATATTGCTGTAAAAACTGAACTTATCGTATCTTTTAGAGCATATTGCTAATATTTCCGGTAGAGAAATCAGTTGTTTGGAATCTTCAGCCACCCAAATTGGCAGTTTATCTTCATTTTGTCTCATTTCTTAGTCTGCAGACTGAACTTTAACACATGCAGTCAGACAGTGCAAGAAGAAACACAAAACAACACTGCAAGGATCTCTTGAGGTCAATAGAGAAAAAACTCTGTGCAAGAAGGTTGCCAAGAAGTCAACTACACCAGAAGGAAAGAAGAAGCACAGCCCAGGGCTCTCACAAGTAGCCTAGCAGAGCAAGGTATTTAGACCCCAGGAGTCTACACAAATAAAAATAAATTTACACTCAAGTACTTAAATGAAATTAAGCCTCAAACAGATAACTAGGATCTTCGCTAGATCTTTGCAGGTAACATGCAACCTGTACAAGGCAGAGAGGTAGTTAAAAGCCTGGAGACTAACTAAATCAATTTGTTCTAGCAGCACAAACTAGAAAACAAGTAGGCTGAAAACATCAAGCAGTAGAAAGCCTCAAGAGCATGATAAACCAAAGCAACCTCCTACAAGCACTTTTCAGAAGACAGTGAGAAAGGAGTCTAAAATGAGTTCCTTTGGCTTGGGGAGAGGTAGGAGGAGATTCAATGATTCCAGTGCTTTTCTTCCAGACACTGTCCCCACAGCTGAGCTGAAACAGTTGGAATCCTAACATCCTGTGTGATGGATATTCCTCCAGTAGACAGGATGGCTTGCCCCAGGCCATGCAGTCTGTGCCACTAAACGGGAAGCAATCTGTTGAATCTGACAACAAGTAGAAATAACTCTCTTGCTATGAAAAGTGGCAATTGAAAGGAGACATGTGAGAGACATTACATTTGATGTAGTGGCTATTCATTATTCTTCACAGGATGGGGAGTAAGAGACACAGGTGGCATAGCCAAGCTCCAGGCTTACAAGGAAAGAAAAGGTGGACCTTTGCCCTCAGTGCACGGAGTGACACTGTGGACCTTGTTGCCACAAGATGGTGGGGCTGCCACCAGAGCTGAAAAAGAGATGAGACCAATGCAAAGAGAATGGGGCACATTGACCTGGATGCTTCACTTAAAGTGATAATTTTCAGAAGCTGGAAAAACAGGGAAAAAAGTTTGTGGGGTTTCTCCTCCCCATGCCCTTCCCAAGCATTGCTTTCTGCTGGAGTACATAATTCAGGATACTGACTTAAAAACGTCTTTCATACAACCCAAGGTAACAGGCTTTATGTGTTCGTGCCTATCTTATTTGCAAACTAAAATCTCAATTTCATTAGTTCTCTATACAGGTAGAAATTATTCTGAATATCTAAATAACTACAAAACATGGCTGACTTGCAAAGTCTAGTCTCAGGAATGTGGGATCATTGAGTTGATAGTATTATAAGGTCAAGGAAACTGGTGTATCTAGAAGGTAGCAGCCAGTAAGAGGATAAAGAAAATACAAACTAACAAATATTTAACCATAATCCATGAACAGCAAATGTCTTTCTGGCCCCAACTAGTGATCAGTTTATGTATGCAGTTTATATGGTAACTGCTACATTGCAATTTTAAAGTAGTTCACGAAACTACAAAAAACATCTTTGGGTGTGAGCTACTGCAGCGTCCAAAATGCAATTTGTAGACCAAGAAGCTTTCCCACTGTCTTATGGAACGGATTTCTCCTCATTTTGAGAGGCCAAATGAATGTACAATCCTGCTGAAATATTTTATTAAGGTGGGGTTTGATGTGCAAAGACATTGCTTAAGAACAAATGGAAAGACTGGTCTACAAACCCACGGTAGGCACAAGTGCAGTGGAAAGCTTCCATAGCATCTCACTGTAAGGAAAAGGACCCAGAATATTCAAGGTATGAAGCAAGATGTGGAATCCAGGACTATCCAGAGATTTTTAGCTGGAGTTGGTGTCTGTTCTAAAGACAAAAGGAATAGTTCTTTTTTGATTGTTACAGTTTAATCACCAAGAAAGATTAAGCATGTTATTTTAAAACGCAGTCTAATAGGCTACTTTGGGAATCTGCCAGTATCTAGTCTATAAACAAATCTGATGCACTAAAAAGCTTCAAAAGAGTGTTTTTACTCTCAATGCATTCAGTTAGAGGCCAGGAAGCACATATCTTAGAGGAAAATGAAGGAAGTAATATCTTTCCAACAGATCCTGACCTGTGTCTACATATTTTCAGGGTATTGTAAGAAGCTGCCCTTACAAAGCCAAATACTGACCTTTTAATCTCCCACAACTTCCCAGGAGGAAAAGAGCTTCTCTCTGCTTTAATAATGGTCAGAGCTGTCACTCTCCCCCGCAATAGGAGCAAGCACAGCAAAAAAACCCAGCAAACATTCCTTGCTTACTGTGAGTTTATCATATTTGAATTCTCTGTTCCTGCGATATCTCCATAAACAAACACCTCACAGGAGCAGGTACAAGGAGCAGGCCTGGCAGTGTGTGATTTTGACTTACATATGCTGTGAAGCGTTGGGGTAGAGCTCTGAGAACTGCGGTGCAGAATCCTCGGGGCCATGGGGTGCAGCGTGGCTGATGACCATCATTATGGGCCTATGGGGATATATCCTCTTAGACATTCTGAAGTAATTAATGCTCTCATTAGTGATTAGGTCTGTGAAGTAGTCCTGGAACATATGATTAACACAAAGCAAAAGTTACAAAGTGCATGATTAATCAGATCACATACTATCATGTTATTATGTTATTTTCAAGCCCTCATTAAAGCTCAGATCAGGAAGTAAAAACATACCATCAAAGAGATATATGATTTGAGGGAGCATGGAGGAGATCGAGCAGTAATTACTTTCTTAAGCAGGCAGTGCCACAGAAAATGAGACAATATTTTGCAAATCAGATACAACAGAAAGGATTAAGTAAATTTGATTACCAGATTTTGTTATATAATGCCAAATAACATTTAAAATGACAGACTGTATTGACAAAGATATGTTCCCTGAATTTCATTGATAAAACACTTCACAAGGTACTGGCTCCCAACTAACACTGACTCTTATGCTGGTTTTATGTTTACATAAACCTTTCTTGCACAGTCTTTGTGCAGACTCTACTTTTGCATATGTACAAAGTGGAACAGATTGCAAAAAATCTTTATCAAAGAAATTGCAAATGAGAATGCAGGGTGCAGTTGAATTCCTGCAGGCTCTGTTTATTTAATTGTGCAACTTTAAGCAGTGCAGCTGCTGAGATTAAGGTTGTGACTCGCTAATAAACTGGCTTAACCCACAGCCAAGGTGGCAAATGGAAGCCTACAAGGGGAAGGGAGGAAATGGAACTAAGAAAAAAAGATGAAAACTTAAATTAAACCACCTGCCACCTTAGAGTATTCACTGTTGGCCTGGAGGTCTAGTGCAAACTTCATTGAGAAAGTGCTGAGACAATGTTTGTAATTTCAAGCACTTCCAGGCATGACTAATCTTATGTTGTGGATTCAAGGCCCCAAACAGCTGCAAAAGCAGAGCCTGAGGGACAAGGTCTGTGTCGCATGTCAGTGCTAGGACAAGGCAACCAGCTGTGACCTCCTCACTTGCCCACTCCCTATCCCCCTGCCCCTTCCCCTCTCCTGTAGCACAGTTGGAGCGCACACAGTAGCCCTGGCTGCTACAAACCCTGAAAGCATGTGGAAGAGACAGTGAGTGATCCTTCAGTTTCCAAAATGGATAATGAGTGCGAGGCACCAGGGTTGTGATATTTTTTGGGTCTGCGCCTTGTTCAAATGAAATGCCTTTATGAGTGCTCTCCAAAAGCATCTGATCCCCTCCTGCTTCCCTATTTATTCTAGCTACATACACAAGCTGTGTAAGGAATGTATAACTAACCAATATTCTTTATTTTCTTTTTTTTAAACTCTCTATAAATATATAATCAGTATCATGTAATTTCTATGGATGAGAAAATCAGAAACAGGCATTGCAAGCTTCCAATAAAATCTCATTACATGGGTCAGAAACCACAGCTGCAACATCTGTATCATCTTCCTTGAGCTAGTCTGAGGAAATTCCAGATTGCTTTCTGCAGGCTGGAAAGTCTGCGATCTGCACTCCTAAACCTTTCCAAGAAACTTCATGGCAGTGGGCAGGTCACCCTGGCATGCTTTCCACACTTTGTCAAGCACACAAACAAGCTCTGAACTTTTCCAATGGCCGTGTTCTTGTTCTTATCTATTCTTGTAGTCATATCCGGAGTCTGACACCACAGCCATACAGACTTTGGTGTGCACTGTATCATGGAAAATAACATTAACTGAGATTTCTTCTGTGGGTAATAACTCACAATGCTCAGCAAACCTGAAAGTTCAGTACGCCAAGGGGCACAATTATTTTGGGTAAAAGCTTTTATTTACTATTTGCTCCTGCCACCAAAACATCACTCTCTAGGAGAGAGGCAGTGAAGGAGGGAGGGAGGAAGGAAGGAACCACCAGGCTCCGCTGAAGAGCCCTGGGAAACTTTTCTTCTGTTGAGTGATTAATATTCTCACATGGAAATTGATCTGCAATGCCCTGGAGAGAAAATGACATCTCAATTTCATGGTTGTAGTTGGTTAAGTAATTAATTACCTGGTTAATTAATTATCTGAAAGCTATTTTTATATGGATTAATCATGTGGCATTTATGTGTCTGGAAAATACCTTTGCATAATCAAATCCATGCTTCTCTTTGTTACCATTGCGAGAAATGGTGTAATTATAGAAGCGAGAGTTCTTCACTAATCCAACCCACTCTCTCCACCCAGGAGGGATGTAGCTGCCATTGTATTCATTGAGGTATTTCCCAAAAAAAGCTGTGAAGTAAAAAAAAAAAAGAACACACACACACACATGAGGCTTTGCAATCCAAGTCTTTTAGTCTGAGTCAAAAGAATGCATGAATGAGGAGAAAATGTGTTAGAATGAGTCAGAGTTGCTTTACCAAAAATCTTCCTTTTATAGCTTAGAGGGTTTTGAAATTAAAATAAGCTATTTCCAGAATTTTATGGGAGTTGAAAGCTTTTGTGACTCTACGTTGTATTCTTAATCTTTTAAAATCTAATGCTCATATTTTCAAGGTTTTTTTTTTGTTTGTTTGTTTTTAGAAAGAGTATGTTGCTCTTGGTTTCCAGTTGAATACAGAATTAAAAACTCAGAGGAAACATCTGAGAAACACCTTGTGGTTTTAAGCAAGTTCTGTGATGTTTTGAAGCTTGGCTTCTGACTTCTGAAAGTTTGGGCTTGCTATCCTGTCTACATTTGCTGGTTTGATAAAAGGTTTGGAAAGTCCAGATCTCCATCCCACTGTGACATGTTTCAGTAGAGCAAGAGGGAATCCCAACCCTGCTTTGCTGCCACATCTTCTTTAAGGCAAAACTAAAAGAAACAAAGGTGTGGAGGTCAAGCACCTCTACCTGGCCTGCCAAACTGCATGCATTTTTTTCCATTAGCTCAAGGTGACAAGTCAGAACCCACCCAGACTGAAAATTTCAGCCTTTCCCGTCGGGCCCAGGAGGGTTCATAAGTGTTCCTGCCAATTCCTCTGGAAGGAAGTAACAAGAAACGCAATCTCACAATGCAACGGGCTCCCAGCTATCTGGGAGTGTGGGTTGCCTATGCCAAAGATACACAGACACCAAAAACCAGCCAGCTGGCTTTGGGAGGGAGCATTAATGTTGGCATGGCACCCTGGCAAATGCAGCCACGTTGCTTTTAGGGAGAGATGGGTATGGAAGGTCTTTAGCTGCATATGTCTGGTCTGTGGCCTGATAGAATAGTCAGTTGGACGGCTCTCCCCTGCCTTTCCATTGCCTGGGAAGTGCAGTGACAAAACACCTGATCAGATCTACAACTTGGGTTTCTAGGGATTTATTATCTCCAGTTCAGTCCCAGCAAGTTAACATGTGGGTGTCTTAGTAACTTCACTGTTTTCATCTTTAATTACCTAGAGGTTTACAAAACCCTGGAGGGTCACCTGTGCCAGAAGTTCTGCTGCCTGTATCCCCATCAGTCTGCACACAGGTACTCCAGGTGCTCACAACATGAGAAACTGCTGAAGAAGAGGGAACGACAGAGACTTCTCCCTTTCCAGCAACCTCTCCCTTTCCAGGGAAGGAGCTCTGCTGAGTAATAGCTGCCCTGCTCCCTGCACCTCTCACCGTGTCCCACCTCCTGCCCTCAGTGCCAGAACCAACTCAGCAGCCAGGCCTGTCTGCAAAGACCTGCTGCCCAGAGCTGCTGTCTCTCAGCTGGGCTGTGGGACACACCTTGAACCCCTGTACTTGTTTCCTACTAGGAAATGAAGTCACATTGGAAAATCTCACGTCCAACCTAGACACATTCAGTCTAACCAAAAAAGCACATTTGTGGAAGGCCTTAAATTATTCAGATCTGATTGATGTGGGCATGGTGAAGTTCTTGAGAAAACTAGTGGAAAAACGAAAATGTTCACAATTAAGACTTGCCTGAGGCAAGATAAATATGATGCAATCCAATTGTGGAACTGCCAAATGTCACTAACCAAAGATTACAGACATATATAATGTTACTTTCCTATACCGTGTGGAATGTGATATATAAACAAGTCATACAGACACTAGACCAGGCTTCCAGCTCTTCCTCCCACAGCCACCAGGAAAGCAATCCAGCCTGTCTCCTTTTTACTCCTGAGGCCAACCAGAAGTCGAGAACTGTGAGGTGAAGAGGGTGACAGTGGGCAGGAAATATGTGCCCAGCACTGTTTTCTCCTGGAATGGAAACCATACCTCTCTCTAAGGCAGTCAAATTGGGTTAAACTTTCAGTCAGAAGTCATGGGAAAGTATAAGTGTAAAGGCTGAAATACTGTGAGAAGGGAAGCTAAGGAAAGAGTAGAAGAGGAAGAGAAGTCAAAGAGAGACAACAGTGAAGAAAAGTATGGGAGTGACGTGACTGAGAGAGAGGAAGCACTGTTGAGCCAAGCAAAATCAAGGACAGTCTGTGGTTACAGGGGAAATCTGAGGTCAGCCCTCCTGAGTGCCATTCCAGATTCACCAGCAGCTACTGCATGACCTCGGGGAACCTCTGAGTGCCAGGCTCATCAGTAGAAGGCTCTACTGCAAACCTGCCTCCCACAAACATTAGAAGCTTTCAAGCTGTGAAATGGAAGCTATGGCACTTTATCATATAGGATGGTTTGATCACCCCATCTATTATTAAGATTGACTCATACAGAGACCTGGATTCTGCTATTTACAGCCTTGCCAAACTTCAATCCTTAGTGATGATAGTTTCCATGCTATCTGACTCAGGCTGTATTTTGTTCTATGGAACCTTTTAGCCAAACAGTTCAGTGATTTCCAAGAAAAAGCTATGGAAAAATAAACGAATTTGCCCATTTAAAAATCATTGTCAAGCTTTTCTCTAAAAAGTTCCAGTGTTTGTAGGTTTTGATGCAGTGCCTTTGTAAATAACAGAGGTGGCTATGAAAATCTGTCACAAAATGACCAAGCACTGAAAAACTGTAGCACACAGATGAGGAAAGCCTGACTTCAGCTTCTCAGTTTAACATCATCATGGGGTGTTATGGACCTGAGAAGGTTCCCACAGTTTCAGTTTTAGCACTAAAACAAAAAGCCATCATCCTCTCCTCTCCTCTCCTCTCCTCTCCTCTCCTCTCTCTTTTGATATTCATTACCTGAGAGAAAGCCACCAGCATAAAAAGCAGAGATGAAATTACCTGGGGCATAAGGATGAGAACAGATAAACTGAATTTAGAAAAGGAAAGGGTGGCTTGGAGCTGGTGGGGGCCAATTCATCCTGGAATTTCCTTGCTTTAGGTTACTTAATTTTCTAACTTTAATAATGTTTTGTTAGCTCCTTTTTGGCCCCCTGAATCCCATATTTTGGTGCATGATATGAGACTGTGGATTGACAGCCTGAACCATTCACCTTTGTGTTGGCAATGATTTAGTATTTTATCATAAAAATAATCTCAGTGCTGTCAAGTTTTAAGCAGCTCCCAGAACGACAGTTTGCAGAAATGGATGTTTCCCCCTGTTGCAGAGTAAACCAGTTCCCATGTCAAATGTGTAGCAAAGCCCTGAATACCAGCAGAAGCAGCAGTGGCTGTGATAATGGACTGCATTTGCCAAACTGCTTTAACCAAAACCGGTTTGTTGGTCAAAAGCTCAGGAGGATATGAGTAATTAGACAGATGAAGGGAAAAGCCAGGCTTTTACTGAAATACAGGAGTTCAGTCCCTGCACCATGTGGTTTTCTGAGTACCACTGAATATAGGATAGGGCGAGTGAGTCAGAGCTGGGGCCCAGTGCCAGCAGTTAGTGTCTGGCTCTTCACACTCCGAATGAAGACAAGTGCCAGAGCAAAAGGAAAGCACAGTAGTGTCCTTGGGGCCAAATAATAATCAGCAAGAAATCAAAATGGGTGTCTTAGTTGTTTTTTGTTTAACCAGAGGACTGTAAACAACTAAAGCACTATGGAATATGTCACATAACTGCCCAGGAACTGACGCTGTGATGTGCAAATGTCCTTTTTGGGTCTTTACATGCTTGGCTGGCAGAGTCAACTCCCATCCTTAACTCAGGTGTAGTCCAATACCTCCTCAATTGTCCAAGTACTGACTGAGAAGGCTCAGTTTTAGAAGCTGCTTGTGCTCAGCAGTTAGAGGGCTTAGGAGGGCATTTCTGCTTGTAATTAGTAAAATGGAGATTATGACTCAATGGGTAAAAGCCTCATTAAAAAGTAATGCCATTTCAAGGGACATCTTTTCATTATTGAATGTAACAGCCCCCACAGGGATAACAGGAAAGATAAATGCCCACTTTTGCATTTTAATAACACAATTTTTATCTGCATTCTGGCAGTTTTGCTAACTGTTCCCAGGACACATTGTTATTTTTTAATCACATGTAGTGTAGTTTCATATATCAGAATAATTGTATTCTGTATGAGCATGTTCAATTAAGGTTATGCAAACAATAACACATGGCATGGTGAACAGTTACACAGACATCTATGTGTCTCTGGAGGGGCTGCAGAATATACGTTTGGTACCTAACATGAATAGATGCCTTAATACAAATTTTTGTTTTCCCTTTA
Organism: Sclerurus mexicanus; assembly: GCA_013396755.1. Taxonomy (NCBI): domain Eukaryota; kingdom Metazoa; phylum Chordata; class Aves; order Passeriformes; family Furnariidae; genus Sclerurus; species Sclerurus mexicanus. The sequence goes on from VWZF01006634.1 coordinate 29,888, forward strand.
GCAATTAGCTAATGATTTCTGAACTGGACTGAGAGATCCAGGCAGTTGCAATGGGTGCAAGACGAAGAGAATTTGACCCAGGGGATCCCTGGAATTTGAATCCAGAATACTTAGAACTGAATGTGATTCAGATTCTCATCATTCCTAGGATTTTTTTTCTCCAGCATTTTTTACAAGCAATTATTACTAATGTTTACAGTGTTACACAATAGGGTTAGTCCTCTAAGTCCTGTCAGCATTAGTGGATTAGTGTACAGGTAAAACAGGCTACATCTACTAGTGAGACAACTCTGCACTTCCACAGATCAAAGACGCATATTATGCTCTATACCCTTGTTATTTGTTGAGACTTATGGGAATGTTTCCGATTTAAACCAAACCCAAACCTTTACAAAGGCATGCTGCAGAAAGGTTTAGTCACCGTGACCCAGACAAAAGCTTTAAGTAGACAGCCCACTTCCTTTAACAAAGTCAGGAAACCATTTACAGGAGTTGCAAAGCACTGTTTATATGACATTTCAGGGCTGACACACAATGATTCTGTGCTTCTGGGGACAGAGCCCAACATAACTCCAACTTCTGGATTATTCGAGTAAATTCCTCCTTGCTTTCTTCCCATTATGCAAGCCATAGATTCAAACCTGACCAGGTTGACTTTTCCCTTCTGTTGAAAAATTACAGGGGATTAGTGTATCACGTCATTGAAGTGCAGAAAGCCAGCTCAGTATGCCAGCACTGCCTAGGAAATGAAATAAACATTGTCCCAACAACTATGGTGAGGAAACTGAGGCACCAAAAGCTTAACCTTCAGCTAGACCTAAGTCACACAGGAAACCTGTGGCCTTGCCAAGAATATAATTCAGATTTGTCAGTTCCCAGTCTGGTAACTTAAATGCAGTAGAAAACCTCAGGTTTTCTACTTTTTCTCCAGCTTTGTGGGTCTTTACCAGTTGTTGCCAGGTTTACCACCGCAACCAAAAAGATCATTAAAGATTTTATAACTCAGCAGTTGCAAAAAGCATTAGCTTATAACTTGATACAGCAATTGTTAGCCTGGGTGATGTCTTTAACAAAGCCTATATTATGGGCCAAGCTGGTAGCAGTTTCCAGTATTGATGTTGTCTGACACTTCTCATTATAAGACCCTGTTTTCAGCTGCTTATAACTCTCTTATAGTTGGACATAAATTTTCCATACTGGATGTCTGCCTCAGGCTGAATTTTTTGAAACTTCTTAGCCCAAACAGTAGCCATCTTTGAGAACCGCAGTAATGGAAAAGGAATTAAGCTTAACATCTGAAAAAAATTACATGAGATTTCATTTGATAGCACTTACATGCTCTGCACTGAGAGCAGGAACTCCGTCAAAGACACAATGCGCTCCCTGCCAAGGAGGTATCTATTAGAATACTTTGAAAAAAACCCTGCAATTTGCATGTGCTGGAGATCAGGACACCTCAGGACATTATTCCCTGTCCCACCTGTCAGTAGGTGGGAGAAAGTTGATTGAAATGCAGAGGGCAGGAGGTGACCAGATAAGGACAAGCAGTCTGGGGAATGGCGAGAAATCCAGCAAAGGAGCTGAGAGGGGGAAAAAGCAGTGGGGGGCTGGGGGCCCAGGATTTGTAATGTCAACCAAGAAACTGGACAATGAGTGCAGAAAGGAGAAAAAAGCTGACTGACAAGGGGAGTGGGAGAAGCAGATTTGCTGATCAGGCTGGGAAAGGAGATTGCTAATGGTAAGCAGTGGGAACAGGACATATCTGTCAAGAACTGACTGGACCTGGGAGGGGAGGGAGAGAGGGAGTGACTTGAGGACAGACAAGCAGGGGTACAAGGATCAGAGCAGAGGCCAAGGCGATCTCTTCCTGGGCCAGAAAACTGGGACAAAAAAACTGAGGAGTGGACACTGCTCTGCCTAACAGGGTAGATGAGGGGAGCCAGAAATGCTTTGGGACAGCAGGGAAGACACAACAACATCTGAAAGGACTCCTGAAAGGACTTCATTGGTACCTTCCTTTCATCAGATATCTGAAAACCTATAGCTGTGTCCCCAGCCCCATGTAAGTGATAAACCCCCACTTTGCTTAGTTTCCCAGCAAGTAAGCAGTTGAGTGTTGCAGAGGGGATTTGAGACCCCCATCCTTGCAGATGACAGCACTATGTCCCTTAATAGAACTAGTGTCTCTTTTTAAACTGAGGAAATTTTAACCTCCAAGAAGTGGTACATTATTATGTAGTTAAACGCTATAATTTGGCCATGTGAACAAGAGATGAAATGGTTCCACGGTAATGTTCTACACAGATTTTCCTAAATGAAGCACTTGAATACAGAAACTTGCTAAAAGTCTTTAAGTGTATGGTTTTCTGTGTGATATTTACCAGCACAGAATTCTGCTTTAAGCATAAATAGGCAGATATGCTGTGGTTTTTGATGAGGTCCTGGACAGAAACCAAAAAACGTTTTACTTCACATGATACCATAGAACTAGAAAATCCTGAATGTTATTCCTTTTGGCCTTTTTCCTCTACTACATTTCACTTTTTGTGGACTATGTGCATTTATTCAGCATACTTCACTTTTATTTATATATGTTTTCGTTGACTGAAAGTGCAAATTATTCTGAAAAGTGTGGTATATTTTTAATTATTTAAATATTTAGAGATTAAATTATGTTTGATGCTTCCCAGACTCTTTTATACTTTATTAAGGAAGAACCTGGAAGCTCAGAGTTCTCTCTCTTTTTATTTTCACTTTAGTAATAATCTGAAAACCAGGACTCATTCTCTGCTTGCTCAGGACTCATTCTCTGCTTGCTCATTCCCACCTCTGTATCATATTCTGCCACCCTCTCTGCTTTGAAAGGGTACGTGAGGCAGGATACAAATTAGGTCACTGAAACGATGCAGATTAAAAATACCATGTGCTGGCAGTGATTTGTGCTGTAGGGCTGTGAACAGGAAACACACTGGCTTTGCCTTCAGAGGAAACATATTGTCTGCCCACACCTTCAGGAGGCATAGCTTTTGCTCCCTTTATGAAAGATTAACTTGTCCCACTGTGTCAGAAGGGAATGGTGCAGAGTTTAAATACTCAGCTTTCAGTCTCCTGTCATCTTTGTGTTTTATGAGTTCTTTGGTCATTAGATTAAGAAATGTACCCATAAGTGACAGACGTCAATGGACACGCTGATGTGTACTGATGCACACATTAGATAGTTGTCAGCCAAGTGACCATTTCTGTTCATCACTACTCAGAAGTCTGTGACTAATGTCAGCACATGCCAAATAGGGGCATCTTGGTGTCCAGTCACTTCCCGAGTTTTGCAAATGCAGCCATTTAGGAATTAATGCTTGAGCTGCTTAACTTTGCTACGCTAACACAAAAGGTAGATAATGACATCAGAACACTCACATGCATGAATCTTGAATGTTATTCTAATCAGTTGGTACACCTGAGCAAAAAAAAAAAAAAATACTGGGAAATACATGTTCCTAAAGACAATTTTAAAAAGTGTAAGCAAGTAAGTGCCTAATTTGGTAATCCCTGTTCTTTCAGGTGGGATTCCATAAAGGGAGAGCCTGGTCCTGCAGTTGGCATGATGCTATGAGACTGTCAGCAGCTGCTGAGCCAACACAGGCTCCCACTCTCTCCTGCACAGTTATACTGGCTGTGAAGGGCTAAGAGGAGTGAGGATTAGAAGGTAGTAATTCTACAAAGTAACATTAAGCAGAGGGCTTTGAATTTGTAGGTATGTTAAGTCAGGGTAAGAATTTTAAACTTACATTTCTTTTCATATTTGCAAAGGGATGAAACTTAAGCTGGTAAAAATGTAAAAACCTGCAGCATACAGAGCGTGACACACTATTTAAAAATAAAATATTTGTTACATTTATATCTTCTGGATATTGGCTGTTCTCATGTGATGGTTTTGTTTTCTAAAATACTAAGATTATGCTTGGCTACTTCTCAGTTATTAAGATGTCACACAATTCTCCTTTCCTACTACTGGAGGAAGCCAAGGTTAAGGCAGTGCACTCCTGGGATTTTCCTTTGTCTTTGTGTAGGTGAATGGCAGTGGGAACTGGCAACAGTAAATGGCACTCCTAAGAGGCAAGACTACATGTTGTGGGACTGGGACAGAACAGAACAGGACAGCAGAAGGTAAAGAAAGGGTAAGACTGAAAGAACAGCAAATAACCAGCCAATACTTTGGAAAGCGCAAAGCAAAATCTCTAACTCCTGCATCTAATAATCTTACAAATTAAATTTCTAAATCTAAATAGATGAAGGGATACCTACTGACATTTAAAACTATGAAATGAAAGAAAACTTCTCAAGCTTTTCTAACAATTTCCAGAAAATTTGAAAATGAGTGACTCTTTTTCCTCTCTAGTATGAATAGCTGGAACTTATGGAATTAAAACAAATGTGTCATCTCTCTGAACCTCTCCAGGGTTGCTTTGTTTTCCCCTTCTACCTAATTACTGTGTCTTCCCTGCTATTTCCTAAAAATTCTAGTTTAATATTTCCAATTTTGTGGACTTTCAACAACCAAGAAGCTGTGCAGTTGGCTCATTGCTGCATTAGCATACAGCTTGTGAATAAGGGAAACTGTAAACATTGAAAAATCCTTAATTATTTAGGGATTTTTACAAATTATAATTAGAAGCAGAAGTGATTTTGTTTTGGCAGTGCAGTTTCTGAATATTGCCTGCTCTGCTAGTGCCCAGCACAGTTCCTGCCTATGATCTATGATTTAGCACTAATGTATAATCTTCAAAAAGGGATGTTTCCATGAAATCCAACATTGCCATTAGGTCACATCAGAGTAGAAGAGTAAAACAGAAAAAGGAAAGAAAAAACATTCTGTTCTTTGCCAGGTTTTCCCAGTGGGCTCTAATTATAACTGCAGTTTATTAGAGCACATTTCAGGCCTCTCTTTAAATGGCCTGCTGTGCTTGTGTGGAGTCCTCATGGCTTCAGCAGGACTCCCCTCATAACAGTCTGCCCACATGTGATCAATTGCAATACAAGGGTTTAGTTAACGCTGCAGCAGGTTTAGACAGTGGGTGCTTTATAGGTACTGAAAACTATTTGGAGTGAACAGAAGTGAGGAAATTATATAAATGGTCCCCCACCCCTTTATTTCCACTGACTTATATAATAATTTGATCCTATGCAAAAGGTGAGAGTTAAGTTCTCATGGTGTCAGAGTACCAGGCTGAGGTATTGTACACAGTCTCATGCAGACTGGAGCTCTCTGGTCAAGTGCCTTATAAGGACTGTCATCAAACTCTCACTGGCCTGGGTCATTCACTTCTCTGTCTGTTTCCCATCGAGGGGGTTACTGATTTACTCCCAAAACATGTACAAATGGACAAGGTAAGTGCCCATAACTTCTACAGCATCAAAACAGAGTCACGACTAGCCTGTGTGGGGTGTAGCCACTCTCTCTCCACGATTCCTTCATTTTCACTCCCAGTTATTTTTGACTCCCAGGTATTCTTGAGTCATTATAATTTTACTAACTTTCTAGCTGTGAAGTGTAGATTATTACTTGGCTAGAACACTTTTGATGACTTTTTAATAAGGCAACAGTATCCTTGAAAAATATAAGAGTTGCTGCTAATTAAGCTACCACCTCAAAAAAAAATAATTGTGGCTTAATTGGAAAGTAGGCTCATCTTACAAGGAATAAAAAGATAAATCTTTGGGGCCATAGTATTTTGGGTCATACAATGTACCTTGATCTGAACTGGGGATTCATACAAGTATTTTCATTTGTTTCCATTTTCTTTTACTCCTGCCTGCTCTTTGTTAAAACTCACCTACCCTGATGTTCTCTCTGCCTGCCTTTGGAAAAGGACTTTTTTTCCTTTTCATTTTCTTTTGAATGCTTTTTCTTTTCAATGTAAGAGGGCCAAGTCTGTATTTAGTAGATATCTTCACATGCCTTCATAATACAAGGCAGTGAGAAAGATATGCCTAAAGCAGTGTTTACTCCCAGAAGGGCAGAGAGGGCTAGTGACAGAGCTCTGCCACTAGCTTTGTCCAGTTTATGTGTGAGGCATTTAGCTGTGCAAAGCTTAGATGACAAACCTATAAGATACTAATTTTTTAAGATCATGAAAGCTGGGTCCTGCATTAAGCAGCCATACATCAAGCAGAAGGGATTTCTGAGACATGTCATGAGACAAAGCTTGTATTTTAGGTCAAACTCAGCACCTTTTCTAGAGGTGATTGTCAATTCTGTCTTCCTTCCTTTTCTTCTTCAAAGCTTTGATGCTGACTTATGCAGATTTAGCAGTGCTGTACTCAGATGGCAATCTCACTGAGACCAGCTTAATAGAGACTAAAGTACTATTCACTGCATGGGTCATAGCCAACACCACGTCCAAACAAGTTAAAGATTTGTCTGGTTTTGCTTCTTACACAGGAAGTAGAAGGTCTCCAGAACTACAGATGCAGAGAGACAGAAGAAAAAAGTGAACTGTCTGTGTGGTAAGGAAAATATGGCAAACAGGCAGATAAGTTTGAGGCATGGGGTATAGCAGCATTGAGAGAGTTAGGACGAGCAGACAGCACGGAGACATTCGCCAGCTATGCGTTTTGAAAGCAATCCATTCTTGTGCCTAAGATGCTGATAGAAACAGATCTCTTCACTGCCAGTTACATTGTAAGGAAGGCAGTTGGCACCAAAATCTGTGCCTCATTGGTCCTGTAAAGGGGAGTCTTTGTAGCTGAACGACACTTCTGGACAAATTGCACTCTGATGACCTTGCACAACTCCGGTACCTTGTGAAGGGGAAGTCAGGCTGGAGCCTAACATGTCTACAGATTGAATCTTAGGGCATAGGTGATGCAGAAATGAATCGGGTTTTACATCAAGCGAAAGCACAGACGAGAGGAATAAGAAGAGTTCTTTGTAGACAGGAAAGGGATCTCCTGACTACGGAAAACCACCAGGAATTTACAAGAAAATTATCAAATCTTATTGGCGCACAGTAGAACAATCCTTCTTAAAGGCATGTTTCTATTCCTTTTCAGAAAATGCAAATGAAATGGCAAAGTTTAAATTATACCATTCACCTTGTTTCTCTCCCATGACAGGCATTCTGCTCCTGTGAGGTCTTTGGCACCAGTTCCCAGCCTGGCCCTGACATCTTCTTCCATAACTGTTAGCAGCTGTCCACAAGCGGGCCATAATACTAACCATAATCATGGCTGGAACTGCCAGTTCAGACCCACAATGCCACTAAAATGCACCTCTTTCACAGTAGGTGTAACTGTCCAACAGCTTATTTCCCACCTGGGACATCCAAATGTGAAAGTACATTGCTTCACTGCAAGTGAGTTTCTTTATGTGGTTGTTACTGCAGATGTGGACCAGCGGGCAGTACTACCCTCCCTCTCCACAACATTCAACCTCTCCTCTGCATGGCCAGTTTGGGACAATAGTTGCTTCTGTTGTGATTTAACCCCAGCCAGGAACTAAGTATGATTCAGTCGCTCACTCACTCTCTATCTCCCCTCTCAGTTGGATGTAGAGGAGAATAGAAAAGCAGGTAAAAACTCCCCAACCCCTTGGTGATGCACAATGCAATTGCTCACCACTCATTTATCAATATCCAGCCAGTTTCCAAGCAGCAGCCACCGGCCAGCCTTCCCTACAATTTATGTACTGAACATGAAGCCATATGGTATGAAATATCCCTTTGGCTGGTTCAGATCAGCTACCCAAGCTGTGTACCCTCCCAGATTCTTGTGCTTCTCCAGCCTTCTTGCTGTCAGCTGAAAAGTTCTTGACTTAGTATAAACACTACTTAGTGACAACTAAAAACTTCAGCGAACACACTGAATCAAGATTCAGTGATCAAGGTTATTCTCACGCTAAATCCAAAACATGACATTATACCAGCTATACCAGCTACTAGGAAGAAAATGAACTCTATCTCAGCCACAACCCAGACAGTTTCATTTTAGGCAGTGATTCAAGACTGACTGCTGAATATGTCATCTTCAATTTAAATGAAGAACCACTGTTCATTTGTCTCTTACCTGTTCTATAACCAGTGTTATTGAGATACACGGCGAAGGTACGTGGCTCATGAGTAGCCTGCCAAGAGGGAGAAGAGCAGTTTTCGTTGTTGGTGTATATGTTATGGTTGTGCACGTACTTCCCAGTCAGCATTGAGGAACGTGATGGGCAGCACATCGGGGTTGTTACAAACGCATTGATAAAAGAGGCCCCTCCATTCTCCATAATCCTTCTGGTTTTATTCATCACTTGCAAGGACCCTGAAAAAAGAGGTACTGACTATCACTGTGTTGTAAAAGATTGTTTGAATATATTGGCTGTTACAATGCTATTAAAAGTAAAGCATCAGTGATTAGCTTGCCTTTGAACATTAGTGTGTGCTACTCTGTAGGATGGGTAATTTTAGGAGAAAAGATCAGATTTTTACTATATCACCAAAAATATTTCACATGATTCAGGAAAGAATGAGTTCTATTTTCTCAGGCTGCAAAACAAAGTTAAGATATGAACTAATCTAGAAATAGAGTGTTAAATCTGTATCGAATTTATAGGTCAATAGTTCTTCCAATGTGGCTGTAAGGAAAACAGTATGTTACACAGACTGGATTATTAGGCAATATACCAGTAAAATATGTAGAATGTTGATATTACCAAAGAATATGTTTATATTCTTTCCATTTTATCAGATGACCAAAGAGAGAGAGAGAGACAAAGAGAGGAACGGGATAAAGGAGGGAGTGAGAGATGGAGGGAGAAGAAAGGGAGAATTCAGTGGCAATTTTTATAAAGGAAAGTTCCTGTGGACACAGGATCAGCACGTCTGGCTCTGATACTAAAGCACTGTGCTCAAAATCCATTTTTGGGGATAAATATGTATGCAAAAACATTGTCAAAAAGAGGAATATTTGTCAAGAAATTGCATTGATACTGTTTAAAGAACAAAGACATTTTTCTGCATCCTTCAAAACATCTTTGTGAACACCAAGGTGAGAGAGGCCGGGCTTGCAGATTTCTGATTGCAGAAAGGCTGAGCAGCCCCATAGAGGGTCTGTCAGTATTTCCTGACAGCTGTCAAAGTCTGTTCTTTCTGTTATTCAACAGAGCAGAGATTGAAGTGTGAGGGTCAACTGTGGATATATCAGTATGTACCTAGGAAGCAAGTTTGTGAAGTGTAGTACTTGTACAATTTTGGTGGAAATAAAAAGGTTTCTGGAATTCTACTTTCATTTCTTTTTTTTTTGGTTTGACAATTAATTTTGCACAGTTGACAGTCATTTTACAATTAAATCCATTGATTCCACTGATACAACAAGAGTTCTTGATGGTTTTGTTTGTGTTGCCTTAAAATCAAATTAAAAAATGTTTTATAGCAACTGATGGCTGTAAAACCATAAAACTCCCAAGGAAGATCAACTTTAGATGTAAGCAGTAAAATACTACAAATTCTCTTACTAGTCAAAGCTAAACATGCTCTGTTTTGGTTTTGGGCTAAGGAGTCACTGCTGAATATGAAATCTTTTGCATAAAAAAAATATTGTTTAAAAAGGGGAAGAAGCAGTAGGCTCTTCAGCATTTTGTTGTGAAATGCCAGGGCCTATGTCCTTAAGGATACATTTAATACTGTGCATATAAGTCACCATAATTTTAGACTCTTCCTCTTTCACAGCCCTTATTTTCCAAATGCAGAACATCTGCATTTGTGCTTTCCTGAGCCCCATGTACTTAGGGATATAGAGAAGCAGGAGAGTAACAAAGGGGTCCCTGAACATAAAAGGTCTCCATTTACATTAGTGGGAGCATTTCTCTGAGTTGTTGTGTAAAAGACAAATGAGAGACTGTCCTCATTCTACATTTCTTTATCTTGGACCCCAGGCTGACTTTTTCGTTTTTTTTTTTTTTTTTTTTGTTTTGTTTTGTTTTGTTTCATTTTGGTTTTGCCATATCTCTTCCATTTTTGAAAAGTCACAGTTTATGACTGAGAAAGCTGTAAAGTGCTTCGCAATGCTCAGATAAAAAGTGCACGATTCAGGCACCCTAATGCATGGTAACTGCAGCAGAGCTGATCTGCACTTTCCTGCCTCCATGTAGTATAAATGAATAGCTGTTAGAGCACTTCCTTATTCCTCCAGCTTGTCAGCTCTCTGCTCTTGCAAACCTGCTGTTTATGACTAAGTTTTCCCTCCAGGTATGCACTTACTGACACTGATAATAGATTTAGCCCCTCTGGAAATTCTGGAATAGGCACTTCAAAGCAGGTGAGACTTCCTCATTTGGAAAACAAAACACTAGTAGGAGATAAAACTTGCTGATATAAGTTATAATCCTTTACTGTCTCTAGCTTTCCTCACAGCTTGTGCTCTTTGCCATCTGGCCCACAGTCTTCAGGGCATATGTACTCGTGCGCTGTCTGTCAGCAGGACACTCCTGCTCTCCATGACTGACTGGGGAGCACCTGAGGGGAACCAGATAACTGGGAATGGCCACTTCGGACACAGAAGTTAGTAAGTTTTGTCAGGCAAGAAATTCAGTGACACTTCTCAGTCCATCCTGAGACAGATATCCTAGTCTATCTTCTATCAAGAAATATGTTTGGTAACCAAGGTTTCATATCAAGTCTTAAAGTTACTATGGATTTTCATCACAGGTGGGCATCTCCACAAAGGGATAGCTAGGAACACCTTGTCTTTATATGGGTTGTATACAAGGCCCCAGGAAAGTAATGGACTTCCTCATATCCCCATTTTTTCAGGCTATGTATTTGAGTGCTTTAGTTCCAGTGAAGATGGAAAGCAAACCAGGCAAATTATGCCTGATGTGATGTATCTAGATGATGCTGTGATCTCTTTACCTACTGCTCTACTCAGTGGATGGTTTATAGAGATTTCACTGGGTGGTGCATTAGGCTGTAAACAAGAGTTAGAAACACCAGAATTACCAACATATTCATTAGTTTTCACTTTTTTCTGACATTTCCCAAGATATTATCTACAGTGAGGATTATAAGAGTGATTGGGGGGTCATGTTTTGAAGTACTGATGTGTGCAAATGATAAGAAAATCTGGAGGACATGGGAAGAAATTAAAGAGTGAGCAAAATTTTGGACTGAAGAGAGTGCAGACCTGACCCAAATAGGAGCTGGGGCCACTGCCCTAAGAATCTCAATATGTTGTCTCCATCAGGGAAGTAGTTCTGCGTTCTGGGAGCTGGTGCTTTGCCTTGAGCAAAATGTCGATTTGCGTCAGTATTGGGCAGTTATTTCTCTACCCTCAGGATATTGGTGGGGGAAACAGAGTGCACAGTGGCACAATTTAAGATGTAATTTCCCAGCTTTAGAGCACAAGTAATTGCTGAGTTTCTTCAAGAGGTGTGGGCCAGGCTGCTTCACACCACTTAAGTTGTCATCCACCAGTCGATACACAATATCCTTCCTCTGTGACACATTTCTCCTAGCATAGATAGGAAGTGACTGGCATTGTGGAAGAATTTATGGATTTTATCTGATATGTGGAATGAGACAGCAACTCTGCTGAACTTCTTTACATTCAGAATGCAAAACTCAGGGGGATGGTGCAGATCAACAGGAAGATGTGCATACTCCTATGCTTGGAGCAGTAACTAAATGCAAGCTCCCTGTCTCTTGCAAATTTTACTCTGTATATCATTTGCACTTAGGCAGATGAGTATTTTGGTTCAATGTTTATACATGCTTTGGAGACAAATCCTTCCTGACTGAAGTCTATAATGTACCTTATATGCTTTTATGTTAAGGCATTCATTTTAGAAATGTTCGTGCTGGGAACACAACAGCAAATAATCCATACTGAGAGATTTTCAGTCTTGTGATTTTTGGATACCAATTCCAAAGTTTTATTCTGTTTGTGGTAGCAAGTGTTACTTCCTATTGACTTTGGTGAAATTTAAGATTTTTCTCAGGAATCAGTGAAGAGCAAGGGGAAAATTCACACATGGAAAACAGTTTGCCTTTATTTTTCAAGTAAGTAGAATGATTTATTATCAGAAGTGCAAATAATGCAGTACAGTAAGTCTTGGGGCTGAATCCTGTTTCCTGTGAAGTGATCTATGAAAAGGGGAAACCTGTGTCTTCATTCAGTGCAGTGAGAATGCATGCACACCCAGGCTATTGCTCAGCTGCCTGCTAATAGGAGACAGAGTGTCCTGTGAACATTCAGAGCAGCTTTCAAAGAGAGGAGCTCCCAGTAGGAACAAAGTGACTTGCCACATCCTTCCTCCTCTTTCACCACTTGCAAACCTCCTTGCAAGACTGAAGACAGCAAGTTGGTAACACTGTTCAGAGATGTGTGTCTGCTGACCTACCTTCCCCAGTGCCCTGAAGAAAGTAGGATCTTTCAGATCACAGAAAAGGAAGACATGACTTGACCATTTGAATGAAATTTTGCAGAATGACTCTAACAAGAAGAAGTGCATTTGTAATAGCTGTATTTTAGGCCAAAAATAGAGCTGGGAACAGCTATTCATTATGCAGCATGGCTAAACAGAGGAGACATTTGAAAGAGTGAGAAAAAAAAAAGATAGGATGCACTTAGATCTTAAGGACTGGTTTTGGAGCTCTGCTGCATAAAGGCACCAACATTCAGTCACAAAATGTAGTTTATTAATTATGTTCTCAGAACCCTAAAGGGCTGTGAAATTATTATTGCATCATGACAAATACAAAAATGCTGGCAACTAAAGAATTGCTTTTAGATCCAGACCATTTTTTGTCTACAACTTTTTGTTGTAGTATGTGATTTTAGATTCTAAATTTCCTGGAAAGAAGTATTTTTAATTTTCAAAGTCATATGGCACACTGTTTAGAAATTCACCATGCTTCTGTTAAAAACGCGACTTTCATTAAATAAAAAGAAAAGCTAAGAATGTAGGATTCAATTCCAAATTAATTTGCCATTTTTTCACCTTCTTGATCTCACATCCCACCCTCAAACCCAAAATATTTGCCTGAGGGTAGCCTAAAATGATCCTCTTTCTCTCCTTGATTTTTCATTTTGGGCAGTGAACCAAAAAATCAGCTATATGCATAACTACCATTAATATCTTTCTAACTTACTTAGTGGAAAACATTCAAAGGCCTCCTGGAACATCATCCAAATGTTTTAACTTTTTCCACCCTAAGAAAAATATGTGAAAATCACTTCTGGCTAGTATGTCCAGGTTGTGCTCAGATATTTAGTATACTTCTGAAAGCAAAACTAGCATATTTTATACAAATAGCATAGTTTCAAAGCAGATGGATTTTAAATAGTCAATAATATGTAATACTTCATATAATGCATAGAAATATGATGTCCTGAAACCAGACCTGTTTGTCTGTGTGCATAAACATGTCAGATGACACACATGCCTGTGACGAATACACGAAGACAGAGATACCTATGCAGCACTGAGGGAAAGGTTGGCCTCATAAGGCTCAAATTTTTAAATGCTATAGAAAGTCATAAAGCCAGAAAGGGTTTTTGATGCAAGTTTTTTACCTGTATGTCCATGTATGCATTATTAAATCCTTTTGTGGTGGTGATTAAACCCTTCCATGGTGGACTTTGATAAACATGTATTTCCTAACTAAATGTGATGAATACTATTCAATAATAATTGTTAACTCATGTTCCAAAACTTATCCCACACTCTGATATTGTCCCAGGACCAGCAGCTTCCCTGAATTCAAAGTACTTTCTGCTTGGCAGAAATTATTGTAAGACACATGGCAAAATGTAGAAGCAAGCAACAATTATTTCTCACCTAGCTCCACATCTTGATCATCTGTGAGTACAAGGATGATATTTGGTCTGATATTTTTTCGCTCCTGCTGCACACGTCCTCTGAACCTTGGAGACTTGATGGTAGAACAGTGACTTGTTAGCAATTCAGTATTGAGCACTGCCAAGATGAGTGCAAACCAAGCAGACTTCATAGTAGTTCCAGTATTTCAATGAAAAGACTGATCCAGAAGTACTCTGAGCTCTAGTTTTCAAGCCTGTAGGGAGGAAAAAGCAATTTAGTTCAAGCAATAAATAAACTTGCAGTCATACAGTGAAAGGAAGATACTTAAGGAAGTCAAGCCTGACACATACCATTTATCATGATTATAAGCCATATTGTTGAATAAGAGCTTTATTCTGTCATTTTCTAAGAATAAACTCAGTCATTCTGCAACTATGCTTTCTTGAAAAATTTTTGCTTGAAGTCATGCCATTGCCTGTATTTTGTAGGCATGACTTCTGGTATACTCTTCACAGTGCTTCTTCTCCTACACCCCATGCTTCTTTTTATGCAGCTTGTTCCCTGTATTCAGTATCTGGGTGCAGCAAAAAATTGCCAGCATTCAGATGTGTTCAGAACATCTGTAGGAGGAGCCCTGTGAAAAGGAGAAAGCAGTAGGCTTGCCAGTCAGAGACCTCAGTACTGTAGCTGTGCTTCAAAGTTTCCAGAATTGTTTGTTATACCTTTTTTCTCTGTCCTGAAAGAATAGAAAGAAAATTTGCATTCCCTCTGGCCCCTCTACTTAATTTAATACCATACCTATGCAGGGGCTAGATGGCACCTTGGCTGCTTGAGATAAAGGACATACAGCTCACGTCATCAGACATAGATGCTTTTCCAACATTTACAGTCAGATTTATAGTGAGGTTCTGAGAATAAGAGTTAATTACAGTGTATGGCTCCTGGCAAGCAATTAAGCTATTTTAACTCACCTGTACAAGCGACTAAACCCTTTAAAAGCAGAGGGGAGAGCATGACTCTCATTTGAAATCTGCACTGGATCACTACATGAAAAGTCATCTTCTCATTGACAAGAAAGCTCATTTTAAGTGACGGTCCATACGATCTTACCCAGCATTGTGAAAGAGCCTGACAGTCCCTCAGTCAATCAACAACAGACCTGAGTGCCTCATCCATAATGCACAGTACCTCTGCCACAGCCTCGTCCTTGATACTCCGCTTCCAGACTTGACTCTGTACATTATCAGAAGCCTCACTCCGTGCCTGTCAGTCAAACAGCCTTGCTTTTGTAAGACCTGCTGCAAGCACAGAGGCTTGGCTTTGCTGCAGTAGATTTAAACCTGTGACTGAAAATGACTGATTGGTCTGGGGAGGAAGGGGCAGCCACTTAAACTTTAACATTTTTGGCATTACTGACTGAAGCTCTGCAAAGCTGTCCTGTAACACAAGGGAAGGGAGGAAATATCTGGGGGCAAAAAGGAAGGGGGTGGGAAAGAAACCATGGAGCCATGGCTGTTCCCTCCAGGGTATTGACCTGCCACATATGTTTCTTCTGTTTTTATTCTGCGACTATGGATAAGGCACGGTGATATTGGACAATTAAAAAAAAAGGTCACAAAACCACTCAAGCCCAAGAACAATCAAGAAGTCTGCCCAAGGGAAAGACTGCATGGGAACTGGGGTGCGCCTTATATAATTAGCATAATGGAGCATAAATCATGAAATCTGTGCACCCACACCTGAGACTTCATATTCAGACATGCAACAAGAACTACAAACAGATTAATAAACAGAAAAAATCTAAAGATAGCAAGACAGAAGACAAAAAGAACCCCATCACTCACCTAAAAACGCGCTAATAGGAAGATGTTCTAAATTTCAGGGGGAGAAACCACAAGAGAGGGAGGGGATAGGACTTGATGCTGGACTGCTAGAAAAAGGATCATGTTCTTGTTTCCACATACACCTTTTATTTTAAGCTTCGCAAGCTAAACAGTTTCATGCTCCTCACTCTGGCAGGCTGTAATTACACCAGAAGAGTGTGAATGTCTTTAAAAGGAAAATCCAAGCGTCTGTGGCAGAGAAATCTTGTCTTTCATTGTCTCTGCATCAACAAACACTCCAACCTTCCAGTAACATTACAGCACTGCAAAGTCAATACAGGGGATCACCACTTAACAATAAATGCTATTTCAGTGATTACACAACATTCAGATAAGTAACTGGAAGTCTGTAATTTGTCTTGACAGACTTTTAAAAATAGTTCAATTTCCATGTATTTGTTTTTAAGTCACATAAAAACTGACAAAAGCCCTGAAGACCAGGGTTACTGGAGAAGTCAGCCTTCTCCTGACAGACATCAGATACCACATGCTCTTGGTGCAAAAGCAGAAATACAATGTCTCTAAATGTCTGATCTTTAAATAGTGAAACTTTGACTTACATCACAAAGCACAAAAGGCTACGTGAAGTGAGACTCAATGTTTAGTTTCTTACCTCAGTTGTACCATACAGCAAACCTTTTCAGTCAATGCTGACCCAGAAAGTGCAGTCATTCTGACTGTGTTGAGCAAACACTGGCACCAACATGTTTGAATAATCCCCCTCTGTACAAAACTGCAAGTTTCTGACAATTACACCTCAGTGCTAATAAAATTTACACTAATCCAAATGGACATTAACAAGTATTTTTCATTTCACCCTCTCTGGTCTATATTATTTAGTTTTTAAAAAATTCCTTTTTCTGTAGCAAGTCAAGAGTCACCTTTGGCAAATCTTTTCTAGAAATAACAATATGAAGGTTTCTTTTCCAACTCTAATCTTTTCATATTGATGGATAAAGGAAAATATCAGGCCGGATCAACACATATAAAATTAATTATTCAAGTTTCCTTGAATGGTTCTTGCACAAGAGCATAGTAATGCCCCATTTTGTTTCTCATATTTCAGTTTTGATTACGGCAAATCTTTATTAAAAGCTGATCTTTGACAACTTGTTCTTTTACAGCCTGTTTCCCAGTCCTAGAAGAAAATGAAGTAAAGAAAACTGTCAAAATACAGGCTTGATAGGGAAGACAAGGCTGCAGTGTTTGTGTTGGATATGGGCTGGTAGCCTGTAAGTGCCCCCTCAGACACTGCAATTTGTCTTGAGAAATGGACAAAAATAGAAGAAATTCTAAAAAGGACATTTTGAAATTTACATGGGGAAGAAAACTCCATTTTTTTTGTGTGTGCTGTGTTCAGAAATCAAGATGGTACTATAAAATGCTTTTCTTTAGCCAAACAAACAAGTGGTATTGGTGAAATTTAAAGTATATTTTTCCTACAGAAGAAATCTATGACAATTGAAATGCAGTCAGTAAATAAATGAAACCAAAGAAACTATTTTTTGTCATCTGGATATAATTTCTTCTTTCCGTCATTTTTTTTTTCCCACAGGAGCAGAAACCCATAGTTTACAATCACCTTTCAAGGGGTAAAATCAGAAAACTCAAATCTTTAGTTGTTTCTGTCCTGCTAGTATTATAACAGGCAGTTCAAGGACTTGTTGTCATAGAGAATTAATTACTCGTGAAACTTCAATTACATTGGCAAGGCACTGCAAAGAAAGGTTACAGTGCCACTTTGTCTGATGTGGCATAAAAACTATGAGGACTTTATTTCTAGGTCTCTTAAGAGAATATTGTGCAGTGACTAAGAAGAGTATTTTCCACTTTGTTTTCATGTCTACATTTTTACTTAAAATGCCATTTTGTGTTTGGCCAATAAAAATATGTCCCGAGTTATTCACTTAGTTTATGGAACAGGGCACTGAGTATCCACAAGTATGCTCCATTATAGGTTTTAAAGATATGTGGACTTATTCATATTTAAAATTCTACAAATTCAGCTTTCACATATCCTTGTACAGGGAATCTGACTTACAAGAACAGATTTCTTGTTTGTAATTCTGAAATCAAACATCAGGATAATGAGTAAGGATACCAGACATAGGTCCATCCCCAATATCATGTGCTACACAATGCCCCACACCAGTAATTCACAACCAAGTGGCAGCAAAGGGCAAATAACTTTGTCTTCTCTATACCACAGTGTTGGTGTTTTCTTTTGAGCATGAACATTGAGGATATTACATTATCCAAAGTCATAGGTTAAGGCCCACTGTTCTAGCGGCCTTTCCTTAGAAGCAAAAATGGATCAACTATGGCCAATAAAGGAAACAGTGTTAATAATAGTAATAATGTGGATGGTGATTGTGGAGCTTAAGGATCACAGACTCAGAATCACAGAATCATTAGGGTTGGAAGGGACCTCTGGAGATCATGTAGTCCAAACATCCTGCCAAGGCAGCACAACCTTCAGGAGTATCAGTCACTACAGCTAGTTTTGTATCATTAGCAAACATAAGAATGAGAATTCTGGTTTCTGTTCCCCAGATAACAGAAATAAATGTGCCCAGTGAATTGAGAAAGTAAGGTATCACAGGGCTCCTAAATCCTAATGCAGCAGCAATTTGTGTTGTGTTGTACTCCTCATTGCTATCCAGTATCCTACAGATTTCATCTCTGTAGTTAGATTTCCCTGCCTCCAAAAATTGACATAGTTGTATATAATTAAGATACAGTTCAAAACAGATGTTTTGCAATTTAGGACATTTTTCAGATTCTCTGACAAGTGCTAGGAGCTTGCACAAAAATATATCAAACACATGGAAAAGAAGCAGAAGGCCTTGTCAGTGCAAGTGTCAAGTTGCCTCATTTCCTTTATGCAAAAGATAATCTTGGATAATTTCTTCTTACAGGCTTCTCTGATAAATAGATAAAACTTCTCAAAGAAATGAAATCTCAGATATCAATCACCACAAGAAAATGAGCTTTCCTTTCTCATCCCAAGCAGAAGAGCATCTTCCTATATATTTTACCTATGACCTGCTGACTTGACAGTTTTGGTTTAATGAGCATTTCACAGGAATATGACCCCACTGTTCTCTGTTTCCTTAAAATCAGATTCTCCATAAGAAAAATAGAAAGGCAAAGGACAACTAGAAGAATTCTCTTTATTCAGAGTTGGGATTTTGCTATTGTCAGTGTTTAGTAATTTCCAATATGACCTTGGAGGTTGGTTACATTGGTGGGCACATGGGGAGTATAATTTCAAAAACCTGTCAGTCTGCCCGTAGTGCCAGAAATCATTGTCATTGGCATCATGTTAACTGGAAGGGGCTTCATCCACTCGTGACCCTACAAATGCCATATTTAGTGGTTTACAGCTACCATTTTCAGTTTTCTGCTTTACATTGAAATGTGTCTGCCTGGAAGTGCTGCTGCACTCAAGAACATTTTGCATACACGGAAACTCCAAGGTGAAAGAGAGTGAAGGGGGTTCTCTTGGCCATACAAATACAGCTTCTGTGAATCTTTGATGTTTACGTCAAAGGGTGGATGAAGCATTTAAAGTCTCACATAGTCTGTGCTATGAATCATAACAGGTGTGTGGTTACAGACTCAACAAAATTAGTAACTTCATGAGATTAGTAATTGCATGAAGATTGTGCAGACAGATTGAAACTATATAATAAAAGGTCATGTTGATCTGCACCACAGCAACCCAGTAGTTCAGAGGTCTTAAATCTCTCCCTTAAATCACATTGCCTTGACAACTAGAGGGTTGTGACACACTACAACAGTAACAACTCTCACTCTCACTAATATAGTGAAGCACTTCAGTGGAAAAAGCTGCTGACAGATGACTGTTTTAAGTTTAGTAATGTTAATGCTCTCCTCACATCTTAGTCTTCTGTCCTGTATTTAAAAGGCAAATGCTGCAATCTCAGACTACCAGGCACGACCGCGTAAATCTGCAGGTCAGTTTCCTGTGGGAATATTGAGCCTGCAGCCATGGGAAACACATTTACAGTACAGCAGAAGTCAGGAAAAAGCCAGACCTACCATTTCTTTTTAAAGGTTAATCCCCTAATCTAGGTTGTAAAGTATAGGATTTACAGTGAACACAAAGAATGTAGTTCCTATCTGGGTTTAATCTAATCCTTATCTATTGGATTTCCAACACACTTTACTAATCAATCAGCTATCTGCTCCCCTTTCAAATGTAATCTGTGTATTCTAATGATGTATCCTCAGTGCCTCAGGCTAGATTAATTTAAAGTAACTATAATTTAAAATAATTGCAGGTAGGGAGAATCATAACCTTATATTACGTTTTTACATTGTAATTTTGCAAGCAGTTACAGACAGGAAAGGAAAAAGCTTGCAGTGACTTGAAAGTATAATGCACACTTGTTAACCCACTTTTATTACCTTGTACAGGTTAAGGGATATTCTTAGTAGGTAGAAGTTTCCAACATTTCATCTGTTCGGGTGAAACAACAAGCTCCAATAACATTTTAAAAGTATGTAACTGTAGAAGAAATTATCTGCCTTTGCAAAAAGAAAAATAAGCCTTTGATTTTAATGCTGTTAATGTAGCTGAACAGAACATTAAAGAAAATTAAAATTAATGTTTTATATTAACCTTCAATCTGTGAAAGTTTTAAGAGAAAATTCCCACATATTTTTCACTAAGAAGAATGCCTTCTGCTAAGTCACAAACTTCTAATAATATACAGTTGCTTAAATTTATTTCTCACCATCTGATTTACTTTATTTTAGAATTTCATATTTCAACACAGTCAAGAAGTGCACTTGTCATACAAAAGAGCCTGGTATAATTGAGCCAGATGACATGCCCCACAAGTAAAATCAGCCATTCATGAAAGCTGGTCACCAGAGGCCATTTCAAACAATGCACATTTCAAAGTAATCTAAAGTAATCCCTTTTTTCTACTGATTTGGTTTCCAGGCAGTCTTAAGCACATGTGTGCAGCAAACAGGAGGCTTATTAAAACCTGATGTTATATTGGAGGTTATAATGCCATTGCCTCGTGATTGAATTCCATGTCTGTTAGCCTTCAAAGAGAGGGGAAAAAAATCAATTAAATTTATATGCTTATTAAACATGAGTGTCATGATACATGCAGTTTATTAGCACTTGCTAAATAATTAAGACTGAGAGAGATAATTAGACGTGTGCTAAGCTCCAAGCAGGCTTCTGATATCAGATTTTTTTATCTTTAAGGAAAGTGGCTTTCCAGCTCGAGATAATATAATTACTAAAAGACTCCAAGTATTTTTCAAATATAAAGAATAAACCCTATATATGAAGGAATCTCAGGTAATTTTAAAATTCCATTTTAAAACCACATATCTTTGCTATACTTCTCCTTACTTTAGCAGTGTGGAGCATTATGAAAATATATAAGAACACACTGTCAATTCAGTGATTCAGTAAGTAGTCTTGCACTGCAAGATCATATCGCAGAAGTTAACAACAGCAGTATAGTTTGCACATTTCTTTAAATTCCTATTTAAGTCCACTGACTTTAGAAACTGCAAGAGCGTAGCTTTCCACATATCCTTTAGATAGAAAACTCTTAATTTTAAAAGGTTACTGTCTAGATATTTTACTTCCCCTCAAATGCCTGAAACTCTCTTTGAAAGATGGAATTTTGATTTTTGATCCAGTAAACAGGTTTTTTTCCTAATAAATGGACATGATTAATTTGATTACAAATACAGCATCTTTAGGACAGAGTACCTAAGCATCTACATATATATTTGAGAAGACAGAGAACATGCCCATTTTCTCATGGCAATGTACACACCTCTGTTATCAATGGGAAAGGTTAGGGTAGGTTGTGCCACCATGCAGGTGGGTGGTCTTGAGTGGAAACTGAGCCTAATGCATGGCTGTTCTGGCCACTCTCCTTGCTGATCATGCAGAAGCAACAGGAGCTCATGGGGACCAGAGAAATCTATGTAAGGACTGAAGGGTGAAGAAATGTCAGTATGAATCTACATAAGTGTATGTATGTGAACAGATAGCATCACCTGTATTTCTAGGAGAGGAACTCAAATGTACTTTTAGCTGTAGTGCCGAAGGATTGACTACTCAGAAACACCATAGGACTTTAGACAGGTGCCATCCCCTGGATAACCAGGCGAGTCAGGCAGTTCCTCTAAGTGTTTTAGGAAAACTTACTCTAATACTACAGTGCAGAAAGTGAACTTATTTGTAGCATCAGCACTTCATGTGCTTACAAGCACTGTGAGTGTGCTCATGTGAATGTAGAGCCATTACAGACTGCATGTGGTGTCTGTTGACTTTTTCTTTCACTTTCAGATCTGAATCCCAAGACTACTTTTTTTAAAATAATCCCATTATATTCAAGTGAGTTTTACTTTCAGTAAGTTCAAACTGAATTTAATAGGACTACTAAGATACACTCAATGGATCAGGTCCTGAGTACTGTTTGTAAAGCACAATCTCTCTTAGTAGGCCACTGCTTTTTGTCAAGCAGTTTTTCCAGTCCTGGCACAGTATAAAATCTACCTTCACTGATATAAATGTAAAAGCTCTGTGACGGACCAAGAAATGTGCTTTCAAATAAGTTCTTCCCTGACAAACCTGCCTAAAGAGAAAGAAGCCCACTAATAATAGTAAACAGACAGACCAAGCAAAATAATTTGTTACAAAAAACAGATGCTTCATATCCTTTTTCATAAAGACTAGTCAGTAAGGGAGTCACAATGACTTCAGGCACGGATGAGAACAACACCATCCAGCCATCAATCTTAGTTTTAATTGCCTTTGTGATCAGGAAGCCCCTGGTGTTCCCCAAGCTATGTTACCTGTTGGGGCACAAGGTATAGCCCCAGCTCAGGAACACTGGCACTTGTGTCTGTTATCATAGTGATCCTTCTAGTCCCCTTATATCCCATCACCTCACTGTCCCACACTCCCCACTCTGAGAATCACCTCTCTGTGTACATTTCTGGGGAATTCCCAGAGTGATCTGTGACTGACCCATCACAGGGAAAATGAAAGTCCTCTTCACATGGCCATGTTCTGTCAGGTGAAAACAGTTTTGTGCAGGAATGAGAGCAAATACGAACAAGGAGTACAACTGATGGATTTTATTCACAAATCAGTGTCCAAGACTTACTTAGACCCTGATATATATGTTCTGCTGTGCAAACTAAATGTAGCTATTGGCTTCAACAGGACTGCTCAGCTCCTTAAAACAACCACCTGCAGGCTCTTCAATACGTTTCTGGGGCAAGGACATTTTAAGCTCTCTGGTACTATTTCAGAAAAAAGCTAAGCATCAGTGGCACATGAGGAAAGGACAAGTGTATGAAGCATTTGAATACTAAATTTCACCTGAAAATTAGTATTCCTATCAAAAAAGCCAGAAATTAGAGTCACATTTGCCTGTTCAAGGACAGAAGATATCATATAGCTTCTCTGTCTGAGGAATACCAGCCTGAATTTTGAAAATGAGTTCTCAAAGCTGTTTGAAAATAACCCTCAGTCTGAGATCTAAAAGACTCAAGAATGACTTGCTGAAATTATTCTGTGAATAACTTTATCTCAGAAAACATTTTGAAAGGGTAGCACATATAAATGCACTTTCATTTTCCAAGTGAAAATGCCTGCAGAAACACTTTCTTCATCTTTCAAGTGCACATACAGGTATTTCAATTTCACAGTACTGGCTTCTGTAGATGAGAGAGCAGTTTTAAAGCATGAAAGATGAAGCTGAATGCATTGAGGCAAACATTTTTTTATTTCCAAAGCACTTCTTACTAGCAAAGTTCCTATTTGGCAATGAAGAGACATTATTTTATACCATCTTTATAAATTTTGCATACATATATCTATATAAAATACCTTTATATCTAATGTCTTTATATACAGTTAATTGCAAGCCTGCTCATGAGCCAAGATTCTACGAAGATGCTTGACACAGCATATAATGAATTATTTTCTCTAGCAGTAATGGAGCAGGCAGTCAATCATGTCACAGGACCTGATTGTGCATTATGCACAAAGAAGGGAAGACAGGAATGGAAATTGGTAGTCATTAGGTAGAAGTTTCTGAATAATACAGCATGGATCAGAAATGGCAAGGACCAGGACATACAGGAAATTACTCCCAGAAAACTGAGATGAGATAGAAAGGCAAAAGACAGGACTGTAGTGTTTTTCTTCATTTTGTGTAGGAAGGAATTTGGGATGCATCCCAGTTTACAGTGATTATTGTGGGGAAACCATCAATGCTTGCTTTACTAGATGGTTGGAGTTTTTTTCCCCTAAATGTAGATGAGCTGTTCTTATATAAAAGGTGTCTCATAAACTGTGTCAATGACTCAATTCAGAAATGTTTAGACCAACATACAGAGAATCCAATTCTCTGTCTTTAGCAGGCTCAGTTGTGAGGTCAGACCAGGCTGCTCAGGGTTTTACCAAGTCAGGTTTGAAAACCACAAGGGTGGACACTGCTCAAATGCCATTCCGCTGCTTGACTGTTCTGAGGATGAAGTTTGTTCTTCCTTATATCCAGTCGGGACCTCTTATATTTCAAGTTATGTCCATTGTCTCTTATCTTGCCCTCCTGCCATGCGTGACTCAAGAATGAGGCTCCATCTTCTCAATGACCTCTCTCTAGGTACTGTGGGGCTACTGTTAGACCCCCCCAAAAGCCCTCTTTGCTCCAGGCTGAACAACCCTGCTCCCATAGCTTCCTTACACCGGACAAAAACTCCAACCCCCAACCATCTTGATGGTCATCTGCTGAATGCTCTCTGGTTTATTGATGTCTTTCCCATATTGATGACCTAGAGCTGGACATTTTATTTTAGTTAGCCCCAGAATTTGGTATATAGTAGCATCATGGAGCAATGTCTGTGTGTGACATTGCCCATAAGTCTGAGAGCCTTCCTATTGACTTCTTGTTCCACTTATTTCATCACTGTACACAGTTTATAAAAAAATCCCTGATACTTGTCCCCCCATTTAAGATTCTTCAATGTTAAAGACCAAATTTTGTTCCTCAGTCAAAGGAATTAGCCATAATTTCAGGCCTTATCCAAAGTCCTTTGAAACAGCGAGAAGTCTTCCAATTATTTCAGTAGTCATTGCCACAACAGAAATGAAAGCTGATTTAGAAATATTTTTTGTTTGTTTGTCTTGTTAATAAAAACATTAAAGCAGTTGGGACTTGGAAAAAAAAAGTGCAACTTTATTAGAAGAAAAGAGAGATTTGAAATACCCTCTGTCACAGGTCCCATGTAAATTCAAAGAGCACAGTTGGAACAAAACAAATGATCTCACCGGTTTCTGATGAGCTGGGTGGTGTAAATGTTTCACACTAACCACACTGAACACTCATAATATAGGAGCTAATTCATCTGCCATGAATACATTCCTGTGTATGTTGTTCTTTAAAATAAACAAGCAAAAATGAGTAATTTATCGAGTTAAATGAATAGTTTTCCAGAGGGACCACTTTTTGTCCCATATGACTGATTTTAAAGTCTAAATGAAGGCAGCTCAAATGCTACATCCTCTCTCTCAGTATGTGACACAGTTACTGCTTTAAAATATGGAAATTCAAATTTTTAACAGTATCAACAAGTTTCATTTGTTCCTGAAAATACCATTCAGGCTGCTTATTTGTTTCTTAGAAGACTGGAAAACTCCACAGGGTTCCAGATGGTGAATCATGACAGTTTTCCAAAGCCTCTATTTACAATGGCATTGCAGTTGCAAAATGTGTTTATTTCTAGATTTAAGAAATTTTGACAGAAGGTTGATAACCATGATAAAGCAGTTTTTATAGGAAAAGTCTCCTGGAAAAGAAGGCAAAGCATAACCAGCCCTGCATGTATTAAATTTTACAAATCCTTTTTATTTCTCAATATCTTAAAAGTTATCAAAATTTTATTAGTCTTGAGATATCAATATGATCTGTTAACTTCACAATGATTAATGTGTTTCCCAGAGTTCTTCTACACTAGGAATGAGGTTATTAACTTGCATTTGTCCCCGCAGAATCCTCCCAATAGTAAGGGCTACTCATGCAGGCAGCTCTGATCATAAATTCTTACTAATAGATAATCTGAGACTGAGGATCATAGGTTTCTTAGACTAACACAGACTCCTAATAACTTCCTTCCAAAATTAAAGGTGCTTTGTGGCTTACAGTGAAGAGTCAACAATGCCTCCCGGACAGAAGAAAAAGTCTGCAAGGAGATTGCGGCAAAATCACCATTTTCTGCTCAAACATTTTCCTTTGTGGCAGAAGAATTCAGCAATATACATTAATACAGAAGAACTTTCAGACTGAAAATAATCACATTTAGTGCCCAGATGTGTATCTGGAAACTATAATTTGCACTAAAGTATTAACACTGTTTGGGAAAACCACTTATGGTGGTGGTGGTGTTAAACAGAGTGCAAAAGTCTTTCACATTTCTCTGTTCTTTTATTCAAATTTATAATGTGCTTTTATAAAATTCTTGGCTCTCCTTTGCACCTCCCTTTAAAGCAGGGTGGTTTCAAGCAGATGACACACCCTAAATCCCTTCCCTTGACCTTCAGGATGTGGACCATGGCACCCACACAGTACAGAGCATAACCCACTGCTCAGTCACCTGCTTGCACTACCCCACCTTCTTGTTTTTCCATTTTATTGAAAGCTCCTAGAAGCTTACCTTTTCCCTAACTGGTAAAATGTGTTTAGACAATGGACATGTTTAAATCTGGTTGAAAATATATCAAACATTTCAGGGTATGAGGACGGAGAAAGGATCTGAAATTAAAAATGTATTGTGCTAAAGTATTGTATGGCACTGGCTTATGTTTCCATCATCTCCTACATTAAAAAAAGCTCTGTTGACCCTTGTCAGAGGCATTTATCTTAAATGCAGTGATTTGTAAAACTCTTGCACATTTCTTTGCATGATTTTATTTACCAAAACTAGGCATTTTTTACAATATTGAGTTACATATTCCGCTTTTCACAGAATAGAGCTGGGAAAGAGATACAGCAAAACGCCGGAGCATTGGCATCTGTTTCCTACACCTGCTAATGTGATTTTTATGTATCTGCAAATGAAATCCTCCTGTGTTTCCAGTAACACCTATAAGCATGTTTTCAGGGCACAGTGTGGGTCCTGTCAGCCATGGCTAGGAGCAGCCAGGCAGGATCTGGCAGCCTGTCCCATCCTAACCCCCAGCCAGCAGCAGGGCACAGGGACAGCCCCAGCTTCACGCTCCCTGGGGGCACCTCCCTGGGGATGAGGGCAGGTGCAGGCCAGGCTGGAAAATGCCTAGCAGAGCTGGGGGGGAACCCAATGGGGTTCTGGGCCATAGGCAGGGAAGTGAAGGCCCTGAAGGGGGCAGGGGGCTGGCAGAGTCAAAAGTGCCTCATGGCTGTGACACATTTAGGCAGCAACAGCATTGGTTGTAAATGACTGAGTAAGTATCTATGAAGCTTAGTAAGAAACAAAACTATTATATGTAACTGCAGGAAAGTTGCCCTAAAAGTCATAATGGGCAAGTATGTCTCCCCAGGAAATTGTTATGGAAACAGCTATTGCGTGGGGAAGGTGTAAACAACAACAAACAAAAATTGTGACACGGTAAAATGCCACAAATCATCACCTCTACCAGCATGATAAAGAGTGGCTTATTTATTATAAATTATCCTATCTTCTATGGTTTAATATTCAGTTCAGCATCTATGCAAAATACATATCCACTGCCAACATTCAAACAATAGAGGTTTTAGCTTACAGGTGAGGACACAGTGGGAAAGCAATTTTAGGAAGCAAATAACCATAACCAAATAGCAAAGAGCTATTGCTAATGTATTTTCTTTTTAGCATGAAATTGCTTAAAACCAGAGCAGCTGATTGACTAGTGTGAATCAGATGGATCTCCTAGACAGTGTGATGAATATCACAAGTTAGTATCCAATACCTGCCGAAGGGTTGAAAAACTACTCTGTATGCCATCTGTTATGGAAATATCCTGTTGAATAGGACTTTTGGACAAATTTTCGGTCTGTCATTCTCTCTGTTTGTAAACAGTATATGGAATGTAACATTTTCAGTATTTTTTCATGTTTTCTTACATAATGTCTTTCATATAGGCTCCTTGATTCACTGTGCAAAGAATTAGCTAATTGATCATCACTGGTATCAATGAAATCGCATAGAAACTAAAACAAAGAAGGATCAGTGTGACTACTCCAAGTCCAGACTCAGCTTTCTGCTTGCTCCCAGATGTGAGGCTCAGATGGAATTCCTTAACTTTTCAATGTGACAATAAATTTCAATACCATTTGATGCTGGGGAAGGAAAAAACAAAAAAAAAAACACTGCAAGACTGTTGCCTTCTTTGCAGTGTGAAATGAAAAGATCTGAGTCCTTGAAAACTAAACTGACGTCCTCTGACCACCTCTACTTTTAATGAAAGACAGTACAGATTATACATCCCTATGACATTAAATGACAAGAGTTTTAAGTGCAAGGCCTCCCCTAAAATCCAATGATATTACTACTGGGGATGTTATACTAGGCAGAGTTTCCAAAATCAACACCATTCTGTAATTCATCATGGATGATGACATGTCAAGCTAGACTGGACCATGAAAACTTGGATCTTTAATGATCATCCAGATAAGACTCCTTTAAGATGTATTTCTAAATTTGTTTCCACTCATCAACCTTGCATATGAGCTAATACTGTCTTACATTTAATTAATCTCTTTACTTGCAAACTGATCACACACTATTCAGAAATTATTAAGAGAAATGATAAGTTGACAATGTCATATTTGGGTCAACATTCAAAGTAAAACCATTACTCCACTTACTCCTCTATATTGCACAAATATAAGACAGACTGTGTGTCCTGGTTTTCATCTGGGATAGAGCTAATTTTCTTCCTAGCAGCTGATACAGTGTTGTGTTTTGGATTTGGCACCCGAATAAGGTTGATAGCACACTGATGTTTTTAGTTGTTGATAAGTAGTGTTTATAGTAAGTCAAGGGCTTTTCAGCTTCTCATGCCCTGAAAGTGAGGAGGCTGGAGTGGCATAAGAAGCTGGGAGGGCACACAGCCTGGACATTTGACCCAAACTGACCAAGGGGATATTCCATAAGATATGGCATCATGGTCTGTATATAAACTGGTGGGAAAGCTGGCTGGAGGCTGCTGCTTGGAAACCGGCTGGACTTTGGTCATAGAGTGTTGACCAATTCCATCACTTGCGTATTATAATTCTATTGTTATTATTGTTAATAGTATTATCATCTACTTTTATTGACCCACTAACTATCTTTATCTCAGCCCACAAATTTTCTCACTTTTAGTCTTTGGATTCTCTCCCCTACCCTGCTGGCTGGGGAGCGAGCAAGAGGCTGTGTAGAGCTTAGTTCCTGGCCAGGGTTAATGGTGTGTGCTACCTTAGGAGCTAAGTAAGGGAACTTGGAAGGATTTACTGATATTTACCTATCTAGTAATAAAAAATTTTCAGACAGGTTTATTTTACAATTTTCATCTGTGTTGGTTCTCTGCCATATATAAATATGCAGCCATCAGACATTCTACATTTAAATTCTCAACACCATGTCTTTTCTCTCTTTGAAGATAAAGGGCATTTAAATTGCACAATCTGCAGGGCATTCAGACTTCAGTAATAAAAATAACAGTGAGGACTAAAATATGCTTGCTGCTGTGTTGTGGACTATCATGGCAGATGCATCATCTGTTAATTGAGCATGTCACCTGTTCCAGTAAGTGCAGCACATCTTGAACAACTCTAAGATACCACAGTTAGGCCTGTAGATGAATTTGCTGATCTCATAGTCAGGTTTTTGGTATTATTTTGACACTTTGTTCACAGGTCCCTAGACTATGTTCTATCACAGACAAAAGTCCTCACAATATGCTTGTGCCTTAAGGAACAACACTTGCCGGCATTTGAACAGTAGTCAGTCACCATCTGTTGTTGTTTTGGTTCCTTAGAGGCACAGATACAGGTAAGATGTCCTGTTTCATCCACCATTGTTTGAATTGTTTGAATCTATCTAACAATATCAACTGGCATATGAACCTAATTTTTCCCAAGCACCTTTCTCCTGCCCCAGAGAAGGAAAGGAGCTTAAAATGACCATCCAGATAGAGACAAGGTTCCTTACCACAAAGGAAGGCGTATTGCAGATGGGAAGAACCGGGAATGGCTATTCTAGTGAAAATGCTTGCGAAGGAGCATTTCCCATTTCTTCCATTTTCTATACATGTAATACCCCAAAACTTCAGTAAAAGGAAATTTTTATAGTCTACGGATCAAAGTTTTCTCTGCTTTCACAGCCAGCTATTACTCTCTTGTCATCTGTGCTCACAATGAAGTATCTCCCTCTCAATTTGGGAATTATTCTGTCTGCACTAACCAGTGATTATGATTCTTCTTATTCATCTTATATTTTTTTATTAACCATCCCTCTAGGAAATGGCATTGACAGCTGAGGATGGGATACAGGCATTAGTAAGGCTTCTTTATTTACAAATATTTTCTGAATTCTTCAATTTTTCTCTGATGCTAGGTGGTTATGTATTTAGTATTTCCTGCCTTTTCCATTCCTCCAAGAAAATCACATAATGTAAGCACAACAAAGCTGTTGGCTATGAGGAATTAGCAAGGGATCACCCTGTGGACGGTCTCTCTATGAATACTACTAATAAGGTAATAAGTATGAGAGTTTCCTCAACATGTAATTGCTTACTCTTCATCTCAGCAGGTTTTTCTTTACTTAATCATCAGCAAAATAACCTATGTAAATCACAGAATAGTCTAGTTGTTTGATCAGTCCCTTTCTTTGTGTTAGCCCTTTGATATTTAACCTCCCATTTCAGCCAGCTTTACAAGGATGTTTTCCAGAGAAACAGTATGTCTCACTGGATGTTGTATTAATCATTTGGAGAGAACGTGTATGTTGCTAGGCTGGCACTAAGTGTATGCATATGAAAGCAGGGCCAATCCTGGGCCACAATGAGTTTCTTCTGCAAGACCAAGAGCCCTTCATCTTTATTGATCTAGGGAGCAGGTCAGATATGATGGCTGCTGTAACAAAGACATTTCTTCAATACAAAAATGCCTTTGCAGTCACACAGTTAGGCAGTCTGGAAACCTCAATTTTATTTGTCTTTAAAATACTTCAAGATAACTACAATATGACTGACATGCTAGAAAAAAGGCTAATACGTAATCTTTTCTAAGTCATGACAGACATGCAAATTAACATCTGACTGGAGATGGTAAGCCTTTTGGCAAACTCTTAAGTAACTTTTCACCTACTAACTAAAGCAACTGATAACTCCAGAAGAAAGTAGGAAAGTAACTTCACCAGATAAATAAAACACTTGCAGGCCTATTATAAAAAAAAAGAAAAAAAGAGAGAGAGAGAAAAAGCTGGTTGTGTTAAGCAGTGGGCAATATTACCGCTTTTTCCTCTGCAAGCATTTTTCTTTTCATTCAGCTTGTGAGAGAGCAAGCACACTGCATGCTAACTATAGCACATTTACCTGTTATTTTCTATCATCAAGCAGATGACAGTGAACTGTGTGCAAGCGGGTGTCGAAAAATACTAACTTAGGATTCACTTGGATTCAGGTGAAGAATAAAAACTTTCATGCAGATCACAACAAAAGAAGGATAACACTTTAACCATTTTCCTATCTTGGGGCACCTTATCCAGCCTGCCCTGAGGAATAAAACTTTTAAGATCACCATCATGGAAAATTAATATCCTTACATTTATGTGTGTGTTACATTGGAAGTAAAAACTTAATACTTAAAAAAAAAATTAAAATTTAATTTTATATTACAATTTCAAAAGAAGAAAAACCTAAGAGAATTAATAATCTTTTCAACAACAGAATAAGCTCATACCCATAGAGATCCATGACACTCTGCAAAACTGCTCAGAGATTAAGGTTTGTAAGTTGTGTGGCAAATATTATAGGGATCTTAGTTTCTATCCCGCTTCATGGGATGAAAAGGAGCGTTTAACTGCTTGGCTCCTGCTGTTTTTGAATGAAAATCCAATGCTTCATTAATATTTATCCCTTTTTCTTCTAACTCTACTATACATGCTCTCTTTCGGGAGTTTCAGGAAAAACAGCAATTATCACATCAAAGGTCATCAGTCCACCAGGGAAACTTCAATCCTTAACTGATGAAGAATTGCTGCAGCTTTTGCAAACAACTCAGATCAGGCAAGAAAGTGTTTTCCCTCCTCCCTTCCCTCCTGTTACTCTTGTTGGTTTTATTTAATCAGCTTAGAAGACCTCCTTAGTTTTCCTGTGATGGCATACGCTATCCTAGACATCAAAAAGACTTTTATACTGCTGTTATATTTATACAGAGGGAATAAAAGACTAACAATAATTTAATCATGGTGCACAATAGGTCCACTCTGAAACAGTCTGAAGGATTCTGCTTAGATTTCCCAAAAGGTATTTTTGTTAAGATCTGTTCTGAAGTTATTTGCAACACTCTCACTTATTTTAACAGTAACAGTAGCATTAAAGAGAGAAGGCGGACCATACAGATGAAAATGATGTTCAAATGATGTTCGTACTGAACTACGAAAATCAGAAGAATCACTGAAAAATTCAGACTCTACTCCTGCCAGCAGCAAGTGTTAAATAAAAAAGGTGTGAGTCAAATCCTCAAGAAAAATCAAGAAAACTGCTTTTGAAATTACGTTATTTTAAAGAATAATAACTGTTGTGTTCGTGTTACTTATCTTTTGGCTTCATAGCCTCTACGATAGCTCATTTTGAAAGTTTTTTTGGCAATCCTAAGTACTAAAGAACGTTTATTTTTTTCTTCCAAATGAGAGATATGTTTTCCTAGAATCACATGATGCCAAAAATGAGACGTCTGATAAAGCAAAGGGAGCTGGCAATGCTAAAAATGTGGTTTTTTCAGGATTGAGAAAGACAGATCTGATAACATGCAACGGGAAGGGCACCACATTCATTTATGTTTCCAGCCTCACTGGAGAATGGATGACCAAACATCACTCATTCTGAGTATTACTTTTTTTGGCTCTTGTACCTTTGCAGAATGAATTGATTTAGGCATGTAGGAATCTTGATGTTAATCAAAACATGACTTCAGTGTCATGTAGCCTGCTAGCTTGGGCAGGTTACTTCCACTAAAACAAAGTATCATTCAGTGCTTAAAAAAATAATAAAAATAAATCAACAAACTTGGCAGAACTGTCAGGGAATATCGCTCCACTTTGTCTGAAGTATCATTTCTTTCTGACCACTATTTCTGTCTCCGATTCTTTGCACAACTCCTGTGGTCAAGTGTTTTCTGCTTTATGTGTGAAGCTGTGCAGGGAATTTTCCTTCATGATATCATAAAGCAAATCTGAATAATTTTATTCAACTTACTGCTTTAATGTAATTAGTTAGTGCCTCCTTTAATGACAGAGAGTAGGAGGGAACACTCCTATGCACCAAGCCAAACCAGCTACATGTTTCTGAAGCACAGTTTTCATTTTGATAGAATTAAAAGTTTTTGATTCCTCATTTCTCTTCTTTACAATAAACTAATCTCACATCTCTGAGAGTGGGGACCCATATAAGAAGCTGCAGAACCATATGAATCTGAAATTTCAGCCCTTCTCAGTTCTGCAGCCATATTTACCAAGATATGAGCTGGTGTGTCACTCCTTCATGAGAAACTTCCCTCATCATGTAACTGTTTTGGTGAGGATCTTGTCCTTGCACTCATTTTGATAGGGCAGAAGATGAGTAGTGGGAGACAGGCAGAAGAGTTATTTCTTCCTCCAGACAAAAGAAAGAGCTGTTGTCTTTTTACTGTGTGCTGGCAAGTCTGGGAACATCAGTATTGCTACTACAGTTTTACATCACCCTAAATTCCTTGGTTACTCTGCTAATGAAGGGCCTTCTCTACAGTTAGTTTGCTTAGGTGAATATAATAATGGGCTTTTATTGTACTTTCACATTACTGCACCTACTCCTTGGGTATTCAAGAGTTAAGTGTGGTTGGCCTAGCAAAGTAAACTCAAGAATTAGCTAGGAGCATTTTTTGTATATAAAATAGACTTTGTTAAAAAGTGGCTTGAAATGTTAAACAGTTGGTTTGTTCAAATAGCTAAAGTGACTAAACATTTGAACTTGACTTCAGAACATGAATACTCTCACAGCAAAATGTGCGCTGAGGAATTTTGCCTCTGGCTATGGTATGAATGAACTAAATCATCCCCTGAAAAAGAGACATTTCTTCGATCTTCCAGGGAGCATGCAAAATAAAGGAACTGGTGCAGTATAGCAGGAAGATTTCATTCAAGCAGTGAAAATTTTTTGTTTGTGATTAGTACATTTGGCCACACTGGTATTACCAGCTTCATAATTCCTAGTTACTGCTCTTGTTTTAGCCCTGCTAACTTTGGTACAATCCAGACAGCTAAAAGCTAAAAGAGTTTCACTCCCAAGGACTTAAACGCCACTCATGGGAGCTGAAAGGAGCTTCCCAGGTAGGGAACTGTTGGCGAGAGATGAGGGACATGTCACAGGTCTGCCATGTGGAAGCTAAGTATGTTCAACTGCCCTTAAGCAAGATCCTTCAAGGTGAAAATGACAGCTGAGATCACAAAGGGTTTTTTAAAGCTTTCTGTTATAAAAAACAGTGACACTATTCCTTTTGGACAAAAATCCACTATCAATATCAAAATCCTCATCCCATCAACGCTCAGCTATAGTACTGTATCATGCACGGCTATGAGCTTTTAGAAACACACTAAGGTTCTGAAGCTGCTGCAGAACCTTCAACTCCAGGAGAGGTACAGAGCAGAAATGATGCGCTAACAAAAGCTGCTCTGGTTAGCTACTCCGAGGATGTGATAAGTGCTGAATTTCATCTACAAAGAAACGGTTCTGAGCACTGTACCCAACAGATTAGCCTTTTTTCTGAATTACAGTTCTGCAACAGGGACGTCTTGAAGGAAGATCAATTAGTTTGCCTGTTGGATATACTTAAAAGTTTCTGAAGCTTTAGGGAAAGATGGATTTTTATGAAAGAGAATAGAACAGGCAGTGTGCTTGTGGTACAGGGATTCCTGCATTTGAGGCTGTCTTTTTCCAATAGGCTGAGGAAACTCAGGTGAAGAATACAGTATCTGGATTATACCACCGTAAGGGCAAATGTTGTACAAAATACATCCGGTTTGGCATTTAAATCAAGTTATAGTGTCTCTATATGCTACCACCATTCCAGTGAAATAAAAGCCTCACGTGAGATACAGTATTCTTACCTACTGGCCCCAGGGACTGCATACTGCAGGACTGCTGCTTGTCTAGACACAAGGCTGTGACTAACTGATGATTAATTAGCTTAACTTATACTCTCATCAAATTCATTACTTTTGTAAGTAATATCTTAAATTACTTAACTCATGTAGGCAAACTTGGGCAATTATTGACATAGTTCAAATAATTAAACACTTGTAGCAGAAAGGCTCAAAGAAATACAATCAAACTGAAGTCTTACCAAATGTGAAGTTTTCTCTGGGGTCAGAGGCAACAGATTTTTCTGACTCCACAGAGGGTTTTTTTTTTTCAGAATCTGTTCCACATGGTGTGTCTTTAGTCCTTGTTTTGATAGGAAGAGATTAAGGGACTTGCCCAGGCAAATAGCAAGGCATGGTTGGAACTACCTGTATTTATGGCAGTTCCCAAAGCAGTTAACAAATACCAACAGTAGTTCCCTTCTCAGTTTATGCAGTGTTTGAATTCTGACACTGCTTAGGAAGTTTGAGTCAGAATCTTGATTAGAGTTATAATCTAGAAATACTTGCTGGATGTGATGGTCCCCATCTGGGTCAACAGGGCTATATTTTGCCAAATATCAATCACAAACGGATCAGACTGTACTCTAGTGATAAATGGACCATCTCAATATAACTCTTACTCATCTTTCAAATTGTGAGGCTCAGTTAATTCATAGTTTTAGAAAGTTCTTGATGATAAGTTGCTAGAGAAATCAAAAATATTTGGAGCCTATAGAAATTTTTCTTCAGCACAATTAAGATACTTTTCTTGTTAACATTTTCTTTTATTATGTTTCAGTCTTGTCCATGGATCTAAGTTTTTCATTGTCTAACCGAATGTTTGATGTTCCTGAATTCATTTATATACAAGCTGACTTTATAGTTTTAGAACCTCCATTACTTGAAATAGAACTGTTGAAGACAAAAGTAAAAATATAGAAATTAACACAGATTCATAAAGAAGCTGATAGAATATCATAAACCACCAAGATTTTAATAAATCTGAGACTAGGCTTTCAAGATTAGAACACATCTCATTGTCATATGAAGAAACTACAGATGTAAAAATGTGAAAAGTTTGGAGAAACTGAAAGAATTAGTGCTGGAGTGCTATTTCATGCCGTAGCCTTTCCAGAGCTGTCAGGTCATAGTGCAAGTGTCAGCCTAGGATTGATGCACTGGAGTCTCCTGACATGAAGTACAATTTAAAGATTAATATATATTCTTAAAATTGATCACTTGTTGGCAACTTCAAAATATCTACTAAAACTAAGAACTAAAATCCCCTCAATCTATAGATTTCTGGACTGGACTTCTCTGGCTGAAGTCCATGCAACTTCCCATCACTTCAAAAAGACATTTTAGTTGAAATTAAAAACAAACAAAACCCAACAAATTGTCTGAAACCTCGTGGCACTGTGCCTCCATTAATAAATTGCAAACTTCTCTTTTAGAAAAATGGACTGTGGTACAGAAGCAATTGCTTCACTTCCTCCACCCTTTGTCACCTGCCACCGTCAGGATTGCCACCAATGCCAGCTTCACTATGGTTTTGTCAGAACAGCATTGAGCCCAAACTAATAAACCCCAGCTGGATACAGGTTGACACCATCAAGAGTCTCCGTGTTTCCCAGGGAACTGGCTTACCATGGAGCCAGCTAAGATTTACATGGGCTTATTAACTCCAGCACTGTGTAATGCAAAAGCAGCTGTACTGATTATGGAGTTGAGATGCTCCTGGAAGGAGTGTAGAAACATTCATGTGGCTCTGAGCTTCAGCTAAAATCTGTGGCATGAATAATCTGCAACACATGGATATCAAGTGCTGAATGTATTCTGCTTCTCAATGGGTGCACAAACAACATATCCAGTGAGACAGTGCTGAGACAGAAGAATTTAAGAGCTCTGAGCCTAAAAGAAATTCAAACCCTTCTTTATTTCTAGGCTGTCAGCAACTTGTTTTGCACAGAAAAACAAGACTGAATCTTATTTAAAGGAAGGTCAGAGAGTCAGATTCACCTTCATGCATGGGATCAAGCATAAAAATCTATGAATCACTTCAGGTTTCTTTTGACCACTTGTCAGTGCTTCTTAGGTCCTGGGCTGAGCCTCTCCTGTGGCATGAACATGCCCTTGAGGCCTTCATTGTGCTTAGTGCTAAACAACTTCTGAAGGTGACGAGTGTTCTTACTTTATGGTACTAATCATTATCTGGAATTGTTCAGACTCTACAGGACTAGCTCTCTAACTTCTGGCTTTAATATTTTCATTGGAAATGAATAAGTGTAATTGACTTATGTAATGCTTAATGGGAGTTAACATTACTAAAAGCTTACTGAGCACTCTGAATCTTAAACATTAAAAAAATAATCTAGAGTTTCTTGCCTCATGAATACAGGAATATACTTGCCTCATGAATACAGGAATATATATCCCTCTTGTGATAGGTGAATGCATATAAAAGCAAGTTAGCCATACACTGGATTTTAATTACCCCCAAGAGTGACATAACAGAATAGGTTGGAATTCATTCATGTTAAAATCACACTAGTTTTAATACAATCACTGTCTTTACTTCACACATACATCTGCATCTACTTAAGTAATTTCACTGGATGGGATTCACCTTTACATCGTAGAAACCAAGATTTAATTCTCAAAATGTTGGTGTCACTACATGAGGTAGGTGTCTAAGCTCCCACAGCAGACAGAGAGGAATCTAGCCTGTACAGTCACAAGCACACACACACATAGAGACTGCCCAGGTGCAGCCCTCCAAGCTCCACTGGCTGTATTGACTCAAATGCTATTGCCTATAATGGGAGCCCAGATATTCACACACTAGCACCTACATCTAGGTGTATGGATCCTATCCAGTAGATGAGGTAATTGGTGTAATTTTTGTGCTATTGCCCTACCCTTTTAACTGAAAAGATATTGAAAAGCACAAATTTGAAATTTTTAGGAGATAATCAACATACTGTACATACATAGATTAAAATCTAAATCTCTCTGGTGATGCTGCTTTAAGTTGTATGCAAGGCACAACTATTGTACAGTTACAAAATTATAGAGGAAGAAAATTAAAAAGTCACATTTTGCCTGGAGAATCAATGATCACCACTACAAAACAAGGCTAGAGATTACACCTATGTCTTTATCTATATCTACTTACAGGTGCACACACACACACACACAAGCACACACACACATAGAGATGCATTACTTTCCTTTCTTAGGCATGTATTTAAAATTTAGTGCACTAATTTCCTGGTAAGAGGGAGAAAGCATATTAATGTCCTGTAATCTGCAGTCGGGAGGAAAAATATAGCCTTGTGCTCAGAAGCAACAATTGTAATCCTGAATTTTATCAGTATAAACCAATAAAATACTGTTGCCCGTGGAAGAGTGACACTGGTTTAAGACTACACCTGCAGTACTAAAAATACTGCCTTTTCCTTATGCTTTAGGGAAGGTGTGCCTGAGTACCCAGTGCTACTGTGAGGGAAAGCACGGCCAGTTTTGCCCTCTTAATGCATTTTTGCTTTCTCCTGAACCCTAACTTACCAGCATACTCAACAGTGCATTGTTTCCCTTCCTCTACTCAGCTGTGCCAAGCAGGCTAAGGAAAATGTTCAGATTCCAAATTTTGCTCAGAAAAGCTTGGGGGCAAATGACATTGCATTTTCAAATCTTAGTTACTCTCATCTTCCATCTGCCATTTTTAGATCTTATGCAGCTTATGCAAAAGATAAAAAGGCAACTGGGAAGAGAATAAAAAGGAAAAGGCTCAGGGAAGTGTTAAATTTAGGGAAACTTTGATAAGGAAAAATTGGACAAGAGGAAAATAGAAAGAAGGCAGTGAAACAAATGGCACAGATGTGAGAAAGGCATGTCCACATATAGGTCTGTGCTGATAAAGCTAATCAGGTTCAGTTAAACCCTCGTATGGACACTTCTAGGAACTGTGACACATATACAAACAAATTAACAATGTCTAACAGTACTCAGGTCACTATAGCATGAACCCATGTGCTTTTCAGCAAGCATACAACAAATCACATCGGTGTTCTTTCAGAGAAACTTAGAAGCCTAACTCCACAAGAGCAATTAAAATAATCCATACCTATCGTGCTGCACAGCTTAAGATACCTAAAGTTCCTTGGAGACCTAATGGTAGGCTTCTGGGTCTGCTCAGTTGTCACCTTGTCTGTGTTGCACTAATTGCTTAAGATCCTGCCTTTTAGCTAAAGCTGTTTGGGAGATGCAAAACAGGCATAATTCTTCAAAGGAGCCAAATTTGTGAGGCACACATCAGCCATGGAAAATTCATGGCATGTTGGGGATCCATCAGAAATTGGAAGTCTGAGGTTCAAGCACTCCTCCTCATGATGACATCTGGAGCTCCAGTCCCAGGAGTGTTCCTCAGTCATCAGGCAATGATGGCAAAAGGTTCAGTCTTCCTCTCCTGGAAAAGTCACTCCATGCGAGATCCATATGCTGGGGACAAGGAAGAGCAGAGCTTGGTTCTGCAGCTTAGATCACTTGATGTGGGGACAGGCTGCTGGCATTCTTGAGACATTTCTTCTCTTTATCAAATGACAATTTTGTGATAATGTAGAAAGTTTAGAAGCAAGCACTGAGACTGAGGACATGACTTCAGGCTCCAAGTATCTGCTTCTCAGAGAAGCCTGACTGTAGCCCTGACCTACGTATCTGTGTTTGTGCAAGAGACAGCTATCTGGGTTATCCATCCCATTGCCATCCACCATAAACTCTTTCCATTTCCCCTTGCTCAGGTTGCAGGTGTCTGATAATATCTAGCAAATTGTATTCTCAGAACATTCTAACCTAAACTCTCTTTACTGCCTTTTGCCCTAGAGAACAAAACTTTTCCCCGAGCATTCTTCACCACTCACATGTACAGGGAGGTCATGTGTACTCTGTGACTGTTTGGGAAGTTTCAGGCTCCCATCTGAGCAGCTCAATGCATTTTCTGATAACCTGTTAAAGATGACTCACAACATTGTGTAAATCTTGCTATTGTTACACGACTTACTTTGTCACTCAACAACCCAGGAAGGAGCCAGGAAAGCAGCACTTCAGCGCTGCTCCTAAGTTTCAGCTATTTCATCAGGCTTCCTTCCTTAAGACAGATGCTTGCAAGTTTCACAGAAGCTGTTGTTTTTTTATAACTGCAATTGTAAGGCTAGTTTGAGCTGCCGTATCTAAATATATTTAAACAAAAAATGTGCGTAAAAGGACCAAATATATAAATGATTCTTTCTCTTTCTTTTTATGATCAAGAAGAAATTTTCTACCTAAAGACAGCTTCAAAATTGTTTGCTATTTAGCTAAGGGCATAAAAATTCCTTTGGGAGGTCTGAACTAAATGAAGCTATAGATTTCAGAACTGGAGGTTTAATAATTCTCCCAGCTGTATGCTCAAAGGCACAGGGCCCTCTTGGGCAGAGGCTACACTTTGCCAAATTCATTGAATGGAGCTAAAAAGACCATGATCTACTCAAACACAGAAACAACTTGTCATTACTTGCACTGTCAATACCTGAAAACATGTGACCTTTGCTGCTGGCACAGTAACATCTTACAGCCCAGAGGTACATTAAATGAGCTTAACATAGAATCAGTTTGACACTCACATTAATCTAGGGCTTGTGGACTTAGGAGAATCACAAATCTTCTTTTATAGCTTGAAGCAGGTCAAACATCTTCCTGTATCAAAAGTTTTTGAGTTCACACAGCTAAAGAAAATACCCATTATTTAAAATAAAAACATCTCTGAGACATATACAAAATATTTTAAGTAGCTGCAATCTATCCTGCTTACCTTTCCTCTGCAGTTTTAACAGCACATATTATTCCACTGCTCACTAAATCCTTGTCTAGTTTGCTAGCATCCATAAAATTACACATCACTGGAATGTCTGCATTTCAGTGATGGGTGAAATGATCACTCTTGTTTACTTCATATAGTGAAGTAACACTGCTACTTGAAAATGGTTTTGCTTATTTGTACTTACTGAAAGGACAAGTCTACAAAAAGTGAAACATAAGAGCCAGAAATCTCTTATACTATTATTTAGACAGAAGGTGCACCCATTTCAGGTTTGCATTTTATAGCTCTCGTCTATAGGAGTATTTTGTTGCTATTCAATATCAGATCAAGTATGCACATAAATTGTTGCCCTGCATGGAAAATTTGACTTGCAAAGTGATACCTTCTTATTCAACAATATCTGCTTAGTAAATAGGAAAATCCAACAGCAAAAAGAGAAGTCCTCCAGAGACAGATGTCTTGTTTAGATGTTAAAATGCTGATCATCTAATGAATAACTCTATATAGGGCATCTAAACTTCGCAGCCAGCAAATCTTTGCTACAGGAATACATCTAATATAGCTTATATACCTTTAGTAATAGTGATTTATAAGATAGAAGTTACGTTTGTAAAGTTGCTTGCAAAAGCTGTATAACTTTAGCACAATCACGAACCACAAAAGACATGGGAAACTCATGATACTGTTCTTACGACAGTTAGACACTACTGAAAATCATAACAAGTTTTTCAGAAGTCAGTGTAACAGTAGAACTGTTCTACCTTTGATATGCTCCTGGAATGACACAGATCCATTCAACTCTCTCTTATGATTTTTTTCCAGCTAATAACTATAAGTGTCCCTGTGCTGTCTATTCCAGTTATTATCCTTTGAGTTAACAGTTGGATCTTTGTTACTGCTGTATTTCAGCATCATGCTTCACCTTAACTGCTGTATCACCTCTATTTTAATCCCAGTCTGCGCTATGTGTGTGATATAATATTCAAATTGGGACAAAAGTCTCAACAGAGATCCAACAGACAATAACTATGCACCTGAGCTTCAGACAATGCATTCTCAAGGTGGTACAACAACACTTGGTAGTGAATAGAAGGAAAAAAAATTAAGATCACAACCTCCACCCCAAAATATTCTTAAAATATCTTTCTTCTTTAATAAGGTCAAAAATTCATGAGGATCCAGCTGAGTACCTTGAGGTATATAGTACATCCACTATGTTCTGAACATCACAGAATATAACCCTAATAGAATTTTAAGTATAACCTAAGCATGAGGGCGTGCAAACGCAGTTCACCACTTCCATGGCATCATGGCCACTAGTTGGGGTATTTATTAATTTATCTAAATCACAACTGAAATTCAAAGTTCAAGTCTCCACAGAAAAATTGTTTTCTTTTGTCGTCTTATGGTATTCTGGATTATTTCAATACTTATGCAAAGTTTTAAATATTCAGGAACACACAGTGCACATGATGGTTTAGTTTCATACCATTTACACTATGAAGAGTTGTGGGAAAGGCCTCCCACCTAAATGAAAAAGTTAATGCGTGTAGAAGAATATAAAATGCTGGTGAAGAATGTTTTCATTTCAGTTGCAATTACTGTGTCATCATATCTTTATTTGTTTTCAATTAGTTGCATGGTTGAACATCATCACTCAGTCATGTTGCTGACTATTTATAAATATAGAATTAATGACTATAAAGACCTGCTTTGTTAATCAGTGGTTATATTTTACTGCCTTAGTCATCTTAATTTACATCTCACAGGATTTCAAAATCCCATAGAAGCTTTGGACCCAATCGTTGAGGGGTCTGAGAATGCCTTCAGTGGGAACCGGCGTGGTCTGCAGCTTCCAGGATCAGTTGTTAGAGATAAACATGCTCACTGTGCAATACACAGCTGCTGAGCCGTGAAGCCTGGGATTTCTCTATGGCATTTATGAGCATCCCATTACTGCATTATTCAGGCACTCCATAATCTTAAATGTATCTGTCCTGTGAGATGGTGAAGCAATATTTTCCCTATGTCATTTAGGAAGTCTTGCCTGGAGCAAGGAGGTGAGACTCAATTCCTCTAAATACCAGCTTAATCAGCTAAGAAGTACAAGTTTTCTCACTGTGATGTAGCACCAAAGGAGTTGAGAAGGGCATGATGACTTACTTAGAGAATCTCTTTTACACCTCTCCTCTGTACCCACTCCTATATATTAAGAACTGCAAAACTGGCTGGAAACCCATGAATTTTTCTTCCACATGAGGAATAAAGTGTGAAACATGGTTGAATTTTTCCCCAGAAGTAACATGTTCACTCTCAGCATTTCTTTAGGTGAGAGCCTCCACTTCACTTGCACATAATCTGGTTGCATGTCAAGACAAAAATCTACCAGACCTTCATGTGACACAGATAATAAGCCATTTTCTTCTTCCTTCTGGTAACAGATTGAGGAGGCAGTAGGGAAAACGATTACAACTTGAGGCAACAATGAGAAAGAACTGTTGTCTTAGATCTGTAAAACTGCAAGGGAACAACAAATGCTGGGAAGTTTTCCCATTAGTGTTTCTTGGCCCTAAGTCAGTAAGCTGTTTCATTGCTATGTCAATAGCACATACACTTATATAAACACATGTCCAAGTGCCTTTCTCACTGCAAGTAGATTTAAGGAGTTGCAGATATGCAATTTTTTTTTCTAGATGTCCAAAAAAGTCCTCTGTGAAGGAAT
Source organism: Sclerurus mexicanus (assembly GCA_013396755.1). Classification (NCBI taxonomy): domain Eukaryota; kingdom Metazoa; phylum Chordata; class Aves; order Passeriformes; family Furnariidae; genus Sclerurus; species Sclerurus mexicanus. Next base: position 73,543 of record VWZF01006634.1, read on the forward strand.
GTCAGTCTCATCCATATACCTCATTCAAAAAGTATTTACAGTTTTAATATTACTTTATCTTGCCACTGATGTCACATTAGGCAGTTGTGCTTGTTTGTATGATTTTGCTTTAACTGTTTTGTCATTCTGTTCCTAATACATAAAGTCAGAAAAGAAGTGCCTTTCTAGTATTCTTTCTTTCCATTCTCTGACTATATCACGCAATATAGCTCCGATGTGAACTTGACAAAGCTCAAAAAGACCAAGTGCAAGGTCCTGCATGTGGGTCAAGCACAAATATGGGCTGGGCAGAGAATGGATGCAGAGAAGCCATGAGGAGAAGGACCTGGGGGTGTTGGTTGACAAGAAGCTCAACATGATCCAGCAATGTGTGATGGCAGCCCAGAAAGACAACTTTATGCTGAGCTGCATCACAAGAAGCATGACCAGCAGGTAGAGGGAGGTTATTCTCCCCTTCTACTCTGCTCTCTCATGAGACCCCATCTGGAGTACTGCATCCTGCTCTGGGGCCCTCGGCATGAGAAGGACATGGAACTGTTGGAGCACATCCAGAGGATGGCCATTAAGATACTTAAAGGGTTGGAACACCTCTCCTATGAAGACGGCATGATAGAGCTAGGATTGTTCAGTCCAGAGAAGAAAAGGTTCCAAAAAGACCTTAGAGAAGCCTTCCAGTACCTAAAAAAGGGAGCCTACAAAATGCTGGAGAGGGACATTTCACAAGCACATGTAGTGATAGAACAAGGGGAAATGGCTTTAAACTGAAAAAGGATAGATTCAGAATAGATATTAGGAAGACATTCTTTATTGTCAGAGTGGTGAGGCACTGCAACAGGTTGCCCAAAGAAGCTGTAGATGTCCCATCCCCGGGAGTATTCAAGGCCAGGTTGGATGGGGCACTGAGCAACCTGGTGTAGTGGGAGGTGTCCCTGCGCATGGTGGAGAGTTGGAACGAGATGATGTTCAAGGTCCCTTCCCACCCAAACCACTCTATGATTTTATGATTCTATGATAATTACAATCTTAATAATGCTATAGGTCTACTTCCTAATAAAGATACTTTGTAATTTTGCAAAAAAACCCCAAAAAACAAAACAGTGAGATACTTCTGAATCAAGTTACTGGCTGGGGAAGTGTATGGCTAAAAAAATCTCAATTCTTCTTATACGTTCCCCTCAGTGGAAATATTTGGAAAGTTTAGAGGAAATAATGCACACACAATTCTTTTACAAAATCCACTTTAAAAACATTTCTTACATGAAATATTAGAAGTACTTTTATCAGACTACACATGTCTTATTTTGATGACCTTGTATGGCATCATTTCTCCAGCAAGGCGCAGTAATATGACTGACACTGGATAGGAAGGAAGTGACTTGTCTCTTACAGGAAAAAAACACCACCCAAATGTAGGAAAAGGTTCATAAATACTTCCAGAGATGGGCAATTTGACAGGTTGATCTTGAAATCCTCAGAGTACACTGATACAAAAGTTCCTGCTTTCACTTTGGTACAGGTTAAAAAGGAAGCTATTTGGACCTATTTAGCTCTTACCCGTCTCTCTTTTCCTGAGCGTACTCTGAGCATACTGCCCACCAAACTGCTGACCGCCTGTTCCTCATTAAGGCATGTGGTGCAGAGAAACATGCCAGCAAGAAAACCAATGAAGCAACATAATCAGCAGCTGAGAACTCCTTCCCACAAAGTAGCAGGAGGAAACGAACGAGAAAAGCCTCATCCTTTCTCTTTGGAGCTCTACTGGTGTGAACTAATTTAATAGGGATGAGCAGCCACAAAGGCAAACAAGTTAAGTGACATGTGGTAGGTTACAGATATACTAAAAGTGAATCCCAGAGTCTTCATTTTCACAGTTTGTAATGGGAAAACTCCAAGATCACAGACTTTCTACTGTATTGACAGTCTGTAAAAAAACAAAACAACTCCCTTCAGATCTTAAACAACACTGTATATGGAAAAATATAGGAAAGGTTTATGTGTGAGAGTGTGATGGAAAAGAAAACCAAATGTTAAGGGCACTTGTTTAGCAAGTCAGATCAGAAATGTGATGTGGACAAGAAAGTCCCAAAATAGAGAGGAAATGAAGGGGCAAAGTTGTGTCTTCTTCAAATATCTGATTTTATCAGCTGTAACTGAAAAAACAGTTAAACATCACTTACCCTAATGGATTTAGGGGCAAACCCCCTTATCTTTCCGTTAATAATCCCCTTCTACATAATCCTTTTTTCCAAACTCAGAAACTTGAAAACATGAGAGAAAAAAGAGTTGAGAATGAATCAGTTTGTTTGCAAAAGTGGAATATACCAGTGAGAACTAAAGTCATTGATGGCAGAGATCACTTGGGAGCGATGCAGAAGCAAATAGCTTCTTAGCATGCTTGTTAGCAGATAGTCTTTCTGTGGATTTGTGTCTGAACATGTATGTGCATGCAACACGGAGATGCTAGTCTGTGTCAGAGAATTTTTCCCAAGGAACTTCCCTATTTTTGGTAGGTACTTCCTTGTCACATTATAGCAGGACACAAAAAAGCCTCTAGATAAGGAGATGAAGATGCTTGACAAGATCCTGGCTAGAGAAAGGCTGCCTGATTGCAGATTCAGCACAACTTGGCTGCATCCTGTGTAGACAGTTAATAACAATGAAACATCACAGCACAGAAAGACTGTAGTTCTGTTGTGCACCTTCTAGCAGGATACTCAGCAATACCTTTGCCACTAGACCAGTGACTGTGCCCTCAGTGCACATACACTAAAATGAAGGGTGATGGAGTGAACTGCAAGGAAATCCTACATGCTCTATGTCTCTGCTCCTCAGTTTCCCAGCCTCTCCTAACAATCTGCTGCCTGTTGGGATTTTTGCAAATTATTCTGTGAGACCCATCTGACCATATACCCAGGTTTCTTGCTTGGAGACACACTGGTCAGCCCAGTACTCTTGACCTCATGCATACTCACTCTCTTAAGTCTTGTAACGCACAAGCCTCTCCAGTCCTTGTTTCAAGATCATGCAAATTTCAGGTGAATTCAAATGGGTTTTTCAAGCTCTTAGACTTCCCCAAAATAAACTGGGAACCATATATATATATCTCTATATCTTTGGAACTGGGACCGAGATACGTGCATGTGCAGTAATGAAACTACATTTCTAAAAATCTGACCCCAAGGGTTAAGTTGTGTTCAATTTAATTAACTGAAGTTGGCTCTTGGAATGTCAGCAGATAATGTGCCAGGAAAGCCTTTGTGCTGAGTGTGTCATTAATAGATTATATACATAAGAGACAAGATGTTTAAGCTTCAGGTCAAAAAGCCGCCTTTTCATTTTTCTTGGAACTTTTCAACTATTTTATCCATGGTGCAAGTGATAACACTTTATTTCATAATAAATATTCTGAAGGCATTCCTAATACTGACAAATATGAATTACATTTATGCATACTTCACAGTTATAGGTTCATTGTATGAGATACTATGACCCTAAATCTGTAGAGAAAAAGTATGTTTATAAACTTTTCTTGCAAAATCTCTCTAGAACACCAGATGATGCAGTCAGTAAAGAGTGAAGCACTAAAGTTTCAGGTTAGATAAACAATGTCCATGCTTTAAAAGAAAATAAAAATTAACCTCTGGATCTGCAAAAATTGCTAGGAAATCTTCCAATATAATGTTCTTAATAAGATTATTTGTGCTTCCTGACTGTGGTAATCTGGGAACATGACCAAAACGATTACTTGTTATTTCACTGAATAGAACTGGAAGGTATGGCAAATAATAATCCAATGCATCCTCTTCACCAAAAGCAAGAACACTCAATGACATTATATTATTTCATAACTTCCACTTCTGTGGAAATCTAAGGCATGCATTTTCTTGGCCCTAGTCTAGGCAACCACTTTAAGGGCAACCTAGGAAAAATACAGATAAACCTAGTAAAAATTTAGATAAAGCTGGGAGAGAACATTTAGATGAAAATTAAGTTAATGACTAGACCATTGCTATAGAACAGCCTGGATATCCTGATATGCTGTATGGAAGAAAATGATATGTACTTTATATAGTACCAATATACAGCCACACATCTGGAGGGAAAATAAAGCAGATTTAATAATCTTACATTAATTCCAACCATTATGAAACATTATCTAAAGATCTGGAAACTTAAATATTCTGTAATTAAAATAAACTATGAGCTAACATGTCAAAGCGCAACTGGTTCCAACAAAATTCCATACAAAGACTTGCACGTGAAATAAACTTGATGTATACCAGCTGTCTTTCACTGCTAGTAATGTCTTAATTTTAAATCCAAATTTACCTCTGCCACACATATACTTGCTATTAAATCACATGTATTTGCAAATTGTTTAACCAGAAATACCTTATGTAAATGAGGTGACAGAAAATAATACAGTTGAGGGAAAAAATGAATCTCAGAGCATTTCAAACTTCCTGCTCTGTGTTCTGTCATGTGGCTTTATATTTTTATTTGTTAAGTTCAGACGTAAGATTTGATACTCAGTCTAGTGCCATAATTCCCACATCACAAGGTCACCACACAACCTGCTATGACCTCCTAATTCCACCTAAAAGTCAGTCAGACCTTGAAGCCACATAACTACTGCAGATATTTTGGAATTGCTTTGGCAGAGTCAAATACGACAGCTTGCATAATGCTTTTTCTTTACCATGACCAGCTGCAAACAGTGAGGTTAGGTTCAAGTTTTCATAATCGTCATGTTCACATAAACAAGGGAAAATTCCAAACCATTACTTTTCACTTAATGTATATCTTTCCCTGCAGGAAAAGCGCATTTTTATCTTGACATAACTGAGGCCTATAAAATATTCCTTTTTGTAAACTCAAGAAAGGCACATATTTTGTTCACAGGATATTATTCAATAACCACAAAACATACAATTCCTGGATGTCTTAAAAAATAGAAAGTTAATAGTAGCAAATGTTGGATTGAAAAGCTATCTGCGTAATCACTTACTGGCTTACTAAAATGTTAAGGGTCCTTGGGTTAGTCTTGAGCCTTTAAAGTTTGGCAGGATAGAACCTTCAGAAGATTTACTACAGCTTAATTATTGACCTGACATAATACTTAGGCTATGTAGCACATGCTGATGGCTTATTTGGTTTAATTAATTACTGAATGAGTACTATGTATTTGTACCTTTGAAGAATTCCTGAAATTAAGGTGCCTGGATTAATTTTCATAGCATTGGATAGAAGTCTGTATGTCTTGCTCAGTGAATTTATTACAGGCAAAACCTGCAAAAAGAGTAAAACACATTAATACTTAAAACTGCTAGGAATCACACAGTTTTAACACAAGCTCTGTTCATACTGGATTTAGAATTTGTTTGCAGAACTAAACAAAATAAACTGAATTCCTGTTTACTTTGCTGAATCACTTTGCAGAACCAAGTTTATCCATGTATAATTACCTTGCTTACAAGTTAGCAAACTGCCATAGTTAAAATAATTGAAACTTTAGAGACAATACATAAATTTTTAAAGATCCTGACTTCCATGTGTTTTATTCATTATAAAAGTACCAATCAATGTGTATCTGCTTTTTCAGAGCCTTAATACGGCCAGGATAACTTATGGTAAATGTTATTCTACATAAGAAAAAAAATAAAAAGAGCAATTTCTACTGTTGTAAAATAACTGTACAGAAAGGATAAGCTATATGTTATTTAGCTATCAAAATCGAATGAAAGTGCTTTCCTTTTGCACTCCCTGTGGGAAAGCTCTATCAAGTTTAACAGAACTGTAGATCTTCAAGTTCAGTGTAGTTTTACTGTTTGACTAACAAAATGTTTGCATCTCCAGACCCATATTCTAATGGACAGTTCAAAAACCTAGAAGTCCATTATTAAGTTCTATAACTTGTTGGGACATTTTCCTGAGAATATTTGTAATATTTGAATAGAAATTTCAGTTTTGGAGATACTTGCCTTGGCTTCCATAACTGTTCATTTATTTATTTATTTATTTATTTTATTCATTTTTTTTTTCTTTACTAAAATGAGGTAATACTGAAATCACACAAATTAACACAAACTAGTCCATTTTGTCTTTAGGGAACTGAAAGGTAGCCACCAGTATCTACTACATCAATCTAAATTCCTCACTCATCTGCTTCTTGTGAGAAGAACCAACTGGTTTATGTCTACTTTCTCCTTTTCTGACCCAAGCTACTATTAAGATTCAAGACCTCATAGGTGACTATAGTCAGGACAGTTTCACTGACAGAAAAAAAGAGCTTTGCTTTATTTTGACTAACACAGGAAATATTTTGTTGTCATGAGCTACAGTTTCAGCCTCGACTAGTCACAAGCTTCTGACAGAAGAGACACCACCTTCCCCCACTGTCCTGCCATGAGTCTCTCCAGCATGCACCCACACACACGCTCCTGGAGGGTAGGAGAGCCAGGTGAAAGAACTAATCTATCCAAGTACTAATCGTGCCAGCCAAAACCATAACAACAAACCAGCAAGCAAGAGTAGGTTTCAGATGAGTCAGCTCTATCACCTGGTTCCCTGTGTTGTCACACCACTTTCAGTGTCGTCACAAGAAATGAGGAGAATCAGGGGCCACCACCCCAGCAGTCGACACGTACAACACGATGCCCACACCTTGAACATGGGGGCACTAAAGCTATTGGTCAGTGTTTTCTTGCCTAAGTCAGCCTGTCAGTCAAAAGGGCTGCTCTCTAGACTTCAGTTTCCCCTGTTGTGAAGTCTCTTTGTCTGTCAGTCTGTCTGATCCCATTCTTTGGATCTCTCTGCATCTGGTGCACCACCCTTCTGGGAAGGCGCAGCCAGACCCTGGCTGCCTAATGCTTGCGCACTCCTGAGCAGCTCTGAGGCCTGACTCTGGTTTTGGAACAATCATGCTTTACTGTTTCTTACAGCTGTTTGTAAGGGCAGTGGCAGGGAAGTCTATCTCTTTTGAGGCTAATGAGTACAGTTAGATTCTTCATTTGAGAACTTGTGAAAGGTCAAACCCAACCTTATTAGGAAAATTCTGGTGACTTGCACAGACACCAGCAATGAGAACAATGAACACATATGGGGAGCATTATTTCATTCACAGCTGGGTACCTGGGACCAAAAAAAATCCAGGAAAAATTGGGGCATTTATAGCTTCCAGGGAATGGAGTGGAAGAAAAAAAAAAAAGAACCCTCCCTGCAACAAACCCAAACTGGAGATAGTATAAATCAAGGAACCTGAAATACATAAGATACATACAATCCCAATACCCAGTATGCTTCTACAAAATTAAATGTAACCTTTTCTTCTCTAACGCAGAGCAGGTTAATACAGTTGCATAAACAGTGGACTCATTGTCTCAGTTAATTGGAAAGGATTGTGAATTTTAAATCATCAGATTTAGGCAGCCAAGACTGTGAAGGTCTGAATAAGTTTAAATCAAAAGCTGCCAGCATTTGGGATCTTAAAAAATTACCTCATTGCTATTATTATGCAATAAATAAGTACTTGCAGTATTATGGTCCTCTAAATCTTACCTTTTTCTTATGCAGGAAAGAAATATTATCATTATTTTTTCCACTCTTCCTCAGTTCAGTCTTTTTTTTCTGTAATAAATAAATCAGGAGAAAATTATAACAATTTCTGAGCAATAAATCTAATAATATTTTGAAAGAAAAAAACCCAAACAAATCACTTTATCTATACATTATTTCTAGGAAAAATCCCAACACAAAAAGAAAAACATTGCACAGAGAGATGTTTCTCTGAGCTACCCCATAAGCCTCTCTGGGACTATTGCATCAAATTTCAGCAGGGAATGGTTATAGTAAAGTACATGGGTACTGCAATTTTCTCCATTTATCAACAATTTCCTTTCCTACTTAATATTCTCTTGAGAAGGTTATACTGATAGTATGCAGTATCTACAGAGGGCAGTAGCTGTCTGAAGCTGCTTCTTCAGGTTCAAAGCAGAAATCCAGCAAGACTTTTTTAGATTTCAGCCAGTAAGTTCAGTTAAGCCTGCTTCCTAATAAATCAAAATAGAAACCAATGTGGTGTTAGGTTTAAAAGTTGGTAGTGGCTGTGAAAACCAACAGGTCTTTTGCAATTTCACCTTGAAAATTTAGGCCCAGAATCTAGACTGAACACTCTTAATGTTCAAAAATACACAGGTATGAAATAATTGGAGAAGTGAAAATTAATGTTACTATTCTATTACGTAATATGTGTTTTTGGCTCTCTTTCTTCAAAAGATTAGTCTGTCCAGCTTCTAATAATGTTTATTTTTTGTTGACTCCTTCCCATGGTTTTTTAGCAGGGCGGTTAGTAGTTAGCATGATCAGACTGAAGGGTTTCTTTGACATTGTCACTATCTACTATTGAATCTTTGTGCTCACCATCAATGTCATATAAACTTACGGGCAACTAATGAAGACCTGCCTTTCTCTCTGGATACCCTCAGCACTCATGGGCATGTATACTGCTTGGGCCAAGAGGTTAGGAATTAAAAAAAGCACTTTCATAGTCAATCACCCTCGACACAACCGATCTGTCCCAATGGCCACGTAAGCTCTCCTTTGACCACATCATAGGAGCCAGCAACGCTCTGCTGACCTTCTGAGTGCAATAACTCTTGGGTGACCAGTGCTAAGGATGGGTGAGTGCACCAGGCCACTTCCCACAGGAGCTGGTTGAATGAACAGTACTGTTAGAACAATTTTTTTCCCACAGCATAATCTGTGATATAATGAAAGGCCACAAAGTCATGTGACACATTTTTTCCACTTACTGTATTAGCTAGACCACGTCTTAAGCACATGACGCAATGGAAGATTAGCCATCAGACACAGCACAAGAGGATGTGAAGGAAGGATAGGTATGCAAATACTAGAAGATGATTAACCATACTACTCCCTCAATTTTGAAAGATAAATGCAATCTTACTCTATTTTATTACACTTCCTTGTTGTAGTTACATGGAGGAGTAAGCTGTGATGCACAAGACCAAATTTTTAGCTTCTGTAATGAGAGTGCAAATCCCACTGAAAGGGTGACTGCATATAAGAACCAAAAGATGAATTAAATTGCTATTAAAAAGAAGCATTTTTTCCTATTATTGTTGTTATTACGGGAAACAAATTGGGCAAAGAACTTCTGGAAGGAAAGAGTTTTCTAATGGCCAAGTATGTAACAGCAGACAAAACAAATTATCAAGCTGAAACTAAGCTATTGAAGAAACAATTGTTAGAACAAATTAAACAGAGGGAAGATGCTTAAAAACAATCCTCACATCATTCCTGTTCACAGTCAGCAAGCTGACTGCATGTGGACAACAAAAGCTCTTTTTTTCTTCACTTTTAAAAATATCTCCCTCTTTCACTGTGAGAGATACATGATTTTTCATTTTTCTTTCTTCCCCACTAGTGCACTGAAGCTACCAATTTCAAGTACATGTCATAAGACAAAATCACGAACCACCTAATCGCACCAGCTGGAGTGAAACATTGACATTAGGAATCTCCTTATCTACATATACAAAAGAGTAAGAATATCAGATGATGAAGCAGAGTGATGATGAATTAAGCCCTTGAATTTTATACAGAAGAAGGAGTCCAAAGCACTGGAATCAACAGAAATCTTTCCATTTACCTTAGCAGGCACTGAACAAGTTCATACAGAACAGAAAAATACACATGTGGGTGGTAGCTACCATTGTCAAAGTTTCCAGATTCCTGTTTTCCACATTCATGAGCATATGAAAATATAATACTTTCCAGTAGGTGCACAAGAGTTCATTATGACTTAACTTTATAGAGCATGTTATGCCATAATTTTATTCTATGGAAAAAGGGCCCATTCCTTTCTTTAAATGCTGCTGTGCTTAATGAAATTGCAGGATAATTTTAATTTTTCTGCTTTAATTTTTCTTCTTCAGCTTTCTGTACACCATTTACTATCAAAATTCTAAATACAGCCTTAGTCAGGAACCTTGCCACAACACATTTCCAACCTGTGGTACAGATGGAGACTTAACAGCATCCCAGGAAGAGAAAGGCTTACAGCATCCTGTAATGCAAGATCAGTATTTACTGTTTCTGCCCTTGAACAGCGGGAGTTTAGATACTGCTGGACGGCATATTGTTTGGGAATTTGAGGGAGTGTAGGTGTATGTGTGACACTGAGAGAAATCTTCCCTGTGTAGCACAGGTAACCAATAAAACATAGGAGGGGTTACTATGTCCAGGACTTTTTCCATACCTGGGACATCTTGGTGACAAAACGTTTTCCCAATCCACCCAGAAGTGTCAATACACGGCTGTTACCATCTCCCGGGGCTGCAATGACCTTATTTCACAAAAGAAACATTGTCACAAAGCCTCCAAGGAAGACCTAAGGGACTACAGGGAGCGCTGTGTGTGATTCACTTCATCTCAGACAGACCTAAATTTATGCAGTCAGTTTTAGGCCAGAAGGGAGGTCTTTCAGAAAACAGGAAAACACTAGACCACATCTTTCTACAGATTCAGCCAGAGACATGTTCATTAGTTCCTCAAACCAATGATGTATAAAGCCTGTCCTTACGCAGCAGCTTCTGATTTCACTGAGGAACAACTTTCTTCCAGTGATTTCTGCATGCATAAAGTGCTCTTGTGTTTCCAATAAGTGGACGGGAGAATCTAATTCCAGTTATCCAATACTTTTTTTGCTGGACCATATATAAGAATGATCACAGAGGTGCCCGAGAAACTACAATTTATGTAAGCATTCAACTCTCCTCTGGCTTCATCTTTCTCATTGCCTCCAGTAGGCACTGTACAAAGTATTTCTAGATAAGGATATATTCTAGTATTTCTCAGAACTGCAGCTCCATTATTTATATATAAGAGACCTCCAGCTTACACGGAGCTTTCCCGCTGCCCAGCACTGCTATCATGCCATCTAGCCTTGTTCATAATAGATTCAGAATACAGAGTAGTAAAAAGGCACCAAACGTGAGCAGCTTATGAACCTTACTGACTTCACTACTCATTCAGCAGTAATGCCATAACAATGGGAACATCTACTGTTTAAAAAACAATTGAGCAGCCTATGCAGATCAATACAACATCTATATGCAAAAGAGTATCAGTTATAACTAATCTCATACACTTCTAGATATTCATAACTCAGTGGGATTATTTCAGTAAACTAATATATAAAGGGCTTTAATCAAGTACTGCTAAAGATTACTTGCTATCAGTACACTGGATATGCAAGGGGCAGTTCAACATCAGTCCTAAAATTATCCCTGACCCCCATTTCTGCATGAGAAGGTGCAGAAGAAAACTTCTTGCTGTCACTTTTTTGAAGAGCACATACTGCTTTTAACAGTCATTAGCAAATCCCCTAAATTAAATAAAATTGAGCTATATAATTTTTTTTTCTTGAGACAACCAACTCAGGTAATTTAATTTTTCATCACGGTTTTGGTGGATACAGCTAAAAATTACTGTAGTAGTTGATCGTTCATTTGGAAAAATGTGTTAGCCTGACACTGGAATCTATTTTGCTACATTTTGAAAAAACACTTTCTAGAGGATTCAAGTCTGCTTCCCAGTGCTTAGCTAGCTAGCTGGTGCCAAAACTAGACACAGCTCTGAACTTCAAAAGAACAAAGGGCAAATTCTGTTTTCTAACATAACCTAGAAATCCAAACTAAAATTTAAAATAAGAAGTAAAAAAATAACAATAAAGCCAACATAGTAGGTGATAGAAACAAATTAAGCAGTCTAAAATAACAGAAAATATTCTGTTCAGCTCTGATACAAGCTACTTTACATATAACTCACAATTTTTCCTACTTTGATTCAACCAGAGGAGTTACAGTGTTCGTGGATGAGGGAAGAGCAACCGACATCATTTATCTAGATTTGTGTAAAGCATTTCACAATGTCTCACATGACATCCTTGTTTCTAAACTGAAGACATGGATTTGATGGATGTACAACTTGCTGGATAAGGAATTGGCTGGATGGTTACAATAAAAGGGTTGGGGTCAGCAGCTCAATGTCCAAATGGAGGGTAGTGACAAGTGGTGTTTCTCAGGGGTCAGTATTGGGACTGGCACATTTAATATCCTTGTTGGTGACATGGACAGTGGGATCAAATGCACCCTCAGCAAGTTTGCCGAAGACACTAGGCTGAGTGGTATGGCTGACATGCTGGAGGGAAGGGATGCCATGCAGGCAGACACTGACAGGCTTGAGGCAGGCTTGAGCAAACTTCATGAAGTTCAGTAAGGCCAAGTGCAAAGTGCTGCATCTTGGTGGAGGAAATCATGGGCACAAATACAGGCTGGGCAGAGAATGAATTGAGAGCAGCCCTGGGTAGAAGGACCTGGGGCTTTGTTTCACAAGAAGCTCAACATGATCCAGCAATGTGTGCTGGCAGCCCAGAAAGCCAGCTGTGTCCTGGGCTGCATCACAAGAAGCATTGCCAGCAGGTCAAGCAAAGCGATTCTCCCCTTCTACTCTGCTCTCTCATGAGACCCCATCTGGAGTACTGCATCCTGCTCTGGGGCCCTCGGCATGAGAAGGACATGGAACTGTTGGAGCACATCCAGAGGATGACCATTAAGATACTTAGAGGGTTGGAACACCTCTCCTATGAAGACGGCATGATAAAGCTAGGATTGTTCAGTCCGGAGAAGAAAAGGTTCCAAAAAGACCTTAGAGAAGCCTTCCAGTACCTAAAAAAGGGAGCCTACAAAATGCTGGAGAGGGACATTTCACAAGCACATGTAGTGATAGGACTGAAAAAGGATAGATTTAGAATAGATATTAGGAAGACATTCTTTATTGTCAGAGTGGTGAGGCACTGCAACAGGTTGCCCAAAGAAGCTGTGGATGTCCCATCTCCGGGAGTATTCAAGGCCAGGTTGGATGGGGCACTGAGCAACCTGGTGTAGTGGGAGGTGTCCCTGCGCATGGTGGGGAGTTGGAACTAGATGATCTTTAAGGTCCCTTCCAACCCAAATAATTCTATGGCCCTATGGTTGGTTTTATTTGGCAAGTGTACCAATACTCAATAGAAAGATAGTCTGGGGGGGATATTCCCATTATTATTATTCCAACGACATCAATCACTGAAGAAAATGGAAGTAAATATGTCTCATCTTAGAAACACCACATAGGCAGCAAAATCTCCTTGAATATATCCTGAACCTGACTGGCACTTTTTCCTCAAAACCAGCTTCTATACAAACTATTATAATTTCTCAGGATGTAAGGTATTCCCAAGTTTCTGGTATGCAATCAGGAGAAGAAAATCAATAACTTGGATTTAAAAGGATGTCCACCCCAGCTTAGGTATTTGGAAGCCACAAAAAAGACTTGTAATGTTAACTGATACTCAAAATACACCAAGGGGGAGGTGGAGCAAGACTTTTTTTAGATGTGGCTTGATGAGAGTTAAGGAGCCCCCAGTTCTGTGTGTGTTTTCTTAGTAGATAAAATATCAGCATCTTCCTCTGCCTTACTGTTCTGGCAGATTTTTCAGCAGCCAAATACAGCCCTTTGTTTAGCAAGAAACACAAACCACTGACAAGGTTGTTTCAGACAGAAAAATAACTCGGGGTTTTAATAAAGTAGACTTTTCCTAAATTTCAGCACTTAAAATAGCAAAGTCAGTGTGATTTGAAACATGACCACTCCTTATCACCCTCTGAACATAAAGAACAAGGTCACTACAATCAATGAGTCAAAAAGCAAGATGGCCTTTATTTAAATATTTAAGGAGCAATTTAGGAAAGTAAAACATGAAGGCAAGGAAGGAGGGAAGGAAGTCTACTTGCTGGAAATTTGCCTTTCTCATTTGGAGAAAGCACAAGTGTACCAGTAAAAGAGAGAAAGAAAAATAATTATAAGTAATATATCTTTTATTCTAGCTTGTTAATGTCTGGTTTTTTTGGTTGATTTTTTTTTTTTTTTTGAGAAATGTGGAACCATTCCATAGACACAACTGGGTTCTGCCTTCTGTTAAGGGTTGCAGCACCACTGAAGTTTGAAATAATTTAAGCAGTTCTGTTGTGCTTTCAATTCCCCCTACCTTCTTTTTTCCTTTCAGTGGATTGAAATGTGACCAAATAGCAGCATGACTGTGAATGGAAAAGATAATTCTCACACGACATTCTTCTCAGTGCTTTGGGGAAAACACACACACAAAAACACATTTGTTCATGTTTGATTCAAGATGTGGAAAAAAAATAAAAAATAAGGCAAATCTATGAGGGTTTTTTTACCGAAATTTGAAACAGACTTTAAAACTCTCCGATGATTTGTTTTGTTTAGGCTAATTAAGACTTCTGCTTTATGTTGCCACAATAGACACTAAACATTTGCAATATATTTACTGAGGTTTAAGGAATTATGGGATTAATTTGTATCTATTACACCATTATCCTTAAGCAACACTGCTTTAGTAATCAGTGTGAATACATTTAAAAAAGACAAAGAGGTGATTTATCAGTCTAACCAGATATTTTGCATTCTCAGAACATTACATAATAACAGTGCTAGGAAATTTTGTTTCTCAGGAAAAACATCCTCTTTTGTTGAAATCTTATACTGCTATATTGGCAGAGATGAACTAAAGATGGATGCAAAAGAGCTCATGGATTAGCTGGGAGCTACAGTTTGCACTGCCTCTCTCATAGCCATGTAATTTGTATATTTTGCTGCTCTTATAATGAACTTAAAAATAGAAAATTCCTGAAGCAAAATATGTCCAAAAGAGTGAAAGCTACACTAAATATTCTAATGCTAGGGATACGGCTACTAAGGACACAGATACTTCTGTTGTTGTTACTCCCATGCACACACACAGAAAAAACATTCACTTTACTTATTAAAACATGATGGTGGAACTAGTTCTTACTAAGACCATTTTTTTCCATGTCCTACTCGAAAACCTAAATTAGATTAGATTCAAGCTTCAGCAACGTTAAGTCTCCCCTTCCAAGGAGGGGGCTTTCTTAACATCTACATAGCTTTTGAGTTTCTCCAGAAATATGAAGAACTGTGAAAACTCTTAGCTGTAAAAGCTATTTTTGATCTTAAAAGCTCAAGTCTACTTTCTTTCATTCAGCTTTTCCATTGTACATTTTTAACTATTCCTGAAGTCTAAAGCTAGAAAATTGGTATTAGCATGGTTCCCTTAATATCATGGTACACAGGACAGCACAGTATCAATAAAACTCAAGGCCAGAGTTTGAAAATCTGTACACTATTAAATTAATAAATCAGTTCTTCCAGCTCTTCTATTTTGTATATCCTTATCTCTGGACAATGTTACTAATCCTCTAACATAGACAGCAGAATAGGAGGTCTGTCCTGATGGGAGAGCGCTCCAGTGCTTCTTGTTGATAGCCTGGAATGTAAGCCACCATGTAAAAATGGCTACTTCAATGTACATCAAGATGCAGAGTAGCTGAGGAGATGCCATGGAGCACAACCATGTTTATTTGTCATGGGACCTCTAATTTCCAGAAGATTAACAGAGCTGGGAGGAGTGACTCTTAAATCTTCCTGAGGCACCAGGGGATCAGTGCAGAATAAAGCTCTCAGTTGGGGCTCCAAGCTGCAAGTGAGGAGTCCAAGACTGTATTTCAGACCCATCACCTTGCTAGCAACGAGTAGACCTAACTAGACAGTGAGAAGGAAACCTTTGCTTTGTCAGAGCTTGAGTGTCTAAATCATCCTGATCAGGAATAGACAACTCATTCTCTTCAGCAGGTTATAGGAGGTACTCAACCATGGTATGGTCAAAGCTCTTGTGGTGGAAAGAACACTGCCAAAAAAATTAGAAGCATCTTCTAGATGACAGTGGCCACACACCTCTTCAACAGGAGTAACTTTACCAAACAGCTGCAAAGCTCGTGTGGGTCCAGTGTCACATTTGTTTGAGGAATGCTGAGCCAGTTTCAATGCATGTGTACAAGCAGGTTTGCACTTATTTAAAAAGTCAGTAAATGCCACTGTAGACATGCTGTAAGTTTCAGAGACATTTACAGATTTGTTATGATGACTGCTATTACCTACAACAAGTTACAAGATGATGGATAGTGAAGAAGAGCAGATAAAAACTGAATCAGATCATGCTTACGAGCAACTCAATTCAGTGAAAAGGTCAAAAATAGCAGGGCAGTAACCAGGTTTTAAGCAGTAAACATTACTAAAGTTTGGGTTACCTTGAGTCTTTTCAATGCTAAACCGCATAAAAAATATCAGAAATAAGTATTCCCCTTTACTGCAACCCTACAAAAACCCATGAAAGTTCCTTTCTCTTTATTTCCTCACACTGTGAAAGTCTGACAAAGACAGTTCAGATGTGGACTGAGCTTCAGGAAACATGTATTCTCTAAATATTCAAGAATTGGATGAATGGTGCATGTAGTCACATCACTTTCATAATGGATGAGTCAACAGTTGATCTTCTGACAATCTGATCTTCTGACATGACAATCTTCTTAATAAAAAAGTGTTTCAAATATTTTGCCTCAAAATTATGAGAGGAAAAATTGAAATTGTGTTTCCTAGAATGCTACTAGAGGTTAGTGAAAAATACATGTTCCTAATCAAATGACTGGCATTGAATGAATTAAATGTTCAGTGCCATTCACAAAGTAAAGCTCTGACAGCAGGAAGCGTTTTAAGAGGGCAAATATGAGCAGACTCGGGTAGAAATCAAACAGGCTAAAACTACCCAAAACATTTTCTAAACTAGGGTGCCTTTGGACTTTGTATATTTTAAGTTCATAAATTTCAGCTTTGTTGGCTAACTGTCTGGCAACAAACAGAATTTTAAAATAACTCATAAAGACATGCATCAATAGGATATGCATGTTGGACTAAAATCAGATTGTTACCATTTCTAAAGTTACAGAGATATGTAAGAATCATTACTACTGAGAATTCAAAAGTTAGGGGAAGAATTTCAAGTAAAATGAAGATGACAGAAGGCAGCATCGCTAAAGAGCAGCAAGGTACTCAAAGGAAATGGTATCACTAATATCACTTATGATAAGGGCTCCAGACCACAGGGTACAGTTTGAAAATGATCAGGACTCACAAAGTTAATTTAAAGTCCTCCTAAACTTCTGTAAAAGGCAATAAAAATTTATAAAGCCTAAATTGACAATTAAAATTTTGCATAGTTTTAGCTTAGTAGTCTCCAACACTGTTTAGTTGGACTGCACAGCAAACCACTGAATTTGAAAGAGATCTTAAAGATGTCCAATGTGATAAATCTGGCCAAAAAGAGGAAGAGGAGCATCACATGTGAATGTATTTTGGAGAAATATTTTCCTGCAGCTTCAAGTGACTGGAAGAGCTATTTAAAGGTCAGTTAAGAACAACTGCATACATCATGAACAAACCGAAGCTGGAATGGGGTATTGCTTTAATAAACTGCTTTTTCCCAAAGACACTGAGAACTCAGGATGAAATCAAGAACCGCATTGAATTTAAACTAAAATAATGAAAACAACAACTTGAGGGCAAGTGTTTTAAGCAAGATAAACAATTGTCATTAAGTTTGAGAAGGACACACCAGATTGGCAGTAGCAATAGGTCTCCTGAAGATGGGACTGCTAGTCAGAAGAAACCAGGTGGGCTGGAGCAATGGGCCGTCAGTAACCTAATGGAATTAAGTAAGAACAGATGCTAAGGCCCTTTGCTCAGAGCTCATTAGATGGCACCTACAGCATTGTGCTCAATTTTGGGGCCTACAGTACAAAACCAGAAATTATAAGCTGGAACAAGTTCAGTGGAGGGCTATCAAGGCATTTTAGGGATGGAGTATTTGCCCTGCAGCGAGAATCTGGGGTTGTTCCCCCTGGAGATGAGCTGGACTTTCCCTACACTACAGTCAGCTCTCACACGGTCACTGCACATTGTTGTGGGTCTCATAACAAAGCTACATGGAGCACAATTTGTCGTGGCATAACAAATGGACACATCCCAAACTGCAAAATTCTGCAATGGTTACTATTGGAACTGAGAGCAAGAGACAGGTTCAGACCTACCTCTTCTCCTCTCAAGAGTGTGGTAACTGAAGAACATGACAGCCTTTCCACTAAAAGCAGCAGTGTCCTGAGGACATAATTCCTGCTGTCTCTGAAACTTTTTTACAGGTAAATTGCCAAAGTATTCCAGAGCGAGCACACCAAGGACCGGGAATAGACCCCTCAATAGCCAAGAGCATTCTGTCTCCCTCTCTGTATGTTACAGTAGGTACAAAAGATGCCCAGATACAGATGGAAAATATGGCAATATTTCTAGGTTTTTGCAGAAGCAGTGCACTCAATATTAATAAATTTCAAATGCAGCAATTCTTTAAATTTATTTTTAATGCCAATAAAGATGACACTTGGAAGGAACTCATTAACCAAACTGAGATATTTTTTTCCTGAGATTTGTTAATCTCTAGTGAGAGGGCTGGCAAAACAGAGCTGGAGATATGAGAGAGGAAGGCTTGACACTTAATCATCATTGCCATGAGTGATCAATTTCTCTCTGAAAATCCAACAATTTTTATTTGGGAAGAATGAATATCCATAGTAGAGAAAGTAAATATGAGTTGTGGGAAGTCTTTCCGGTTAAGCTGGAAAGGCTGCAGCCAAGATATTTTCCACTCAACCTTCATCAAGAAAGAGGTCAAAAAAGGCCAATGTGTTTAAGCAGGGCACAGGATGAAACAGAACAAAAAAAACTTCCTATAAAAAAGATTAAGTTCACATCCTTTTAGCCTTCATTAAAACTATTCCACATCACTCCACACTTTCATTTAAAGCAGTTTCCTGACAGCATTGAAGATCTTAAAGCACCTTTTTATCAAAAGATGAAAGTGCAAATAGAAAACAGTTTGTGTACTGTAAACAAAATAGGAAAAAAATATGAAGGACAAATAAGCAAAAGAGAAATAATAACTTCAGTCTTTGCAAATTATGTAATTGGTGGTGCACAGGGTAATCATCCAACCTGTGTACTTCCATGTGTATGTACTCTAAGCTGAATGGTTCTCAGAGCATATGGGTCATTACCAAAGCAAAAATTTTTGTTTTACATGAGGCTTCTAAGGAAGAAAAAATTTTCTTCCAGTACTACAAAAAATAAGATTGAAACTAAGGTCTACAGGTATGTAATTTCCAAACTTCTTAGAAAACAGATCAATTCTGCTTTTAGACTATCACCTCCTCATGTCCATTAGAGCAAATATAGGTATTGGACAATAGAATATAATACATGGTAAATGCCCTAGAAATGTTTGAAGGTGCAATACCACACTCAGGATTTCTCCTGGAAGAACAGAAAAATACATCTTTCAGCAGACTGATACATGAATGGATCAACAAATATGTGCAACAAGAACACTGAAATGCCTCTGAGAAAACTAAATGTATTTTCTTTCCACCCTCCACTCACCAAATTTCGTCTGCGTTCCATCAGGATATCAGCCATGAATCAGACTCCTACTCTGTCTATTTTAGAAGTTGCCTAGTCTCAGATTCATTTGTGATCTTTCTCCCTATCGTGTCAGCATGGCACTCTCTTGCCCACCTAAATTTTCATCTTTCATTGTTCAGCTACATTGTTCCTATTAAAGAATATATGTTGGTGATTCACAATGAAGCAGGGCAAAAAGCTGCTTCAAACAATGAGAGTAGCCCACACAGAGCTTTGAAGATAAGGACTGAGACATGGGCTCCTCATTTCATACCAGATGTGACTCAGCAAGGTGTCTGGAAGAGAGGGGTAAGATATTCTTGGAGACCTGCTCTGCCCTCCCTGTGTTAGGCTCTCATCCAAATTAATTGCAACACTTTTTTTAGAGATGAGTTGTTTGACAGTAAGTTATGACTTCAAAAACACCCAGACTCATAAATAAATACATTACTGAGATCAATTCCAAACTGAAAAGCCCAGCATATTCTTCTGTTGTAGGCAGGGAAGTGGAGCAGTTTGGGCAGCCACTGGTGATTAAAGACTAAAAAAACTACAGTGATCAGTTCAAATAGCTACCAGATTTAACACACTGGTCCTCCACATGTCCATATCTCTTTTCTCTGTCATGGTAGTGTCACAGTTCAGGCTTCAGTACAGGGCTGTGTTACTTCAGCAAATGTAGAACGTCTGAATTACTGCTGCTTGCTATCTGAACTGTCTCTGACCAAAGGGCAAATATTCTTGAGGCAAATTAAAATTTGCTCTGCACTGGATGTTGCCCTAGAGATCATGAGGTGTGTGCATATGCTCCATGAGTAATCTCCAGCAGAGGAGTGAAGCAGACAGGTTACAGCAGTAGTGTCACTCTCCAAAGTTGAGCTGCTGATGCTCATATCAATGACCTCATTAAACTGTACATGGTATGCAGAAAATAGCTTTATTCCAAGCAACTTTGAACCAGCATCCAAAAGCAGTGTGATAGGTATTTGAGTATGATTGCAGAACTCACTCAACACAGGGATATGTTCAAGCTCCACAGCACGTGATCCTCTCCAATAACCCTCAGGGTTTTCTTAACAACTACCAAGGATTCTCTCACATCACAGAAAAGGAGGAAAACACAAAGTACCCATGATATGCTCACATTACAAATTCTGTACAGCTACCAAAAAGAGCAGTGAATTCTCCAGGCTTGCATACAAGGTAGATAGTGTTCCTTAAAATGGACAGTGTCAAGATATAATTGCACAATGCCACTTGCACAAGACAGCACAGACATCAGTTCTACTTAGCCCACGTTCTTCTTTTACCTGGCTTTTGCAGACCATGCTGGCAACTATTATCCAGTCTAAAGGATTCACAGAATTTGGTAGATGTCCTCATTACATTATGGGTATCCATGGTACTCAAGTCAAAACAAGTAGCTATAACACAGATCTGTTTCTTGAGATATGGTTATATTGCATCTCAAACCCTTCACAAGCTGATGACGTACAAAACAGTGCAATGTTTGTGGAGAGGAAACATTTGCAGAGCAAATTCATGAAAGGAAGAACTGGATGTGAGCTGCATAGGATGGAACAGATCTGAAAAAAACCCTCAAAAAAGATGTGCCTGTTTCAATAGCTCTCTGTAGCTGCACATTTTCCTGTACTGAACTGCTACTTTTTTGAGGAGTCTGGTGATCCCTGACCACGCATACTTCAAAGTCTCTTCATTTTACCTTTCCTTACTTCAGAGGATCTGTGCTTTAGAGGAATTCTCCACACCAAGCAGAAGGAAACAAGAAAACATACTCAGTGACCTTTTGCACTTAGGACTTGAGTTGCAGAGCCGTAGGGCGCAGGAAGCCTTCCTCCTCCATGAGTCTCTATACAACAGTGGACTGAAGTTTACAGTGAGATAAGAAATGCCAATCCTCTATTGATGTAGAGATAAAAGAAATTACTGGAATGCCTGACAGATAAATTTGTGTTAATTTCAGAACATTTTTATTGTTCTCACTATGATAATGTCCTCCCTAAATCCTATCACCTTCTGGTGGCCAAGCAGGTAGTGTTACAGTCTCAGTTCATAAATTTGGTATAGATGTAAAACAGGCAACAACAAGGTAAATTCACACATGCTTTACTAAGGACACATTCAACAATTCAGGTATTATAGCTAAAATAAAATAGTGGAGAATGGCACCAAGGGAAACTTTGCTAAATGTTGCTACAAAGACTAGCTTAATGCATATATATTTACTGTCACAAAGTTACTAAGCCCCAAATATTATTCTGAAATCTACTATTATTAGCATTTTTAAGTCCTTGAAAAAAAGTGATAGTTAAAAGGTAACCTGTGCTGACTATTTGCAGGATGTTTAGTTTATTATTGCATTACTGTTCTCTAATTTGTGACTGGCATGCCCTTAGGCAGCCAAGTCAGTGGCAGATAATCCACAAAAGACTTAGCATAGGTAAATCCAGAAGAATGGGTCCTGAATATTTTACATTTCTGGATTTACCTATGCTAAATCCAGAAAGACGGGTTGTGAATATTTTATATTTCTGCCTTTCTTCCATTCTTTGTCCAACATTGTATTCCCCTACATTATTCGTCACTACACCTTTACTGCTTGCAGGCATCAACACAACCTCTGCTTCCTCTAAGCTTTATCTCTCTCACAGGCCTTTGATACACTCTTTAAGTAACAACACTATGTGATTTTTAAAAAATTATATAATTTACAAAGAAAAGGCTAAGCTTCTTTTTTGCAGTAAAAGGGGTAACACCAGAGGATTACAGTGTTCCATTTCTACTCAATACCACAATTACACTTACATCTAAGCATCTTTAGGTGAATTGTATTCCTGCTGTTCAAATGAAAGACCTGCTTCATGCATTCTTCTGTGGAAAGTATAGGAGACACCTTAAAGAGCTGTGTAGGAATTATATCACAGCTGTTCAAATACAGACAGTGCTTATCCATGGCATTGCTCATCTGTGGGCCAACCAAGAAACTCAAGACATCAAGTTCTTCCAGCTTAAGCTCCTTAGCAATCCTGGCAAAGCAAGAAGGTACGCTCCATCCCTACATATGGAAAGGGGTAGGTGCTTTTGAAGATTTCCAAGAGGAAATCCTGCTTGCCTAACTGCAATGCCTGAAGGTCTTCAGGGGGACTCTCTCCATTAATCAGAGAGAGAACATGCCTTTAGGTAGCTGCTGTGTAAGTATTTAAGACCCAAGGGGCACCTTGAGTGCCTGGGCTATGCAGGCGGGATCCCACCTTCAGAACCTCATTCACCTTTTTAAAAGCATCAGCTCAGCAGGCACTTCTGTTTCTTTTCTCCTCACACTGCTTATTAGCTTATCTCCAAAGCCTAACTGTTGATTTAGAAAGTCAGAAACAGTAAGTGAGGTCTTTCCATATTCTGAGTGACACTGCAGCAATCTTCTAAATGAAAACAGATAGGCTTTTGCTAAAAGTGCACGTTTAGCCTTCTGCTCCTGGTGACACTGGCACAGTCACACATCTGTTATCATGCCTTCTCCTGTAGAGACACACAGTGCCCCAGTTTGCAGGGTGAGGTGTCACCAGGTAGTTGAGCATCTTACAGCTCACACTCCCCTACAGGGTTGGCCATGTTTTCTCTCCCTCACCCCAAGCCACCAGCTCCAACCACTTGCACCATGTGGACCCTCTGTCCACTTGCTGAGATGAACCAACTCAGTAGGCAAGCAGCCAACACAGCTTCCCGCTGCTCTGGTGAGCTCATTCATCATGCCAGGAGGTGAGCCAAAAGCCAAACCTGGCACGAGGGAGGAGATGGGAACACACTGCTGGAGGCAGAGGATGGGAGGATCAAGGATGGGTTTCTCCAGGGCAGCAAGCGATTTCACCGTCTGAGAGGAGTCAAGAAACCTCACCCTCTGTTGCAATAAAATCTCTTTAACAAAATGGGAGTTATCAGACAACCGATCAGAAATTTCAGGGGGAACTGATTATGGTAAACCTCAGGAAAAAAAGTTGAGTTTTTTTAATTGCCAGGCATGACATGCACAAACCTACCATGTTCACACAGCCTGCACGCATTTACATGGGGAGATTTGGAATTTCTATTAGTTTCCTTCATGTTTCTGGAGCTGCATGCAAGCCAGCTGCCTCAGCAACCAGGAGGATTAGATTTAAAGAAACAGAAAGTAGAGATCTGAACTTGTCACGTTGTATCTTGACTCTAACACTTCAAGCTTTACAAAGGAGGCTAAATATCTTGAGACTACTGATAAAAGTCAGGAGAGTTGGCAGTTTTGCAGACATTTATGGGCTCGGCAACGCATTTTTCTGTTTTTAAGTGAAAACAGACAAAACAGTGCACATGTTAGAATAACGAGCATCTTGGCACATTGCAATTACAATACTGGAACAGACCACTATTCTGTTTTAATGGATGCTTTTGAGAAAAACAATCCCCTATGTTCAGCTCCCTGTTACATTTATTCTCCAGAACAACAGTGCCAAAAGCTTCCCCATCTTCTCTGTGGGCTTTCCAAACAGAGTTCACCTCCTGTGAAGCACCACAAAAATACAGCTGCTGTCGAGCAGCTCCTCTCCTTGCTAAGATGGGCTAGAGTCACATCATAGAGAAATGGCAACATGCAGTGCCATAATTACATTCAGACAACACCAGGAGAGGGGTTTTTTAGAATATAACATCATTGACTTTCTAGTCTTTTGCTTCCATTTAGAAACTCCATGAAATATTCTATGGATAATCTAGCACTGATCTACAAACAGATTGGATTTCCACAGCACAGTACCATATCTACAAATCTTCCAGTATTTGACGAATTGGTGAAAATGAGCAATTTTTTTTGAGTTCCATCCATATTATCAACTCTGCGGGAAACTATATATAATACAATGTAGGATTATATTTAATTGTAAGTTACTTTTTGCTATAAGAGAAATAAAAATATTAAGAAAATCATGCTAAAATCTTGGGTGTAAAGGTCAACTGTTACAAAAAATGTTTCACTGTAACCAAATCACTGGTGATGGTTAAGGCTGGGAAGGTTTAGAGCTACAGTATTAATGGAGCACATACAGTAACAAAGGCTTACCAAATTTTTAAACAGATTCTAAAAATGGAAACTATAATTCTGGTAAAATCACTGATACCAAATCTGCTGTGTAAGCATAAACCATAAGATGAAATAAGCATTAGTTTTCTCAGAAAATAAAAGTCTTAAGACACCAAAAATTAAAAAATTACCCTAATCAGTTAAAAATAACTTTTGAACATGGACAAACAATGCTAAACAAAGATCTTGCCAGGGCTCTCAGAAGCAGTCTGCAGACATAACTGAAATATGCTAAAATAATTCAGCTAAAAAGTGTCTGGTTTGGCAATCCATATATTACTGTGCTGCATTCTGAGGTGACACTGCTTAGCGACTTGAGTCTTTCCACTTTACAGCATCCTCTCCAAGCACATGACAGCATTGAACTTGCTCTACTTGGTAAGAACAACAGTAGAGTTACTGCACTCTGATCATATGGAAACAGTGAATTAGTGTTGAAACAAGAATAGTGAAAGAAAAAAAACCAAAACCAAACAAAAACAAACCAACCCCAAACAAACAAAAAACCCCCAAACAACAACTCAAGGGGAGGAGGAAATATTATGTTGCTGATTCAGCTGGGAAGACAGAGTGATGATTTAAGACTTGTTAAAGGGAGAAGCAGGCTGACTTGCTGCTAGGGCACAGCAAAGGGCACTTTATCACCTCCTGCTCCCTTCTGCTGCTTTCCACACGTCCCCTGCCCAGGGACAAGGTCTACAGGTAACTGCAGTGCAGGGACAGCCACAATTCAAAAGATTATTCATTACATACATACATACAACCCCTCCTACTTCACCTGTAGCCCACTTACAGCAGCTCTACCTGCAATGGAGGTGTTAGAAAATTCTAGTAGGAGAGAACAACTATTGGATGACACGTGTGTCACGTAGCTCTCTCGTGAACTGTGCTATTCAGTGCCTTCTAATTTAATATCCTCAAAATCTCCAAAGACAGCAGTTAAAATTTAAACAGGCATTCTGAAAAGACACTCTTGATCCCATTATCAGTGCCATGGATGGGATTACAATGAGGGTGGTAATGGTGGAAATGTTTTAGGAGAGATCTAGTATCAACAGCAGGAGTGGCCACTAATTGGATTCTTTCTGTGTCACCACCGCAGAGTTGTCACGGGACCCTCGTTCTCTGTTGAACACTGCAGCTCTCAAGGCGCTCAGAAAGGAGCTTTCTCAATTGTTATCACATCAGTCTGCCTTCTCACTCAAAAACAAATCCCCCAAAGCTCTTTCTAAAGCTAAGGAAATCATGGAACCCATGACTCCCATGACATCTGTGACAAGAGCCCAGCCTCGCCTGGGTAAGAATGGGCCCTCACATAACACAACGCTCAAACTCCTGATCCTGCATAAAGGTTTGGTCATATATATATATAACATCAAGTGCAGGATGTAAGTTAAACAAAGCTAGATAAAAAAAACCCTGCAAACTGTCAAAATAGTCTGCAATGAAGTGTTCTAGCCAGAAGAGAATTTGCAAATCTTTCAAAATATTTTTTCCATAGCTGTCTAACATCCACTGAGTGTGCATTTTATAATGGCTTACACATTTGGGAACACTGTCCACTGCATCATAACATTTTAAATCAACTGTTTTTATCAGTTTCTGACTGGAATGAGAGCTGTTACAATAATTTTCACACTGTTACTTGCCATCTCTAGGATACTTCTGGATTTCTACCTGCAATTTTTTTCCTAACAACCTCTCATTTAGCCTACCTTTTGAAGGTGTATTTACATGCCCTTTGGCAATTCACCAAGGGAAGTTTTTTTTCAGTTACACCAATTACACCAATCATAATTAATTTTTTTCCTCTGAAACAGAGACAAAAATCAATGAAGGGCCAAGAAGACATGCCAAGAAACAGAAATTGAAGTTGCATGTTGTGATGGAACAAGCTCACCCACCTCGATTATAAAGTGCTAAGAAAAGGAAGCCCCTGACAAGCAATAAACTGACACATAATTAAGACAATTCAGGGCAGAGCACATTCTGGCTGGAAAACATTTTCTTGTGCTCTATCTCACTGCTCAGAGCAGTGAGAGGAAAAAAAATAAAGTGACACTTTGAAAACTCTATGAAGACAATAAGTATCCCACCTAGTCTTCACTAGCTGGGGGAAAAAGAAACACACCAGCTTTTGTACCGTGCAGGTTCCCTCACTTCACAAACAGAGTTGATAGTACAGACATGCCTGGTATGTTCAGCATTCCATATCAAGCAAAGATGAATTAGCCGCAACAAAAATGCGTTACAGCTTTTATGCAGCAGTTTATGGATCTTTTTGTACCTCTGGAATTTTTTACCTTGAGCATCGTGGAACTTGTACTGTCTCAGATCTTTTCCTCAGATTATTTTTATCTCACTGTGAGGAACATCTTTGTGAGTTCTGAACACTTTTACAGCTGCTAGGATGCTAATGGGAACTTCATGTGTGTACCCAGCACAAGTGCTCTCAGGGAAAAAAAAAGCCAATGTCAAAGGAAGGTATGTAGAAGTCACCATAAATATGTCTTTGAATGTTTACCATCTGGAACAGTAGATTACATTTTGACAAGAAGCCGGACTGCCCCGTGGGCATTGTCTTTTAAACAGCCCCATCATTATAAAGGAAGGAAAAACATGATTTGCTGTTCCTAGTTTCTCAGCAAGATTTTCTGGCAGTGCTAGAGAAACTAGTTTTGGTTTTCTTTCCTAGTAAAACAATAACATGTTGGGCAAGTGTAGTTAACTATGCACTTTCTTGATCAAAATATGGTTTCTTAGAGATCATCCAACCCACAGAGGGATGCGTTTCAGTTAGGCAGTGACAGCAGCAGGCTGTGCAGCTCACAGTGCTGCACCTTAGCTTTGGAAGACTAAATCTCTGTGTGCTGAAGCTGGAGTACTGGGCATCTCACAGGACAGACTGGGAGAAAGAGGAGAAATACGATATACACGACTTTAACATAAGAGTCATAATGAGGTTTTCCTTTGGTTTTGTTTTTCATTTTAAGCTTGTAAAAGTTTCCATCACTTTTTACAATGAAAAAGTGTGGACTGAGAGAAAAATCAAAATGGATAAATTTATACACATAAACCCTGGTCTGGTTGTGCAGTCATTTATGGGATTGAGCTAATTCTGTTTCAAATTGCTGTGGATGACTTCTGAGGATACATTGATAGTAAAGAATGTGTTTGCAAATACAGGCTGAGAACAACCTGTAACCAGGCCAAATAGTCTGTTCAAAAAAAAAAAGTTAACAACAAAGTTGGTTTGAGGCAAAAATATATGTGCAACCCGAAACATGGGTTTATGGGCATCATTACACAGTTGAATGCCAAAATCACAAAGCACCAGCTATATATCCCCTTGCTCAGCCTACTAAACAGATCTTATTTCAGAACCCATTATATACAGTATTATTTATAGAATATCTCACCTGTAAGTGGTGAGGACAGTGTCAGATTTCTTTCACAAGTGGGAGGCCAATAATTCATAAACACCACAGGTATGTCAGAGTTAGTGTGAAGATCTGTTATAGTGCAAAAGAAACAAATAATTTTGTTACTCTGCACAGGAAGACAGCATATACACACAGCAAATCTTTTATTAAAAAAAACCCAAACAAATAAAAGGAAAATAACCCATCCTCTAATTTCTCCATTTAGATCATTTAGGATAAAACAGTAAGAACATCTTCACTGATAAGTTAACATACTGTAATTAGTGATAACATTTCTTAGTTAATTTGCTGGGCTTCCCACACTCTAGACATCAATGAACTTAATAGCGGAATTAAATGAAAATGATAGTGGAGTACTTCCATAACTAATTTCTAATTATATTTCTGCCCCTCTTCCTTCCTAAGCATAAATTTTTGCTTACTTTTAATTAACACTTCAGATCACCAGTTTAGAAACTATAAATATAGCGAGACTTTAATGATCCATTATAGTGATGCTACTTAGTTTTCAATGACTTGTAAAACTTTCACAAACAGATCTGCAAATGAATTACATCCATCTGCTCTGCTGCAGCTGCAAGAGCAGCACTACATTGCACCCTGCCTTTCCCTACTTTCCTGATTTTCTCTTAACTTTACGCCCATGTGTAAGCCAAACCATCCCGATGCCGATCATCAGAAGCCCAGCCAGGTCTCTATAAAGGAGTCTTCAAACTTTACAGACATCTCAAAACAGTCTGGTTTGCCTCACAGCTGAGCCCCAGACAGGCTGCACACTACTGAAGCATCCTCCTCAAAGCCTAGGAAATACTCTGCCGCCGTTCCTTCTCCCGCCTAACCAGGGATCTGTTGGAACACGGAGGCGTTTGTACCCGCAGCCACAGCACCCACCCGTGCCCGGGTGCCGCTTCCCCCACGCCGCTCCGGCCACGCACGTGTGTGCGGAGCGGAGAGCGGTGCCCGCGGGGGGGTCAGAGGAGGCACCCGCAGAGCTGGGATACACCGCTCCAGCGGAGATTTTCCAATCTACACCTTCGAAAGCGTGACCTTAGCGGCGTTAAGAGTGTTAGCTCTACGAAGACAGCCAAGCATCAGGCTATGCTCGCTGTTATCTGTCAGCCGTACAATAGCAGCATTGATAAGGCAGCAGCAACTGGCTTTGACAAGTGTGCTGCGCTAGCATTCCTCTGAAAACAGTGAAGAAAAAAGGAAAAAAAGGGAAAGAGAGAGAGAGGCATGAGGTGCCTTTTACTTTACCTGAACAAAGTGTGGGGTTTTACTTTTCCCTCTGAGCTGCTGGAAACGATTCCTCCCTCTTCTCCCCAAAGCTAGGTATTTCTTCTTTTGCTTGCAGCTCACACTTGGGGAAGACCACACAGCTCCAGCAAGGCTGCCTCTCTCCCCTAATCCCCACTCGAGTGTGATGACACACACTAACCCCAACCATCTGTTGAAACACGTCCTCAAGCACTCAGCACAGTGGTGTGTCAAGACGGGCTGCCCAATCCAATCGCTGGGGTTGGGTGGCTCTTAAGGAGCTGGAGGCAGAGACAAGGGCAGAAACTATAGGGCTGAGAACTCTTTAGCAAAGTAACCTGAGATTTTGAGAAAGGGCTGCTATTGAAAAAAAGAGCAGAAGGGGGAGGTACTCGCGGGAAGGTAGAGGGAGTGGATTAGTCTGGTGGCCAGTTGTGTAACTTCTCACAACAACTTGTATTCCCCAAGGACTACTGGGACCCCCTCTCAGTGGGATGCACAGAAGCACAAGAGCAACACTAAAATGTTTTTATGGCGCGTCTATTGAGGGCAATCTCCTCCGAGAGACGCTTGTCTAAAAGAGATAAAAGATGCAGCTTGAAATCCTGATAAAGTGCTAGTGCGGGAGTCGTTTGCACGGCAATGTGACATTTGCATCCCGAAATCCCAACTCCTTACAGTGCCGCGGTTACCCCTTGGCTGCCTCCAGCCTTCCTGGGAGAACGGCGGAGAGAGGCTGGAGGAAAACCGAGGGGCGAGGCGGGGAGAAGAGGGGAGATCCAAAGGGCAAATATTTCTGCTGCTGCACAGAGACATCTGCGCGTCCTTCCTTCCCCTGAGCCCGCGCTTCCCGGGACGCGGGTTAAACGCCGCGGCTCCCCGGCGTGCCCAGCGGCTCGCTCGCCCCGCGGCACACGCTGCTCGCCAGCCCGCCCGCCCCGGGGCTGCTGCAGCAGCGGCTCCGCGCCCGCCGCGCTGCTCTGACAGCTGCGGCCCCGCACCGCGCTCCCCGCACCGGGGACCCCGCACCGAGTCCCCGCGCCCCTCCCTGCCACCCCTCCGCCGCGGGAAGCGCTGCCACCAGCCTGTTGCTTCCCCCGCTCGCCACCCGCTTCCGCCACCTTCGCGCCGCCTCGGACTGTTTTGCGGGATGCAGCCGCAGTCTCAGGATCGCCGCCCTTCCCTTGGGGACCCGTGACCGCCCCAGTCTGGGCTGGGGGCTCAGGGCAGTGCCGAGACCGGTCTGGACTCTGTCTAGTCTGTACCTCAGTTTCCCCCGGCTACAACATTATCACACCTTTCTCTCAGGAACACTGCCAGGAAAAATGCACTAATTTAGAGAAGATGTCCGGGAAGGATAGATAAGGGACACAGAAAAACTGCTAAGTGCCAAAGAAACAGTTCTTTCCCTGTAATAGGATAACGTGGAAGACTTAAAATCTCAAGGGTTTTTACCTCATTACCAAGTGCCTGACTTGACACTTGCATTAAATCTACATTTCACATTATTACAGATGTTGTGTTTTCTTTGAACTGAAAAGGAAGGACGTCGTTTTGGCATTAAAAGTTACTCTGAAAGTGTTAACATCCAACTTGAAGAAAGGTTTGCAATTGTGAAAAGACACACTGCCCAGCAATACGAAAGCCATATGAGAGTCTTGAAATGTTGATTTGGCTTACTTTTTCTTTAATACCTTACACAACACTGTTTCTGAAGGACTAGTGGAAAGTGAATACTTAATAAAAAGTGAGATTCAAGATCTGGGGTCTGTGCCCAGTTAGCTGTTATCAGAGCTGACCTGGAGAAGAAAGGAAAAAGAAGAAACTGTAGTCATATTTGCATTTGCTGAAATTCTTCCCTAAGTAATGATACAGTGTCTTTTTCAGCCTATTACTCCGAAACTGCTAACACAGATGTTGGATATCCACTAAGACACTACCCCCTAACCTGCTAATTCCAGATAAATAAACAGCTGAACATTATTTTTGACAATAATATGTGGTGAAGTAGGGATGCAACTACTGTCCCTGGGGTATTGTAAGATTCTTAATGTTGCCAATTATGTCTTCGGGGCAAAGGTTTGGTTTGATTTTGTTTCATTCTACCAGACTGTGGTCTGTAAACAGGCCGGATAACCTTACATCCTCAGAAAGCCCCAGAGACTTTATTAAACTCATTTGCATTCTCTTTAGCTGTACATCCATTACCAGTATTGTATAGTAACTGCATTAAAAACCATTAGCGATCAGAAATGTGGAATATCAACAAGCCCCCAAATTTGTGCTGTATCATTCTGTGTACTGACTTGTCTAAAATGCAGCTCAGCTCACAGCTGCTCCATTTGATGAGATGCAGACTCAGCAAGGTTCAACCTCTAGATAGTTCTAACCAACGTGAATGACAGTTATGTGCAGTACAATTATTTTATGTTGTGCTGTTTGTATGCTTACACAACGTTGTGTATTATAGCTGTATATAGACATATGTAAGCAACTTATTGAGTTTATTTGTGTGCCGTTCAGGCCCAGATCTGTTAGTTTTTATGCTTATGTAAATGAGAAATGCCTCAGTTGATGCCTGTTAAGTCACAATGCAAGGTTAAAAGGACCCCTAATTGAGTGTTTGGTACACAGAGACACATGCACACTCACATTTATCTTTAAAGACTCTGCAATGACTTGAAATACAAATTTTCATCTCCATAACTAACGTTAGCAATAGCCCCCAAACATTGTGCATGATCATTTTTTCACTTAAAAGCTACTGCTGATGTTGTGGGAGAATTTAACCGCTACTTGTATGATTACAGCCAGATAGAGTTTGCTATGACAGTTTATAACACACTTTTCCGCCACTTCTTCTCTATCCAGACTGCCATCTGCAAAGAGTTTAGGTTTTAAAGGCTGAAATGAAAGCTGCACTAGAAGAGCCATACCAAAAATGCTGTAAAAATTATGCATCATAAAACAGGTTCTCAAGTTGACTATCAAACCCATGAACTCTTGCTAAGGTCAGGCTGCCCCCACTCACATAAGACTTGTAGCAAAGTGAATAATGTTTTATGCAAATAAGACAATCCTAATATGCAAGATTAATTGTAGGTAACTGTGATATTGAGAAAGTCACTTCTGTTTTGTTCCCTCAGATAATATGTCCCTTACATAGTAGCTCCAATTGGTTTCCATGGTAGCCAACAGCATCTTTAAACCAGGGCACTAAGCTTCACTCAGCGCTGCCTAGACTTAAATTCACCACCTTTCCTCCAGCATAGACGGCTTTGGCAGTCTTCCGTGTCCATGTGGACATATCTACACGTTCACACACATGCAATTCTGCTCAAGAACCTCATGTAATTCAACTCTGGCATTTTCAGCTCTCAAAAATAATTAAAGGGGATTTTTCATGGTTCCTGCAGCAATCTCAGTCTATCTCCTCTGCCAATATCTGATTTTTTATTTCCTTGAATCATTACAGGTCTACTCTGGATTCAATTATTTTTTAAGAGGTTATATGGGAACAGAAGAGGTTCTAGAACACAACTACAAATTCACAGACAAGTCTAATGTCAAATTCTAGCCTAACATGTACTCGTACTTCTGTCAAGTTTGGGTGATATGTCATCAATAATGAGATATAAGAAAAAGGCCTCCAAAGACCTGAGCGGCAAAGAAAAGGTAAAAAAGGAATTACCAACAAATGTTTCTCACTAAAGATCCCAGAAAACAGCAGGTTCAAGGAAGCACAGAAATATATGCTTCTTCATATGGAGCACAGTGAAGCCTTGGAGCTACTTGCTGCAGGATGCAGTGGCGATAAAAATGACATGCATTCAAGTGTTTGGGCAAGTCCATGGAAAAAATAATATACTCACAGCAATTAAATACAAATATATGACTTGTGGTACAGACAATCCCTGGAGTGGATCCTGGACAAGTATCATTCTGTGCTTGTCCTATTCTTACACTTTACCCTAAGCATCCACTATTGGAAGGTGCCCAGCGTAGTATATCCATGATTTAGTGTGGCACAGCTATTCTTTCTTTCTTTCTTAAAGAACTTAGCCACTGGTAGTTTTTGGGCCTCATCATGGGTAGTATAAGAGAGATGAATTCCTTTTAAGAACTTAAGCCAAGATTTTTAGAGGTTAGCTCATAAATCCATATTCAGAAACCTAAGTAAAAATGGTCTGATAGAGAGTATTGAGTATACAGTAGGTGCTAGTGAAGCCAGCAGTTAATTTTATTTTTCTCCATATGTGGGCATTCCAAAGTCAGACATAGGTTCATGTAAAATTTGGATGCTAAATCCCAAACTGCACTCTGTGCAAAACTCTGCTCAGCTGTTTCCTAAACTAGAGTAATCTGAATTCCAGAAACACATGGTCTTTCAAAAGCATTCCCCTGGCACCTCTGTGCATTCCCCTGGCACCTCTGTACATTCCCCCATGCTGAAAGCCCAAGGCCAAGCAAGACTCAGGAGTCAGGCATTCCTTCACTACAGTCCTCTAAATTGCTTCACTGGACTCTCAGGATCCATCTACCAATCTTGGAGAACTTTGAGTGGCATAGCTAAAGGTCAACTCTTTCTTCTAAAACTTGGCCAGAGGAAGAAGAAATTAAGGACTTGTAGGACATGCAACCACATACACACCGGGTAGCTTTCTTCTCACTGTGCCTGTTCAAACTCTGCTTCTGTGTAAAAATACAGTAGGATTAATGTACAAAAAGTACGGAAAAATTCAGTGAGTTACATACAGTGCAAGCACAGGAAAATACAGAGTTCTGTATCCTAGAAGTGTGGATGCTAATTCAGGTATCCCAGAACAGTTTCCATATTTTCTGGGGTAATATGCATGGGCATAAACATGTAGTCTCTCCCTCTGAATCCATACATATGCTAGGTAAAAAAGTACTTTAGAAATGCATTAAGGGCACAGTTCCAGAATCAGGATTACCTGCCTGAGTGTAGCTGTTGTGAGATGGAAGAGTCTTGACTTCAATTTTTTAAGGAAGCTCTCCTGCCCTCCTACATCTTCCCTGCAGTGGAATCAGATAGTATGAAAGTTATACCCAACTACAATTTGTCTCAGGACTGCAGTGCTAAAAATACTTCCCCTGAGGGGCAACCAGAACAGAGGATAGAGTGCAGGTGAGACAGACAAAAGTTCATAATTGACTCAATTCATCACAGGACTTTTCAATTTGTCAGATTCTTGTCATCACTATCACTTGCCGCCAGAAGAAGATTAATGGTTGAAATTATAGTTTCAAATTTGTGTTTCTTCACTTACATCCCGTCCCAAAATACTCATTCTCCTTGGTTACTATTTCTTCTAGCGTAACTACCTTATTAGTGGTTGCATCATAATTTGGTACCAAGCAAGGCCACTGCAATGATGAGAGACATGTTTTTTACCCTAGCAAGAGAGCTGGTTAGATTTGTCATAGCTAAACTTTTAATTTTTTTTAATTTAAAAAAAAAAAAGAAGGAAAAAATCCAACAAATGAAAACCCCACATATTTGTCACATCATGCTTAGGGAAAAAGAAAACAAAGCCAGTAAAAGTTTTTCCAAGCTAGAGCTTAATATGACGATTTAATGCACTGAGAAGCTGTGGTTCTTCCCTTCTCAGCTGCCAGTTGGCCAAGAGTTCCAACTCCAGCACAGTAAACAAGTGATCAGTGAGTCTGGGAAGAGCTCAACACACCAGACAGCTGGAAAATAGGGGCAAATAAAGGCAGAAAAATAACAGATTTAGCCAGTCAGCACAAGGTAAGTGATCCCATGCTCAACAGTAGGGAAAGTGCAAAGGAGAGAGTATATACGGAGCCCATAAGGCTTTAAAAGTGTGAGAACTCAGAGAGCAATGTGCTCTCAGAACTTGTGCTGACTTCACATTTTGGACAGAGTTCAATTTCATTACTGAAGAAATTTGAGGTAAACCATCCAATACTTAACAAAAATTGAAAAAATGCCAAAAATTTAGAAGCCAAAATGTTTTGTAGCTTTTAATGTTAATTATTAGTAAACTGACAACCAATGGTCATCTTTAAATCCTCTCTCTTACATAATTCTTATTTTTGCCCTTACTCAAAACTTTCAGCCTGAAAAAATTGCAATAACAAAGAATGAAGGACTTGAATGACTTCTAGGTTAAGCACACCAAAATCAGGAAAACTTCAATTATGAAGGTTCAGTCTTACCATTTCCCCCTTTGATTATGCCTCTAATATTGCACACAGTCAAGGTACCACTTGCCTAAAAAAACAACTATTTTCATGATGTTGTTCTGGACAGAGCGTGGGAATACACATAGTTTAACATACAGATTCATTTTTTCCTAGAGAGTCAAGGAAGCAACAGCCCCTGTAGCCCTTTTATTTTTATAACAATGAAGC
Organism: Sclerurus mexicanus; assembly: GCA_013396755.1. NCBI lineage: Eukaryota > Metazoa > Chordata > Aves > Passeriformes > Furnariidae > Sclerurus > Sclerurus mexicanus. The sequence continues at coordinate 109,273 of VWZF01006634.1, forward strand.
ATCAGCAAATCCCATAACACTTTAGGAAAACATTTTATTTAACCCTTTTGTGATCTCATCTCAGGCATAATGATGGGAGCAGAAAGACCAGACCCATTGCAGGGGCAGCTATAGTGTAGCAATTTTTATATAGCAGCAGGGACCTTTCAGTCTCACTTCATCTGTTCTCACTGAGAAAAGAAGCCAATATGCTTAGCTTGCCTGTCATATATATAATTAACTTAGAGTTACACCTGCTAAGACAATTAACCTTGAAGAAATTGGCACCTAAGCTAAGGACCTACAAGTAAACAGGTAGGGTAATGCAGCCAATAATAGCTGGCAGACTCACTCAAAGCCCACTTGATCATAAATCTTGACATAGTCACAACACCTAAGGTAAGCACATCTGAAACTCATAACACAGTTTCAAGTCACCAAAAGAATGATAAGTCAGTATTCACCGCATGCGAAAATCCATTTGCTGGAGTCAAGTTTTCCTAATGTTGACTTGAGTGTGACTAATACCTTCTTCTGCACATGGGAATGACTTAAATCCCAATATTCATCCCTAAAAAGGTATGTGTAGACACGTATAGATAACGTTGATATGTAGAATTAAATAAATAATATATATATTTTATATATGCAATTATGTATACATGAGTATATAATTCTACATCTAAATTCTTGTTGCTGGCCCTAAATTACGGATATCATAGTTTGATAGCCAAATAAAACCATAATAAACCAGTATATTTATAAACATGACCTTTAGATAACAATTCAAATGCAGTCTGCTATTCTAAGGAAAAAAAGAAAACATAAAGGGGAAAAAAAAAAGAAAGAAAGAAAAAAAAGAAAGTTAATATGCCTATCCCACCAACCCAAGCCCAAACCACTTGTCATTCTCTTTCTAGGTGCCTAAAGCTCATAATATCCTAACTCTACTGCCAAAACCTCTACTTTATCTTCTGAAAACATCTATGTCTCACTTCCTGTGTCAGCAAAAAAAAAAAAAGTTCATTGTAGAGAAAACTGAAAAAGTGAGAACCGAGTGAAAAATGAAATGCAATATTGAGAAAGGCCAAGAGAGAAAAGTTAATGCGGGGTGGAGAGTTGCTGGAAGACATCATGATTACTTTGCAGGTCAGAACAATCCCTCTGGGTGTATAAACAGTCCCAATAGCAGATGTGGGTCCTGTATTGATGTTGACGGTGTTCAGTGATAAAGAAAAGAGAGATATCTTTTCTTTCCAAGCATAGCTAGTTTAGGCAGGTGTGAGTGGTGCCATCTGAGGAGTCCACAGAGTAGTAGATTGTTCAACTGTATTGAATAGTTGTAAATATCTTGTCCCAAGGATAGGCATAATTCAGTACTGTAGTAGTAGCAAAAAAATTTGGGGGAGAAAGGAAGGAAAAAGTCATGGCACTTTGGAGAATAAGGTATTAGTGAAATTTCAGGAAAGCAGAAGAGGTTGAGGGCATTCAAGGTGAGCAACAAGGAGTTGGAGGGTCTTCAGAGAAAGAGAAGAGTTTTGGAGGGGTTAGCAAAAGGGCTTAGGGGAAGCCTTGCAGGAAAGGGCTGCTAGCAGGGTTTGATCCATTTCAAGGAGATTTTCACAAAAGTGAGAATTTGAAAGAAATACCATTGGGCTTCAGAGCCTACTGGATGTGGCATTTCTAAAAGGCTATGGGTTGGAAGAGAAATTCGTGACCCTTCTGCCAGTCTGCCTCTCTGTACTTTCTGTTCAGCTGTGGCATAGGAGGATGTGGTTCCTCATCCTCATGGCTTTTCCCTTTCTCTCTTAGTACCCACCACTCTCCTCCACTGCCCTTTAACACAGCAGCTATGCTCCCTCTCTCTACTTAGAGAGTCCCTTGGCACTTCCCAGACTGTGAGCACTAAAGGGCAAGAGACAGAGGAGAGAGGAAAGGGGCAGGACTGAAAGAGAAAAAATGGAAGTCTGGCTGGAAAAGTATTTGCTGCTCCTGATGCCCCTATGGCCTGAGTGCCCCTTCAATCCTCCTCTCCCCTTCTTGTCTAAGCCAAACTTAGTACAGCAGCAAAGGGAAACTCCCCATCAGATAGTGTCAACTGCTGTCCTTAGGCTGACACTTACCCAAAACCTCCTGTCATGGCAAATGTAATTATTATTTACTTTCAGTGGTAATTTAGGGCACTGAATCTTTTCCAGGCTTGTGTCAGTGAAGTTGAATCTTAAAGGGACTGTAGCAGGAAGTTGTACTATTTGGTTTATTTTGTTTTTATTTGAATTCCACATTTGGGTGAAGGGAGGGATAAATATTTTTCCTCTTCCTTCATTCTGGTATCGATGAGTGGAAAGGTGGAACCTGGTTAGTTAGACTAGTGTAAAAGGCAGAGCCATTCTTACTTCTTTACCATCCTAGGGAATTCAGAATATTTTTTATAGTTGGCTCATTCTCTTAGCAAGGCTGTACACATGGTTCTAAAAAAAGGACAGAAATGCCATTTTGCAACTAGTTTCGAAACTTGTTTTCATTCTTCACTTTAATAAATCCAAGGCCTTTCTAACATTTTCTTCAAACTGAATGCTATCAGATAGTCACTTTTATACTGAAAAATCAGAATTTGCATTGGAACTGTACTAAGGGCTGTGGTCTGATGTGCAGATCAACACTCGACTCCACAGAGGCAGCTAGAAGCTGTACTCCAGTTGCAGATGATGCAGTTTCCAAGGACAGGTTCACATCCAGCAAAAACTCCTGGAAGCAATCCATTCTTTTCCCTTGCTCTGATCCTGACTGTTCTTGTTCCTGCTGACTCTTATACATAAACAGTAGCTGACCACTTTGGGTTTTTTTCTTAGTGGCTAAATTTCAATCAGATCATAAAGCTATGAAAATGCTAAAACTGACGTAAGAAAAGGCACAGAAACATAGAGCCAAGGGAGAGAAGAAATAAAACACATCTCTTTTCAGACATAATCTCATCTTAAATGAGCTTAAGTTGATCTTAAAATCCAGTTTTGGAACTCGCACAAACTTCAGACAAGTCAGGCTGGAGAAACTTTACAACAGTCACCTTCTGAAGGATGGCACTAGGGCCAGAAAGTGTTCTAATAACGTGCACCTGTCCTACTACAGGAGATGAGACCTGTCCCTGAGATGGCAAATTACCTCAAGAGGCAAACTTCAGATGACAAGCACGGTTTTTTTAGGTATTGGCTCAGATGCTATTTACACCAGTCTCATAAACAATAAAAGAAGTTTTCAGTGGAGTTGAGCTTGATTTCCTCATAATGATAGACTTTGACTGAGGTTAGAGTCTCTGCCATGTTTGTCTGGGACTTGATGAGGCTGACCTTTCCTGTCAGGAAGATAGCCTGACATAGGAACTCCATAAATAACCTTGGCTTGTGCTGGAGGTGTGTTCTGCCAAAGAGTGCCCTTTTAAAGCCATCTTCTTTGGGTCTCAAGAAGGCCAAGACAGCATTTTGCAGATAAATGGATATAGAGGTTTTTAAACCTGCTGTAAGGGTTTTTAAATCTGACTACACTGAATACTATGTGCTTTTACGACTTTGCTTCATACGTGGTAAAATGGTCTACAAGAACTTTCTGAGAAGAAAAAGCAACTATATTTTATATATATGTAAATATATATATACACATATACACACCGTGTTTCATTGCATTTAAGATTTTCCCTATTAGTTGAGAGTCTCTGAGCAACTGAAAAAAAGCTTTTAACCTGTAGTTTTTCCAGAAGCAGCTGACAGCTTGAACTAAGCTTCGTGCTTTTACAGCCTCTCCCTGCAGTGGGACCAAGCAGACAGATCATTTCACTGAAATAAATCATGCTTACCTTCCTAAAAAATTCCTTTCACACAAGCCAATCCACAGCTAAGTTTTAAGACATCAATACCTGAATTGTAAGTAGCAAAGGGGTGGCCAATCAATAGCTGTGTCACAGCACTAATAATAAAGATATGCTAACAAACCATGCATTGGAGCTAATTGCAGATCTTGATCCCTGCCTGTCTTGTGCCGATGTGAAATCCCACTAAGGGAAAGTGGTGGAATTTGTTGACTAGTTTAGAAGCAGTTTGAGCTAGAGATCGGATCTGCTCTCTTGTGATCTTTCTTTCACTTGAGAAAAATGAGAGGTATTTTATCACTGAATGACAGTAATCATTGGCATACCATCAATCATTTTTAAACCTTTCCACTTGTGGTAAGTTACTTATTAAAATAAAAATTTGTCATTTTTATTGGGACAGCATGGTTTCCTGCAATTTTTTTCCATTTGACTGTTATTCTTGAAATTAGCACAACCTAAGGCAGCCTGTGTTAACCCTTTCTTATGCTAAACAGCCCTTGTTAGTTTAACAGAACAAAAGCTTTGATTGTAAGTGCAAATATGTGTGAGAATCTAGAGTCAAAGCACATTGGTGGCTTTTTTTTCTGAATGAGTTGCTTTGGTGCAAGTTTCCAAATAAAGATTTAATTGCACCCACTTGCATCAATTACAATATCAAAGCACAGAAGTTATAAAAACAGAAGGTGCATACACAATGGCTATTTCACAGTCTGTTTTGAAAACAGATTAGATACAGTTATAATGATCATTTCTTCAAAAGAATTTAGAGATTATCAGAAACAGAACAGACTGTGGATTTTAATTGAAAACTCCGTCCAAATTCTTTGTATCCCTCCACCCCAGCCTGGTCTCCTTCACAGCATTTAACAAAGTAGTTAATGTGTGGTTTTAACAGGGGGGGAATTGAAACCTGGAGGTAAATACAGTTGCACTACCCAGTTCTTAATATTGCAATGCCTGTGGTACCTTTGGGTGATCTCATTTCCTGCACTTACACTTTGACGTAATCGCACTTAGCACCTGTATGTACAACTTAGCAATTCATTCCAGCAGCCCAGACACTCTTCATGGACTCCTTGAATTTGAAAATATCTGTACCTTTCCAAGGAGAAATCCGACTCCCATATACTTGAAAGCCCTTTGTGATTCTAAAATTTCAATTTGTCTCTCAAGAGAATAAAAAAAAAAAAACATGCAAAAAGAAGAGAGCACCTTTTCATATTTTGAATATTAATGATCAGAAAGACATTTGTTTAGACCATAAAAATTCCCTGGAAAGTGTTCTGATACAGACTGTACAATACAATGCATATTAAAAACAAGTGACATCAGTAATGCTTTTGAGAAACATAGGCCTAAATTTCAACCTCACTAAGGCAAATTAAAAGTGCTTAATTATTAGAGCTAAGAGTTGTTGGATCAAGATTTGAACATACGCACTACATATTGATTGCTGAAAAGTCAAGAATATATTGAAAAATGTGGAGAAAGTTTATTTAGTAGATTGACAGAAAGAATTCCTTTATGAACATGATGCATTAATTAGGTCATGTCATTTTTCTTATGCAAAGATTCTGTTTTCTGAGGGTCTTTATTTCCACAAGCAGAATGACATTGCAGGCCTCCCAGGCAAGGCCCTTCAGGTACTCTGTTTGCTGAAAACTATTTCATTGGAGTTGAATTCTGATCATTTTGGGAAAGCAACAGTCACTATAGAGAGTGCCTCCCATCCCAAGTTAAGCCTCATGTCTTGTCCCCAAGATGAGATCTGGACCACTTTGATTCTTGCTAAACACATACATGTGGTCTCTCAATTGTCCCCAGTGCTGTGTCAGCGCACACCACAGTCCCTTAGGCTGCTTAGAAACTTCATATTGGCCTGGAGCACCGCTCCTGAGGCATCCCAGTTTTATGAATGCAGAAGACAATCCTTGTATTCATATAGTACTTGTATGGAGTTTGCATCTGCAAAGAATCTGTCCCCAGTGTTTAAGGAGACTGAAAAACCCTATTTGAAAAATTGTTGCTTCCTAAATTTACTTGACTTTTCACTCTTCTAAAACTTAAAGTTGATTTCTAACTGTGGTTTCAGTCATTGCGAATTTCTCTGATTAAGCATTTAAATCACACTGACGTAAAAATATCCAGTGATATGTCCATTGCATAACTGAAAGTAAAAATTGAAATATTCTAAAAATATCAGCTAAGTTAGAGTATCAAGGACACCTTCAAGAATATTGAAGAATTTGCAGTCACAGCCAAAGATAGCCAGGTGGTCAATTCAAAGACATTACGAAAACTTTCTAAAAAGTAAAAAACCACTGTGATTTTACATCAGATTGTATTTCTGTGCAGTTCTGTCACTGTCTTTTTTTATATTACAAACAGTCTCGGAAACAAGCTTACCAATCACCTGCCTCTCACACAAGCACAAGTGCTGGCTTGACAGGAGCTGTGATGGACATCCTCTCCATGGCCCCTGTGGAGCTGCTTCACGTCCTCTGTCAGGCAGAGGTGGCGGCCCTGGCAGCCAGCATGGGGTATGTGTGAGACCTGCAAAATTACTGCAGGAAACAGAAAAACCTCTCATGTGCATAGGGCTGGAACTGAAACATATTTTGTTCATGATAGATTAGCAGCGATTAGCAGCAGCTCTTGAGTATCAGGCAAAAACCTGTATCTCCCTACGTAACCCCAATTCACCTACTATCACAAAGGGGAAGCATGCAGGGTGCCCCAGATGACACAGGCCATGACAACATCTAGCAATTTGTCCTCACTTTGGTGCATGGCAGAGAAGTTAAATAGGTGCCAGATGTAGGGTGGTGTGAAGAAAAGGGTGCCTGACATGCTGGTGTGTCCCCCTCAGGGTCAATGAGCATGGGCCAGGCAAGCACCTTATGCTGCCACTGAGATCAGAACTTCTAATCATTTCCCTTCACTTCCATACTCCCCTCACAGCATCTCATAATTGCTTTCCTGATTTTAGATGCATATGCTTTACCTTTAAAATAATAAACAGACAATGGGAGAAGGATACACTCTTTGAGAGAGGAGGTGATTGAGTAACTCAGAAACCTGTGAACAAAGGAGCAGAAATTCTGTCAAATCACGTATCAGTTTTAAATATCTGGTATTCTGGGGCCAAGAAGTTTCAAAGTCAAATGACTGTAATGACCCTTTAAAATCTATATTTGGGTAGATAAACAGATAGTGCTGAGCATTACTCTTGCCTCCGTCTTGTAAGAGATGAGCAAACAGCTGAGCAGCCACTCACTCAGGTAAGCGAGTCAGTGGCTCTGATGAGCCATCAGTGTAAATGAAAAGTGGGAACAAGACCTAGCTCTGGGAAAGACCCTGGCATAGACAAGTTAGTTACACGCTTTATGCCTTTGTATTTTCTAAAAGAGCAGAGAAAACTGTGGTATGTCCTGCCCTCCCACCCCGTAATGCTTGATTTCTTCCTTCAAACATAGAACTAATGAGACTTAAAGTATCTAAATTAATAAAGGCTATTGGCAGAAGAGGGAGAACATTTCTGGGCTACAAGTCGAATAGAAATGAGCACAGGGACATTTTGCTAACTAAAACCTCAAAGGCAGAAGAGTGAGGTGCTACACTTAAAAAATGCATTGTAGAGATTTTCTCATTTTACACATTTAGGGACAATCCCAGGAGGACAATGATGATGTGTGGCCAGGAGATTTACTCTCACAGCAGAACTACGTAGCAGAATTAGTATCACAGTCTCTGGGGAACAGCTCCCTTTTGGTCAAAGTATTTTACAGATAGGTTGCCAGGAACTGAAATCCAGTGGAAATAGCAGTTCCCAAACTAGACTCACCCTCTGGGAAAGAAGGGGGGGTACAAGAGATACTGGCAGGGCTGCAAACTGAGATGAGCAGCTGTAATCCTGAATGCTGGATGCTGAATGAGTTGGGGAGGAAGGGGGGAGAGAAAGGTCATGAACGGTAGAGCTCAACTGGGAGAAGGGCACAGGAAAAATCATTTGGGAAATGCTGCAGCAGAAGCCTTGTTTTCAAATCCCTTCTTTTCCATTGTTGCTTCCTTGAACAAAAGGAGCCCATGCAAAGACAAAGGCTTAAAACTATAAGGCCTGACACATATTTCCTCATCTCAGTATCAAATATCTCCTGTGATATTTACAATTCTTATACCATAAATAGAAATGCTCAAATGCAGAGCTCATTTCCTGGTTTCTCAGAAAATTACATCCTCTTCCTTCTTGTCAGTTTCCCACATCTCTCTGTGCTTAACACTGGTGGCCTGCCTTTCCCCACCATTGTAGTGGTTGTTCTCTTTTCCAGCAGCCACAGCTTCACATTCAGTAACCTTTGCCCTTCCATTTGATCAGAGCCAAAATGCCACCTTCAGAAAACTAACGTACCAGAGAAAATGGAAATATGAAGCTGGGTGACCCAATGTGCTCTTATCTTACCCTGTTTTGCCACAGAGGTTTATTTTTCTGGAATCCACCTGTCAATTTTAAATTAATGATAGATTTTCTAAGGGAGCTGGGGCATCTGAAGATGCGGAATCTCCTTATGAGCAGAACCCCTTTTAAAACTGAACCTCTATTAATGTGGTAAATTTGAGGCAGAACAACTATTTACTGAAAAAGAACAGTATTTTACCTGCAGGCTTCTTTGAAGTCTTCTTGTCATTACTAGAAATTTCATTGAATTATCTTCCATACCTCAAATCTGCTTTCTGCTTACACAAGAGAGTTTCACTTTCTTTTTGATCCTACAAGTGAATCCATGTGGAAAAGATTGAGAGTGACGTCACAAGTTCAGCATTATGATTTAAATTTGGGATCAAGCAGAAGGACGGGAAAAAAATTACACGCATCCACGATTACTGTGTTTGGGTCATTCAGATGCAGGCTTAAAAAAATGAAGTCTTTTCTCAGTGAATATGAAAAGTACCATGGGATCTTTTATTAGGAGCTATTACTTGTCCTCATATATATACACAAAACTTTAGCTTCTTCCTCAAGTCTTTCATTGTTTATGCGACTTTTTGATTGTTGTTGTCAGTGCCAGAGGTAATAGTGTCTCTATGATGCTGTATGTAAATAAGTTTTAGACTTTTCAAAAGGAGAAGCATATGTTTCTGTAAGCTCCAGGCCCCTTCTATCCTCGCAAGTGGAGTACCCAGAGATCAAAAACCACAAAAGCACCAAGTTAAAACATTCAACCCTAATTATTACTAATTATTGTAAAATTCAGATAAGTGTCTGGAAGGTGACCTTTTTAGAACAAACATTTATACACAGAAAAAGTTGAACAAGTAAATCAAAGGTCGGAGAAAACAGCATGAAGAGAGAAACTTAAGGAAGTGTGTCTCCTTAGTTCATTACAGCAGAAGACTAAGACCAGACTGGCCAATTTTGAATCCGGAGGCTACCAGAAGAAAGCTCCTCAGTACCCCAGCAAAACTGGGAGTAGTGCCAGAGGTTGGCACTGGAGGTGAAATGGCAACATGCTACATACGTTTTCTGACCTGAAGTAATGCTTCACTGGAACTCACTACCACAGACATACCATCTCTACGTCTTGAAGAATATGAATGGCCCCTTTTGGAAGACTTGAGTTAGTCAGTTGATTCTGCTTTATTCTCTGATTTTTATCGCATTCACAGAATCACAGACTCATTTAGGTTGGAAAAGACTTCTAAGACCATCGAGTTCAGATCATGGAAAAAATGTAATACATAGATTGTTGGCTCACTTTGAAATGAATTAACCTTATTTTAATTTTTCAATTTATTTTTAATTTTTTATTTTTAATTTTTAAAATTAATTTAATTTAATTTAGTTTAATTTAATTTATTTTTTTATTTTTAAGCCAGAGGTCACTGGAAGCTAAGAAGGAGTATTCCTAGAAGAGTTTTATGGCAATGTGAGCAGTGAGGGTTGAGGACACAACAGAGCATCCAGAAGCATTACAGCAGGCACAAAAGTGACATGGGACCTAGGCAGACAATTCAATTCTTTTAACCTTCAAGCAAGATAATAAACACATACGTTTTCTTAAATAGAGGTTGCTATCTTTTGCCACCAATGGGTGATGTTAATCTCTAGCCCCTGATTCAACACTAAGCCTATACTGAAAGTATATATGTGATTACCTAGATTCCATATACAGTCTCTGAGTTGCAGTATTCATTACACTTGTACCACACACACAAACACACACCACCAGCAGATAAATGAATGAGACAAGAAGTTTCAGCCTCAAGTCTCATTTCAGTGTTTAAGCTTTTCCTTGCTCCTCCAGTGATATTCATGTCAAAGTCTTAATAAGGCAAGGACAGCCATTTCCATGCCTGAAAACACTTGCTTAGACTCAGGACATGGTGCATGAAGTGGGATAGGACTCCTTTGTTTTCTCAAAGGGAAAAAGTGTAGTAGTTCTATATTGGGCAGCATGAGCTTCAGTCCACAGTTACCTTTAACAAAAGTATCACTGTGATTTAGTTCATGCAAGCAAACAAACATTAGCCAAAAAACCAAACATATAACAGACTAATTATGTGGCTTTGGAAGTACCTGTTCTACTAATTCACAGTTGATACTGCTGCTACCATGGAAAAGCTTCTTTAGAGTTTTCTGCTGTAGAGCACAAGATGTTGCCAACTCCAAAAGGTAATTTACAGTTAAGATACTGGTTAATCCATTTTACTGCAAGCATTTACTGCCTTCTCCAAGTAGTCCTTTAGTTTGAGCATTAAAGAAGAATCTAAACTAAGATGTGGTCTTCATGAAAGCAGAGCTTCCAAGTGGAATCATTTGGGAAGAGTTATACAATAAGCAGAAGTTTATATAATAAAGACATGTATTATATATATGAAAAAATGTGAATATTTGCATTAGTCTCACATTCTAGAAAATATAAAAGATTGCATGTGAATTTATTTTCTGAAATTTTTCATAATTTACTGAAGGAAGATGAGGTTAATAATGATTTTAATGTTTAGATGAGTATACCTATCACCTGTTTTATTTATCTAGTAATTGAATTTATCCTCTTTTGAAATTGGTCTCCATGGTGTAAAATGGGAAAGAGCACTTGCTTACTGGGGAGGCAGATATCTGTCCTCATATTGTAAGCATGGCTTTCATATTATGGTGTTAAATATAATTTACTGAGTGAAACATGATTGAAACCTGGAGCTGCTGTCTAAGCAAAGACTTCCAGGTGAGTCTGTCTAGGAGTTACTGCCATGAAGGAGAGATGAAATTGCCTCCTCCACCCAGGAATTTCCAGGGCGAAGGCAGAGAACTGGCAGCACAGGCAGCTGCCTTGGGCAGCAGCCACTGGGGAGAAACGACAAGGGGTACATGCTCCATCTGCCCAGCTCACAATCCCATATAGGAGCAAAAGCTCACTTTTGTTATGGTTTTGGGCTAATGTGTTAAATCACTTTCATTATGTGCTTGGCATAATATGCTGGATTAGGACTAATTCCCCATTCATTATTCCAACAACCTTAGATCCAAACAGCAAATGTGGAAGAGGCTATATCCAGCTGACATAGAGAGTAGGTAGCCACAGACAGTCATAGGGTAGCATCTCAGCAGGCTGGACCTAAATCTCCCCTACTGAAGGCATTAAAAATTCTACATTAAAAATTCTAATACCCAGCTTCCCTGCAAGGCATTCACAACGGTGGAGCACAGTTGGGGAGAACATATTGCCCCTTTACAGGCACCTCTTGGTAGCCTTAGTTAGAGGAAAGACAACCTGTGTGTCTTCAGGGCCAAAAGCTGGACGGAGGACGAAGTACCTTGTTCCGTGCTAAGCAAATGGAAACACTTGCCTTGCTGGAGTTGCAGTAACCTTTCAGTGAGCATTTCCGTACCGTGTCAGCCCAACACAGTGTATACTATGTGCAGTTGCTTCTGCACAATGAGAAGTTCTCTGGAACTCTTAAGTCCAGGGCCATCTCTGCACTGCTTCTAAATCACCACAATGGCACCTGGGTTTCCTTACTTGCCTCCAATTTTCTTCCACATCTACCCTGGCTTTCTTAAGCTTACCAGACCATATGTCTTTGATGGACCCACTCAGTTGTAAATCCCACCAGTCCTTGGGCTGTAGCCCTAACTGCTGCAGAAATTTAATTTGAGCCATATACTCTCTGGGATAGCAATTCCATACGTCTTTAAAGGCATCCAGTGAAAAAGAAGTCTCTGAACTTAGACACTGACTTCAATAAGATTTTTGCCTGCGTATGCACAGCAGAACTGGGCTATTAACTGCTGATAAAGGACTAGCTCTTTGAAATATGTTTTGTACTTTGATGGATTTTTTTAAGGAGGAAGTTAAAAGAATTTAAAAGCACATTTATAGTCAATGATCAAGTATTCCAAGCACTTAGTAGTTTTCAAATTAAGGTGCCATTTAATAAGGCACGGGTCACATACAAGTTTAAGACTGTAGCTGGTCATATACAAGAGAATTCTGAAGTTTATCAGAGTATCATCATTCTGGCTGAAGTTACTGGCCTGAGATTTTATGTGGTTTCAACTGTTTTGGCAACATCTATCTGGTTTTATTTTGAAAAAAAATAAAAAAGAATATTGAAAAACTGACAAGACCTTGATGTTCCCCAGCAGAAGCCTATAGTGGATCTGGATTCCCAGCTTCTTGAATAAAATGCAGCAGGATATCATGCCCTTTGCAGAGCAGCTACTAAAGGATGGAGAAGAGAAATATACTCCAATAGCTATTTATTTCCTAGTCAGGGGTGAAATGTTCATAGTTATTGCACTTTAAAAATGACTCTTCTATTTCTAAACTACCCCAGTGTCCTTTGACTCCTATCATTCTCATTCATCCACTTGCCTGTTTTACATGTTTATTCCTGCCTCTTTCAAAATCTGCAGCTTTCTGTATTAGGTAGATTGTTTCTTCCTCCTTTGGTTTTGTGGCAGAAAATGTGTTAAATTAATGCACAATTTTTTTCAAGTCTAGTAAATACCAAGTAATGTCAGGGAAATCTGTACCTCCCTTGCACCTCTGGGAAGGTACATGTTCAACCCTGCTGACGCATCAGAGCTGTATGTGAATAGAACATATTCAGTGTACTGGAAATTTTTGCAACTCTGCAATTTTCAAATATATATACTTCAGCCAGTTGTAGATAGATTTTCAAAAGGATGTCAAGGAATAATACATTTTTATTCTCTCTTGCCAAGTTTTTAGCATCTTAGTGGGAATATTGTTTTGTATAAATAATTAATCATCAAAGCCAAAGGAAGGCTGGTTTTTCAGACCCAATGGTTGTACATTTCTCTGGTCTATTGCTAATATCCGTGTTCAAGTCGAACAGCATAGCAATTTTTAAATTGGTATTCTAGATTTCAGGTAAATGATGCAACCAGCAGGCTTTCCTCACATTTCCATGAAAACAATTCCAGGAGATCATTTGTTTCTTCTAATGTCAACCAAGGAAATTTTCATTTCTTGGCCACATGTAGCCTTGAAAAGTGTGCCTTCTGTAAATACAACCAGTACAGGCTAATATTAGTAGGAACAGATTGAAATTATTCTTGTCATCTTTCCAGAAGAATCAAAGTCTTTACTCCTTAAATGTCTGAAGATCTGAATTAAAATCCTTGTTTCTCAAATACTTGTATATCTGGATCTTTAATCTGCTCCTGTTGAGCTTTTTTTCCCCTCCTCTTTTCTACTGCTGCATACACACCAAGCTTCAAGTTCATTGTAGAAGATTGGTATCATAAGACAATAAGACATATCATAAGACAATAAGACTACAACCATCTGTGTTTATTCCATGATAAACAGGAGGCTTTTAACCAAGATTTTTGTAATTCAAAGGAAATTCTCAACTGAAAACACCATCTCCTGATGATACATAAAATAACAGAGGAGGACTAGTCTGTATTCTCTTTAGGACACATATAGATGCCATCTGTGATGCTCTGCTGGTTACTGCTATGTAAGAGGGAAATCAAGAGCAATGGTCACACAAGAAGTGCCTGCACTTTGTGTGGTGACACCATCCCTGTGCACCTTCGTCTGTCAGATGATGTCAAGCATGGAAAGAAGCGGGCTTTTGCAAAGGGAACCTTCCAGTCCTGCTTAACTTGTTTGAAGTGAATCTTTCCAAATACCGGGGGAGGAAGGAGGTGAAGGGAGAGGGAGAAAATGAATGCTGTACCTCCCATATCAGTTTTGCCATTTGTTTCATAAAAAGATGTTAAAGCACAAATCACTTGTTCTTACAATTTTTGTACCACACATTTTTTTGGGAAAACACTGCAAGACCTATAAGCTTTTGGGAATAATACAGTATAATCTGGAGAAAAGTTGGTGTGTTTATGCTGTATTTTGTAACTGACCACTAATTCCCTAAATTAGTTTCTAGTTACTCTCTCTTTGTGTAAGTATGTAATGGGCTGCTGAGTCAAATATTTTACTGACTTCAATTTGTGATAAGTATGTTAGTCAAATGCTGTGGTGATGTGCACTAAATGAGTTGCAAAGCAATGATTGAGTTATGCCGTCTCCCCAACGGACTGCTAATAAAAATATTTATACCTTACAAACCATCATAACTCTGTATATGCCACATGAAAAAAGGCATTAAAATGTTTTAGAGAGCTTTAAAAGTTTTATTGGTGCTTTTTTGGTATTGCTCCACCTATAAAGCTGGACTTCCTTAATTAGTAAGGACCTAGGCTCAGGGGGAAAAAAGTGTCTGGGAAATACTGGACCTTTTAAATTTTAAGTACTCCAGCTATAGTAGGTTTTGCTGCCATATAGTTAATGAAGTATTATTAGACCAACTGGCCATCCACATGCAGAGCATTCATACAGATTAGTCAGTACATTCATCTGAGGTTCTTGATTTAATTTCAAAGTGAATTAAGTTTCTGGTTTGGAGGAATTATTTTATTCTTCCCAGGATCTTGCTGCTCATTAAAAAATCACTGCATACAGAAGAGTCATTATCTATTCTATGTATCGTGTCCACTCAAAGTGCTCCTAGCTGCAAATGGATGGGTCAGCAACACTCTTGTCAGAAAACATTTCTCACAGAAAGAAGCAGTTGGACATTCCAACTAATTTAAAACTTACAGAGGAGCACATGAATCCCATGTCCCAGAAAAATCAGGCAGTCATATTTTTTGCAAATGCTGACTTCCCCTCCTCTGGTAGTTTGTCTGATGGACATGTGCTTGAACACAGCCCTGGAGCCCTACTCACTTCCAAATGAGGCCTGGAGCCATAGATGTGTGTGATGATCTGCAGTTTAACTCCTTCTTGCAGCCAAAATTTTCTGCCTTGGCGAATACCCACTGGCAATGTATAGATTTCTTAAGGTGTACCAGGGACTTAATTATGCTTACCGTAAAGTACAATATTTATGACCCTGAAAACCTCCATAAAACAATTTCTGCTTTACAGATCCATAAGCAGAGTGAGGAGCAGGCAAACAGAAGTGCCAGCTCCTGCTGACTGGGGTGAGGCTGTTGAACAACAGGGAAAGGTAGTAGTACTGCCTCCCATCACAACCCTCACCCTACTGGAGCACTGTTGTAGAAACTTGTCTCTGACTCCAAAGCTTCATCTTAACTGTGGGTTTTTTCACATACTGATGATATAACTTACGTTACAGTCCCATAAATGGTGTTTTACCACTATGTATTTAAATAAACACATCTTGTTCTTTTGTTTGCTGAATCAGCTGCTACCACGGTCTCAGTAACAGCTAACTCAGTCTCCTCTTTCCTTCTGCCTTCAGGTTATTTTCTTTGGCTAAACCAGAAATGCAAAATCAGGGAAATGGAAAACAGCACAGGGCACCCCTAATGCTCTCTTAAACCTTTAAATTGCTCTTAATGTCTGTTGCAGAGAGCAATAGACAACTTCTTATGCCTGCCTCTGCACCTGCTCTTTGCCAATTTTAGGGTTGAGATGTTAGAGAGATCAAAGCATTACAACTATGCCATCCAAAAGCCATCCAGGTAAATGCTTAGGATATTACTGCAGTACAAACCACGTCAAGGAAAAGCTACTGAGACAGTGGGAGCAGGACTTTAAACAGGTCCATCAGAGGCTACATCTGCACTACAGCTGGAGGCTTGGCTGCAGAATACCAAATAAGTTTAAAGTTGCTGGTAAGAGGGGGATGGTACTCACTGCATCAATGAGACACCAGGACTTTGCCTATTTGATTGTTGCAAGAAGTACTTCACTGTTATCAATACCTAAGATTAGCTCTAATATATATACATTCCTCTGCTTGTGATGTGGTCAGTAAATGAATGTAAGGACCTGAGAGTGGTTTAGCACTAGTCTACTGCTTTCTGAATATCTCTAGGAAAAGGGAACCCAGCAAATTTTCTGAGGATATTATGATGGAAACTAGTCAGATTTTCAAACCCACTAGATCCAAGAAGGATGTTTAGCCTAATTTACCTGAAGCTGTCAAATTTAACCCTTAAGATATCACAGTATTTTTCCTCTGCATGTAAATCTTGTTAATAGCTAAAAATCAGGGCCTGGCAAGAACTACCACACAATTAAATTGTGTCACTGATGGTGTAAGAGCAGAAGTAAAGCATTTTTAGTAGTGACTGAAATACCAACATGTATTTTTAAGATATGCTGACTAGACAATAAGGATGTCAATCCCCCTATCCATGCCTTTGCACTTATCCAATACACATTAGTGGAACATAAATATGATTTGAAACATCTGCATCACACTTGTGGAGTGTTAGGTGGACACTGACACTTTTCTGTATGCTGTTCATAAGTTTTCCCTTGAAGCCTCTTCCAGAGACCATCTTTAAGTCAGAGGTGAAAAGGAGAATATCATGGCTTCAAAAAGAGTTAGGAATGGCTTCCTTAGTCCACAGCATAGCGAGAAGCAACACATCATACTGTTCTTTAAAAACAAAAATATCCCTCACTCAAATAAACATCCATATCCTGTTTGCGGAATAAGCCAAAATTTTCTTTTTCTCTGTCTCTGATCCAAATGACTCTTTTTTTTTTTTTTTTTTTTTTTTTTGGGGGGGAGGGTGGAAGGAGAAAAGAAAAAAAGGTTATAATTAAAGTATAAGTGTTCCCAACACAGTGGCAGATTTTTTAAGAGGCTCTCTTTTCAGGCCACTGAAGCTGGGCAGAGCATTGCATGGTGGTACTTCTGCCTCCAGCACATGTTCCTGCTGTAGTTTCAAATTATAAACTGGCATCACCTCTTGCTTGTCCTTTGCTCTGCTCCTTCTGATGTCTGGCCCTCCACCTCTTTGCATCTTCATCTTTCACCTTCCTCCCACACTTGCTTTGTAGCAGAGTCCCTTAACTGAGAGATTTAACTCTCCAAAACCAGAAGAGAATTACCCATGTTTTTGTTGTGTTTCTTGTCAGCTTGGGGAGCTGAACTGGCTCATGGAGGGCGGTGCCAAAATGAAGCCGGGGGAGAATGTGGCAGAACGTAGGCGAGGAAGGAGATTTGTGAAGGGGAAGCAGGACCTTCCCTCTTGGTAGTGGTAAGAAATTTTGTGCTTAATTCCATGTCTCCAGGTCTGTCTCCATCAGACACAGCAGCCATGATGGAATCATGTCTCCACTGGATTTTATACACCTTATGCTCCAGTTCTTTAACCATGGCAAAGTCTCAGTTTCAACAAGGAGCTGCTAACTAAAGCTACTGTCTGAGTGCCCAGAAGGCAAAAACATTTCTTTTTTTCAGTGTTCCATGCAGAATTATTAGGTATTTCACAATGGCTCCATGGAATAATAATAGTATCTAGACAAACCCTCATAGATTTTTAAGTGCCTGCCTGACAGCAATTATGTCAACCTTTGCTTCTAAGTTTCCTCAACATGCCAAGCCTTCCTATCTGCTTTTCTGTTAGCTGCCAGTACCACAGGCAGCTAACAGAACCATAGGCATGATAAGGCATGTGATGAACTTACTATCACCTTCCATTTTTAACTCTAGAAATTTGAAATGACCCCCACTGTTGTTGAGTATCATTTGGAAAGTCAGCGCACAGTTAACTTAAGTGATTAACCATGTCTGTGTTAAAGCAAAAAATCTAAGCCTGTGTCATCTAAAAACCTAATTATATATTTAGCTACACAAATACAAATGGTGAAACTGTAGATACCAGATTACATGGCATATATTAATAAATTCCAAACCTAAACCCTAAGCCATGGTTATCCCTGCTCTTGCAAATTATAAAAGAAGAATGATTATCCTTTCTGGTACCTTCCTTGAAAACTATAACGTACTTTGGGGAAAAAAGGTATTCCACCTAAAATGCACCACACAGTGCCATAAATACATAGAGATACTTGGGAGAAAATAAAAAATGGAGAAAAATTAATTTAGAAATACTTATCAATGGAGTTTGTCAGAGAAGTGTAAAAAGACTTCCATTTAACGACTTTCAGTTGTAAAAATATGATGGGTTGAAGTTTGATAATCAGCTGCAAAGTGACTTCAGTACTTTTGGGATAACCACAGCAGTCCATAAATAGGATGCATAATTGTTTAGGCATTATGGTATTTCCAAGTATGCTCTGATATGGTCTAAAGGACCCATTTCATGCAAGACTGCTTTTCCAATGTTAGACAAACTTACTGTCTTTCTGCAGCTTAGAGTTCTGGTTTTCAAGGCCTTTGGATATTTGGAGATCCTGTTGACATCTCCGGCTCTTCAGCACTGCCTGTCACCACATCTTACTCTCATTGTGGAGCTGTCAGAATGGCTCTGACCTTCTGTCAGGTTATGCAGAGGAACCACAGGCTAAGTGGGTAGCACTGACAGATATGCATTGATGTTGATCTAACTGCAAAGTTAAGAACTATTTTTGGCTTTTCATTTTTAATACCCACAAATCAGCAAGAACTGAACTGGAAAGTGAATAGCCTTCTCTAGTAACATTAAGAGTTTGTACTTCCTAATTTTTTTTAATTAAATGTGAATACATACAATTGGATGACTTAGCTCATAATACCCCATATGTGAGCTCAAAGTTGAGAGCATCAGTAAAACCACTGTCCATTAAAAGTGTCTAACTGCTTTCTTCCTTTTTTTTTTTTTGGCATCTGTCCTGCAATAAAGTACCTTACCTTAAAGTAATCTCCCTTTTACTCATGGGGACCACCATATTGGCTGGGAGGATGGAGTCATTCAGTGTGAGCAAAAGCAGTATCAAAGCCTATGGCCAGCTTAAACGCATTAGTATATTTGCATATTTAATCAGAGAAAGGAATGGAAAGCATTCCCCCGCCCCCCCTTTTCGGTTGCTGTCATTTTGAGCATGGCTAGAGGTAGGATGAGGTTAAAAGTTCAGGAAAAAAAGAGAACACAGAACAACATCCTTTGCACTTACTGAAACTATGACAAGGGGCTTAAAACCCTTCACAAATATTGCCACATACAGTACTCACCGCAAGTAGTCCCCTAAACTGTCTGGCTTGTAGTTACAGTTCATTTCTCAGCCAGGAATGGGATAGGACAGTGCTGAGCCCAGGCAGGCTACTGTGCTTTCAGCACGCTTTGCTGGATGGATGAGACCTGGCATTCCCAATTAGGGCAGTTGCACAAAGCAGCAGCCAGGCCATGGCATTGCACAGCCCAGCTCCACTGGCATCCCTGCTCTACTGGCACGGCAGCTTCAAGGTAAGGACTGTGCTCCCTGCCCTGTATTTGGCTGCAACAACCAGGAGAAAATTTATACTTATTTGATGTATACACTCTCCTCCTCCTCAAAGGGAACTGCACCTTGGGATTTCTGTACAGTATCATATGGAAAGGATGTGGAAGCACGACTAGTTTCTTCCTGGCTTGTGAGGAGCTGCTATCAGAAAGCAACACTTCAAAATGGAAGGCGCAAGTAACACCCTATTAGCCACAGCAAGAGATGCCTGCCTGCAGAGCCAGCAGGTAGTCGCGATGGCTTGTAGTGGAAAAGTGATTGGCTTGTACTTTTCTTGTGGTAGACTTATCCTTTATTCTGATACAGCCAGAGTAGATGTAATAATGCTCATCAAAAATAACAATTCATGCAGCAATTTTTATTTTTTTTTGTGGCTGAATGACATTGAAACACAGGGTTAGACAATTATTTTTTGCCATATTTGCTAGCCTGGAGGTTCTGAGGTTAGAAATAAAAGGATTAGCATACACTGGCAGTAAAGGAGGCCAGAGCATAGATTTTGTGTATTCCTGAGTTTCTACATTCCCACTTCCAGCAGCACAAACAATAACCCCTGAGACCTCTGCCTTTTATTTCTGCTTAATCTGTATGCAAGGGAATAATTTTTTATTCCAGTTACTGTTGAGGATTTGCATAGTATCTTAATTCACTGCATGAATCTAGTAGTATGCAGCTACTGCCACTCAAAGCCTTCTTGCAGCTATCAGGGAAACTGCTCTGGCCTCATGAGTATCACCAGCTTTGTGGGTCACTGTGAGAATCATCATATTCTAGAGAGTTCTATTAAAAATAATTCGATCACTTTCATTTACAGCTCCCCACCTGCAAACTCCCAGACTCTAGTGGACACTTTATGTGTTACACTGCTCCCTGACCTGTTTACCACAGTAGGGTAATCAATACAGTTTAATCAATATTATTGAGGTTTTTGTTCATTGATATGAGATTTGCTGTACTGAAATAACAAAAGTAAGCTTCTAACAGGTGCTTTGATAATTGTTTCTGCTAGCAAAGGTCTAATTCATATGATAATCTATCATCGTCTGGCATTTCATCCAACCTGATTTTTAATGCTATATTGATCTCAGCTTTCATAATTGGCCTCTTCAAATAGTTCTCTCCCTTCTTCACAGAGAAAGGGGAATGCAGATTTTGTTTCTTTTAGCCTCTTTTACTAACTGATATATGCTGCCATGGAATTTAATTATCTGTAACTTTAAAAAAAGAACAAACCAAACCAGACCAAAACAAAAAGCGACCCAGAATCTACATTTCTGGAGTCTGAACAAAATATAGTCAACTAGCATTTGATTTTGAAATCTTTATGTAGGCCAAAATTTCTTACTTGAGACAAGAAATAATAACTAAAGAAACTGAATGGCTGTAATTTGCCTGTCTTTATAAAGCAATGGTTTGATTACTTCACACAAAGGGTGTTACCCCTCATAGTATCTCAGCTGGAAAAAAAAAAAGGTAATTGTCAATAACAAAACCAAACCAAACAGAAAAAAAAAGAGAAAAGAAAAAGAGATGCTTGCAGGCTTTTGTGGCTATCTTTTTGAACAGTTGTGTTCTAAACCTATATAAATCAGCAGCCACAGATGCAGGAGCTAAGATAACAAAGATGTATGGTGCTCTGTGATCCTCATCACCCCTGTGCATCTGAAAACGGAACTGAGAACTATAAGGTTACTGTGAATATGGAAAATGGCAGGCAGTCAGCTCTTTCACCAGACTTAGCAAAATTGTAAGAATAAACAAAAAGTAAAAACATGTAACCAGTACTTTGCACACGCATGGGGGAGAGGGGAGAATTTTAGGTCATCTAACAGCTAATGTAAACTACAGGGTGGATGCCTTCCAGAACTAAGCTTGTGATTACGTTAATCATCCACGCTAGAGCTAATGCTATACATTACACTTCCAGGATTTCAATAGCAGGTTAGAGCTACAAAAGAGGGAAACAGTCCCCAATATTGGGCACACCATTAATAGAAATAAAGAACAGGAAAATAATTGCTGAAACAGCTAGTCGGCTGAATACTGAGGAAATAGTGAGTGAGCAATTATCAGTCTATAATCGATGTGACCATTACCCTCTTCTCTTTTTGAGCACATCTTTTGCACCTGGCACTTCAAGCAAACAGCAGCTGAAAGAGAACTCTGTAACATGTCCATAATAGACTGCTCCCCTGCCTTCAGGAGCAAGTGGCCATTTCAATGGCTGCACACGTCTATGTAAGAATGGACACTGCTAGGTACCATTGTCTAGTAATGTTGGAGTTCTTGCAGTCAACAGCTTGAGATCTTTAATTCACGATACCATCTTTATGCTAAAAGGTCTCAAGGAAACACTGATAACTTCTGCTTCAGATGTTCTCAGCAGACTCTGTAAATGATGTATTGGTTTAAAAGATCACATGGATGTCCTACATTTACTTACAGTAAAGGTCTTCATTGCATAAGAGCTTCACCGTGTATTTCTGGTGCTCTCTGACTAAATCGATATGCATGTCAGCTGTGCAGCTTGTTGAATTCTGAACACAGAAAAAACCCCAACTATGTTATAACTGGTTCTCATTAAACTGCTAAATGGAATACTAAAAGGTAGCTTAAAATCAGGTGTGTTTAATAAAGCTATATTTGAATTGGCACACGCATGGGTCCCATGTGTTTTTCAGTTTGCTAGTGTTGCAAGTTTATCATGTGTATTACCTATGCTTAAATGTTACTTCACTCCAATAAAAACAGGCATCATTTACAATTTCTCTCAAACATTGCAAAGTCCATGACCCAATTCTTTAGCCAGCCATTTGAGGCAGTCTAACATACCCACTGAATTTATTGTGTCTTGGAAAGTGCTTTATGCCTTTAGATTAGATATGGAGTTGCAGGATTAAATAAAATCCACACAGGGGCATGAAATGGGGATTTTCTGTAAAAGATACATGTTTAGTTTGAACAGAATCGTACAGAACACTCACCACAGTTCACTTTCCTTGTTAGACCTGCGGAAGTCATGGAAAGTAAATTACAGGAAGGAGTTTCATCAGTGCAATTAAATAAAAATTCCACACTGAATTCTCAGATCTATAGTGAGAAAGAGTGTTTTCCTGTTTCTTCACCAAAATTTCTTTGAGGGGAGAGAGCACAGAGACCTCTGCGGCAAGCAGACCTCTGAGTCTCCCAAGGGCTCCCTGCCCAGTCCCAGAGTGAGGCTGGAACCCATCTGCATCTGGCCTCTTCTGACTCTCCAGATCTGCTGTTATGACTCAGGCACGGGCAAGTCCTGACTCCAACACAGATCCCAAAACAGATTGGTATCCCAGCAAGACTGTGTAATACACATTCATAACAAGGCTGCCTTGGCCATAAGGATTTGGTGTCCTTGCAAGTCTGGAGACATTGCATTCCTCAGATATGATAGAGCTGTTGAAATAAGAATAGTAGTTTTACAGATTTGCCTCACACTGCACATTCAAGAGTCAGAGAAACCACTCCTCTGATCTGGGACATCACCATACCTACACAGTACTTTGTTTGGTTGCTTATATGGAAACACAACAGTAGGAAACTATTTTGTGTAATTTAGCAGTGAGAAAGAGAGCAAAGGAGCCAGCATTGTGTGATCATCCAGCACTTCGGACCACCATCAGGTTGCGCGTAGAATAAAATTTAGCCACCTCTGCTTTACAGAAGCACCAACGTGCAACAGGTTTCCTTTTTCAGGTTATGAAACTGAAATGATTTATTAGAAAAAAGAATATGAATTTTAATCAATAATCATGCCCATGGTAAGATAAATTTATGCTTGCAAAGACTTCCACAGATGTTTTTCATTGTAATGGCTGAGATCCAGAATCTTTTTACATTCTTATTTTCTTTCCTCAAACTGAAATAAGACCAGAGGTCACTCCAAATTCTTTTATTTGTGTGTGTTTCTGTGTGTGAAGAAAGTGGACATACATAAAAAAAATAAAAAATTCCCTCTAAATAGGAAAATAAATCAGAAATACCACAAACCAGGGTAAACTCAGATTTTCTGAGTGATGCAGACATTTGGAAATAAAAGCCAGCTGAAACAGTAATTTAGAAAACATCACAATTTCTTTTGAAGTGAAATTTCTCAATGAGGAAAGCAACTTCTTTGGCTCAAGGAAGGTACAGTGGCACCACAAAGCTTGTGCAACTTTCCCAAATACTTCAGAAACCTGTACTAACTCATCCAAACCAAAAAGGAAAAAATAAAACAAGATATTTGACTCACAAAATAGCCACTAAATGTCAAATGGTTACAGAATGCTCCACCTGCCAAGGCTGAAATCTAGGACAAAGATCCCAGGGGGGTCAAATCCTGTAATCCCTACTCAGACCGAAGGCCTATTAATTCTAACACTTTCCTAAAAAAGAGAGAAAATACATATATTATACAATCAGACTAGAGCTGAATGTTTTTTATGAAAACAACATGTTTGTAGAAGGTGCCAGGCTGCTAGTCCCAGAAAATAGAAGGCAACTATAGCTGAGGCAGAAGTAGGACTTGCTTGTTCCTCAACCTGCCATGACCTGAGGCCAAGACAAAGAGTTCAGTCTCCCTTCATGCTTAAATCCTTGGCTCGGGAGCCTTCGTAGCCAGCAAGGGTGCTAATTAGAGTCAACTGTGGTGTTGACACATGTGTACTGGGAACCAGGAGGAGACCAACCTCACTTTTACAACAGCATTGCAGAGAAAGAGGTTTCGGTCGGTTTGATTTAATGACTTGATTAGAATTTGAGCTGATAATTTACAAGGGATAGGTGTTGTATCCACTGCCAGTCCTGTAAGCCAGTCAGCTTTGTACAGGATCAAATTTATATAACAATCCAGACTCAGCAGTGTCATAAATAAGGGTATAAATTTCATGACAAGTGTAAATGAGTAATAAAGTAGTTACAAAGCAGTATGTCTGTACACTGATTTGGCATTCCATGTGTGTGCAGAAGCAATTTGGTATGCTATGGGGACAAAATTCAGCCCTGGCATAAATCAATGGGACTCACATCTATTGAACACCAGAACTGAAATAGGACTCAAAGGCATTTTAGACAGTGTAGGAATTAGTGATGGGTGGGATATGTGAAGGGTGTATGGATGTGGAACAGTACAGAAGTGGCAAAGAGCAGGAAAGGAGCAAGGACAGAGGAGGGTAGAAGGTGAATAGGACCTTCTCTGTTCTTTTTACTGTTCCTTTTCTTCAACTGGAACTTGAATATATTTTTTTCCCCTGCATCCAAACTGTGCGATAAATTGGAGAACAGCTTGGGAACACTTTAAAGCCTTTTAATGATCAGTCACACCTGACAAGTAACAATCTTTCAGGTCAGTTCTGAACGAGATCCAGAGACCTCTGCAGAATTTCCATCTGCTGGCTGCAAACAGCTACAGGGGAATTTGGCCGCCAAGTATTCTTGAATCCATAGTGTTATAGGTAAAGTGAACTGAGCCCAACATATACAGTTTTCCAGACTTAGTTTCCCATAGCAAACAGATCCCAAGTGATAAAACTGCAGGGCCACAAACATCCAGACACATGGAATGAAGGATACTGCAAACCCGGGTGAAAACAGTGAACCACGAACATGTAAGACTGGTAGCTGAAAGCAGGCATGATTTTACCAGGTGGCTAAGACAGTTCAACTGCAACTTATTTTGTCAGACACCTTTGCATCACAAAAAACGAAGGAGAGTGTCACGTCTCTGCTGGTCCCCAATATAAACTGAAGCATTCCTTGCAGTGTTTACTATTGCGCTGTGCAAGGCTAGAGGAGACCAGCAAACAATGGTGTATGGTATTGCCTAACAGGTTCCAGATTATCCAAATAGTTTGTAAGTGGGCATGAGGGAGCAATGCAGAAGTACTGCAAATTGTCACCATACATTTCAGACATTTATAAGCTCTCAGGTGTTGATCACAGTGGTTTATTTATATACTATGTGCACAGTGCTAAGGTCCTTGGCACTAGCAGAGAACAGAAAGCAGATTTTTTTGGTTATTTTTCAGTTAGTTTTTTTCAGACTGAGCACTTGCTAGCAGTTTTAGACAGCAGGTTTTCATATTTTAGTAAAATCTTATACTGATATCACTCTTGAACAAACTTCCACTATGCAAACCTCTACAGACATTACAGGCATGGCATTTGTCTCATCCTTACGCATGAATGCACTTGGATTATCAAAATACTCTTTGATACATTTTCTGAGGCTTCCCAGAGCAGGAAACAACACAATTCAGGATAAGGTATGGGTATGTGAAATCTCCACTGTCAGCAAGCTGTACAATTTCACTATACTTTTTTGATGCGTATCACCGGCATTTTGTCACCAAACCCAGGAGTATCTACTTAACTGTATTCAAATCACATTTAAATTAAGTAGCACAATATCTGAAAATATTTTGTTCACAACATACTGAAAGGATGCTTATAATTAATGGGGTAAACCCATATTTATTACAATTATTTACGTCTTTGATCAACATCCACCCACATACTGTCACTCCTTGCTGGAAGTTTCATCCACATACACTTTGAGAAAAACATTTCAACCCACAAAATGATGTCATGTTTCGCCCTGGTGCAAAAGCTCTTTTCTTCTACACTACTGCAGCAAACTGTAGGATAAATAAAAATTGCTCTTGGGTTCTTAAAATCACTCAGCCATAGGCTTCCAAAGCTATCAGAAACATAAACAAACACACATCATGCCACATCACCGTCATCCACCAAAACACTGGCTGCGGAGATTTATGAATACTTCAGTGGCAACTGGTAAAAAATGATACCCAAAAGTGAAATTGTGAAAAATACTTTTCATTGGTATATGGACTCTTAAGAATTCTTTTTAGATCCTCTGAGAACAGAC
Organism: Sclerurus mexicanus; assembly: GCA_013396755.1. Taxonomy (NCBI): domain Eukaryota; kingdom Metazoa; phylum Chordata; class Aves; order Passeriformes; family Furnariidae; genus Sclerurus; species Sclerurus mexicanus. The sequence goes on from VWZF01006634.1 coordinate 135,758, forward strand.
AGAATGGAAACTCCAAGGCAAGTTCATCTCTCTTGTGGACTACACAGAATAATGCTGATGAGATTGCTTTTGATTAAAGTCAGGACATACTCAAGCCAGTTTCAAATAATATCGACTATATCTAGCTCCTGGCAAGACTCTATCAGAGGACAAAGGCTGGGTTAAATGATATGTTATCTAACCACCTGCCTGAATCAGAAAGATCTAGGTTAGAACATGCACTACAGTAATCACAAATTTTTAGCTCATTAACATCTAGGGCAAGGCTTATGCATGAGCACACAGTAAAGCATGTGCATTTTCAGAACTGGACTAGGAATTGTTGCAGGGCTGCCTTTACTCTCAGAAGGCTCCATACATTCTTGACCTTTCTGCCATCAAACAATCTAAGAGTCATAGTAATTTGTGGAGCCAGAGGAAATTGGAATGAGAGAAAGATCCTGCAGGATGTTCCTGACTATCTCAGTTCTGCACAGCAAAAGTTCTTCTGAACCTTGAATCTATTGTCCTTAAGTAAACAGATTTACTTATTAGAGACACACCATCATTTTTAATATAATGTCATAAAAAATGTGAGAATCCCTTATTTTAAAGCCCATGTGCAGCATCTTAGTAACATATTCTGCCAATCATGAAGAAAAGTTCAAGCATCCTCTTTAGATGAGACTAGATTTACCCACGGCTAATGGTTTGTTTTCCTTCCCCCCAAAAATGTATGTACTGCACTTGTCTGGAAGTGAATTCCTGGGTCATGATCAATCATCTGCTCCCAAATCATGAAATGCCTTCATGTTCACACTGTCCCTAAAATCAGAAATACTTTTCCACTCATCCCATTCCTCCCCACCTTACTCCAACTCTAAGTTTGTTCCAGAAGTTGACTGCTCAGGTTTACGCTGGTTCTGTTCATACCTGGCAGAGAGTGGTGCAGGAGTGTACATAAGAGAGTTTGGCTCTAGAGCACCCACAGGCAGCTGGGGCCCACCAGATAAGACAGCCCAAATGCTGAGATTCAAAATCCTTTCCTTGCTGCCATCTCAAACAGTATCATTGTGAGGATCACAGGACAGAGGAGACACAGTCTCCAGTTTTACTTTACCACAACAGGGCATAATTTTTCTAATCCCCGGGAATCCCTGACTTAGTTCCTCAGGAGCAATCAGCAGCATGTTCTGAAGAGAATCTTATCTGCTCCTGGTTACCTAGCATCCAGCCGAGGAACAGATGGTATGATCCTTTAGGAAAATGGAGATAGATGGGCTGAGGCAAGGTAGACCTTTCGGATCAATTTATCTGATGGGAAATTAAGTCCTGAGCTGGCATCAACTTTTCCTGAGGTGGCAGGGGCAGCAGCAGATGTGAAGATGAGTCAGTGAGATGATGAGATCAAAAGGCACCCAGTGCTAAGTTGTACATCTTCATTAGAGCAAGCTCGTATCATGCTGGCCAGCTGAAATTAGCACCTTCTTGAGATTTAGCTATCAAAACTGGAAGCTAGGTAAGGCTGGATGATGCTGACAGAAGAGAGAGAAATCTGCTGTTAGAGTACCTTTCCAGGGATTATCCACTAACAGGGTTTTGTTAATCTTTTTTTGGATTCTTGCCTGTAGCCACAGCAACTGAGAAATCACCACTTTCTCCTGAGACCAGGCAAAATGCTGTTCACTCTTTGTTAATGGGGGTCTGGGCAACAGCCTTGATGATTTGATTATTTCAGTCCCTCCCCTTGAGCAATCCAGCCTCCCTGAAAAAGCTCTAATGAATAGGGAAGTAAGATCCTTGCTGAGGTGTTCCTAAAATCTTCTTCACCCTCTGAAGTGTGTGTTCAAGAGGTCTTCAAATACCTCTGCAGAACTCGTCCTTAGCACCCATTGTAGGTCTTTGTTATAGAGAGAGGCTCCTCAGGTGGTTCTGGTCTCTTCATCCCGGTGAGGCAGAGTGGTACATGTGAGTACAGGATGGGACCTTGGAGGCTGCACAACAGCCATGCTCCTGTTTAGCTGTGTAGAGTGTTGCACCAGCAAAGCTCCTGCCAGTCCATGAACCAATGTGTGCGTCTGGGCTTGGGACTGCTGTTTTGTCATAAGCACCTTGCTTTTCCAATCATATGGATTTAGCTGTGCCCATGACAAGGCACACTGGATTAGACCCTGTCCTCCTTGCTCTAGGAACTTTCCCTTTCTGCCTGATCATCTGGGTAAATGGGGAAGGCACGTGCAAGGAGAGAGACAGGTTTCTCCCAAACAGTTTCATTCCACTCCCCACTTCTATGGGGAATGAAAACAATTAAAAAAAAAAAAAAGTTAAAAAAAAAGAGAAAGGAAAGGGGGGGGGGGGGGAAAAAAAAAGGGAGAGAAAAAAGCAGTTGTCTTCTCCCCGCAGCAGGAATCACAGTGTGAACAGCCACTGAGTGACAGAGGGAGAGTAGGCTGGGCTTCTCTGTCTTTATTCCTCAGTGCATGGGGCTCACAACAAAGGCCATATGCCCTGATTCTAGGCATCTTTAGTCTTTTAAGCAGTCTTCAGCAGTCAAGTAGCTCTATTAAGCAGTATTAATTATTACAGCATATCTCTGTAAAGATAAAAATGAGAAATATCCTATCAGCCCTTTGATTAACATAACTATATAGCTAACCACTTAGTAAATGTTTGCATACAGGAAAAAAAAAAAGATAAAATTAATAGTCTTTTTGGTGGGTGAGTGATTTGCAAGGCACTCCTGATTTCTGCACAAGCACTCATTCTTCACAGAGATTGAAACAAGAAAAAAAGTTTAGAATAATACCTGTCAGACTATGAGGTTATCTGTGAATTGTTCATTTCAACTATTCACTATCAATGGCGTGCAATTTGTCGCATTAAATATTTTCTACTATCTCAATGGATGAGATTGTTTTAATACAAGAAAAACAGCTGAAGAAGGCTAGGACAGGTTTGTGAATGCCAAAGTGAACTGCTATTCAGCTGAAGAAACGAGACAGATTCTGCTCCTATTACTCTTGTATTTCTAAGGGACTATTCAATGTAAGATTGATCAAGATGTCAGTTACAAATGACATCAAACAAAAACCTGTGTGGCTTATTGATGAGTTTATTTGCAATGCTGTATTTTCTGCTCTTTGCTTTAGCTGAAAACCAAAACATATTGAACTTGATTCTTTATCTGCCATATTTTGGTACTCAGCAATTTTATATAAATTTACAAATGAAGCTCTAAGGTATAGTTAATTTCTCATTCTTCCTCTTTGAAAATGGCAGAAGTTTGTATACTCCTCAGTTATGCCACTGAGCAACAGAAATGTTGAGTGGCTCAAGAAACAAAACCTTGACATAGAAAAGCAATTTTATTCCATATATACATTTTGGCACAGGCAGCCCAGTTGATTAGCAAAACTAGTTTTTTAAAATATTAATCTTAATAGGAAAAATAAACGAAACTACTATTTCTTATCCTTGCACTTTATGAAAACTGCTCACTTCAATACAAGAAGACAGAGACCTGAACATTTCAGTAGAAGCAAATGATAAAAAAACCAATCCCTATTTTGAAATATGCCTCAAATTTTGGAAAGAAAATACAGCTGGGCCCTTTTCAGTCTAGTCTGTTAACTAACCTCATCAGGTTGAAATCCAGCCTTTTCCTATAAGCACCAGGCTTTTGTAGTGTTTTCTCGACCCACAGTCAGCTGCCCAGCTCGCTAAGTGCTTGCATATGCATAAACAGAACAAGGCATCCCTCCCCAGTCTACCCCCTGAAAGCCTCAATGCTGAAGTAAAGGGGAACCTTTTAAGCAGGGTTTTAATTAGCACCCATTGTTCCCTGGCTGGCAGAACAGGCAGAATGGCCCAGTGGTTTGAAAACGGCTATCACAGTGGGAATCTAACTTTGCAATTGAATCAATCTGCAAACTCCACAGGACTTGAACACTGAAAATAAAAAAAAGAAAAAGAAGGAGTAGACCAGGGCGTTAATTATAGTGGTGTCTCATACTGCTACATTTAAGGGTCTGTGAGCATTTCTCTCATATATTTTTAAGAGGAAAATAGAATCATATAAATCCACTAGAGAATGAGACCTGGTCATACACGTCTAAACATAAAAGTGAAATTCAGCATTAAGTCTACCACTTGATCTTTAACTTCTAGCATCTGTACTACAGATGGTTATTTCTGAAGATGTCTGAAATGGCTAACTGGGAAAAAGGGATTTCAGGAGGAAGATATTCTTTGGCTTTAGTAGGCTTGGTATATAACAAACAGGGGTTTAGGTTTAACAGAAATTCCTCAGTTTTTCAGTAGAGAGGTGCATGTGTGATGATGCATGACATGATGCAGCTGTTTCAAGAAAACCAGATTGCAATCACTGACTTGAATACCCCAGATAAGGACTTGTACTGGAGGCTATCTTTTCAAAACTGAACACGTAAAACCTGAACGACTTTTGGTGGTTCTGCACCAGCCCAGGCAGGGCTCACCCCAGTCATGCTGGCTCGTCTTGTGGCAGGCAGGTAATTCACCTCACCATATCAGCTAGTTATTCCTGCAGAGGGCTTCTCCCTGCCTTTTCAGAGACCAAACAGAAGTGTATCTTCAACTCTTACCTTAAAAAAAGATGGAAAACAAGCAAGACCAGTGAAAACAAGCTATATCTAACATCATTTATCAGTACTATCTGTTTGATGGAGACTGCAAAGATTTGTCTAAATACAACATAGAAAAAAATGACGTGAAATAACATCTCGTTATATTTTTGAAAGATTCATTCTGCATATTTATTTTATTTCTTGCTATCCTTTAGGAATGGTAGGTCCTCTATTTCATATGAGAGGTTGCACCATGAACAGTACTGTTTTCAGGATAACTAATGGTCACTAGAACTCACAGACAAGAGGACACTTCAACTAAATATCTGTAAGTTACACTTCGGTGTGAATAAAATGATTTTAAATATTAAAATAACAAATCATGGGGAATAAGATAGTGTTCTTCAAAAATCTATGTTGATTTCTGCAGTCAGCTCTATGAGGAATTGTATCTACTTTCAGTGCCAAAAAATACAATAAGGTTTTCTTATCAGCACATGTTTTCTTACTGATGGCAGCTGAGGTTCCCTGACATCAAGACAAGGGAGCAGTGAAAAGGAACAGATATATTTATGGACCATCTTCAGCTGCCTAGAATCTGATATGAATCAAAACATGGATGTAGCCAGGAGCAATTTGGAAGCTACATGGAAAGCAAACCTCCTGCTGATTTGAAGAACACTCTTTTAGTTGTATGTTAAATATATCTTAAAAGTTCACAAGAGCCGGTAAGGAAAGCTTTCAGAAGCTGAGAAGTATCAAAAGTAAAATTTTCTAAGTAAAGGCAAATAGAAAAAGTAAAATCAGCTCTTTTTTCCATCCCTTTCTTCTCATTCCATACACAGGATGGGCAGAGTTCAAATAATGAGCAACTACACAATATTTTTGCCCACAGGCCTTATTTACTATACGCAATTCATATCCTGCTCTGAAGACAGAGTTATTAAATTCCCCATGAACTTCTTCATGGCTCTACTCACAATATTGTATCTAAGGACTTTGTGAACAAAATGAATTTATTTTTACAGCATGTTTCTGAGGACAGGGACACACTGCAACAGGAAGTGTTATCATCCTTTCATAGAGGGGGAACCTGAGGGCAAAAGGCCAAAAGGATTTTGGCCATGTAATTTAAAGAACCAGGACCTGATATTTTTCAGAGTCCTTCACCTTAAGAAAAGCTTTATGTATTTGAAGCATGAATTACTTGGTTTACTTCAGCTTCAAGAGTACTTTTTCCCTATAAATCTGCCCACATCCCTCCAGAAAGGCATGCCAAAAATAAGTGACCATCTGAAAATCTTTTTCTTCATTGAATGGCCACAAATCTTAGAGCAACCTGAAATTTAACAAGGTTAATTTTCCTTTCTTGCCATTCCTACTGGATTTGCCCTTAACAAACAGAGGAGTCCCACAAACAGCAGTGTCTTTGCTAAATAGTTTTGATCAGATCTCAGAAAAGGTGCAGCTTCTCTGTATAGTGTGGATGATGTCCTGTAGGATAACAAGAGTCAAGACCATCTGGATGCCTGTACACTTAGGCATCTACATTACAGTTGGGAACGAAACTTCTGCATAGTCAAGGAAGAGAAGTTAAGTGCCTCCAGAGGGAAATTCTGAACACCTCAGTGGGATGCAAGGCTAGTGTCAGTCAGTGTGACTTTCCCTGGATGCCCCTATGAGCCCATTGAATCCAAGGAGGATGTGGTTGTATACCCAAGGTGCCAGGATATGGTGCTAAAGAGGATTTGCAGACAAACTGCCTTCTGGAATTTTTCATCTTTCTTTGCTTAGCTTTACAACATTATATTCTTCTAAGCTGGTATTTAAAAAAGAGAATACTTTGGGATTTTACTTACTTTCTGTTCCCATATCAAAATCTATCCTGGACATCCCCAGAGTTGGAAGGCTTAGTGCCATCATAATGACTACCTGCACTTGTGGATGTAGAAAGCTCCTTGTGGCTATGGGATCTGCACCAGCTGGAGCATACCCAGAATGGGCAGCTGTGTTGTGGGGTGCAAGTGCTGTGTCCCGCCTGCAGACAAGCAAGACTCAGAAGCACTGTGAGCTTTTCTTATCCCCCAGAGAAAGGTGTGATGGGGCATGCACAGACCTCTGTCTATTCCCTGCAACCCATGCAGGCCCAGGAATCTTAGGTCCAAATCCCCTGTCCACCCTAATTCCTCTTGCAGTATTATTTTCCAACCAATTTCTTTTTAATTCCCATTGCCATCTCTTTCCAGTTTTCCCATTGCTGCTCAGCTGTACAAGCCTTTTTTCTCTTTCATTCAAATACACCACCTTCTTTTTCCATGTTGCTGGGACCTGGCAGGAAATCCTTAAGGACATGGTTAAATGGATTTGATAACCTAAACAGCCCCAAACAGAATTACATATCCAACTCAAATGCAAAAATATTCTTTAGAAACAGTTTCCAAAAGCTTACAAAGTTTCAACAGAGTATTCAAACTACATTTCAAAAAGACTTAAGAATTGGTAGATTTGGGTAACAGAATAACAGAGCCCTTTCCTGACACAGGGCTAGCCTGAGTCACTCTCACCTTGTCTCAGAAATGCATGTTCTTTTGTATTATACAGGATGGGATTATTTCATATGGGCAACTGAGGGGCATTTACCTCAGAATACCTTATATGAGAAGCATAATTGTTTTAGCACGGTAGAAAACTTTTAGCTGAAGAACAATGGCTGGGACATTGCTTGAGAAAATGGGACATACATGCTAAAATCCTCTGGAGAAGCAGCAAATTGATTCCAGCTTTCCAGTTCTGGAAGGAAGACCTAACTGGTAGGCTCTCTGACAAAAAAAAAAAAAGGCAATTTACCAACTTGCAACTTAGTTAAAAAGCCCTTTACTGGCTTTCCCCAATGAAATGGTAAGAAGAGAGAAAGAAAGATATAGAGATAGAGATGAAGGAAGAAAGGAAGGAATTCGGAAGGACGGAAGGAATTCGCAAGGAAGGAATTCGGAAGAAAGGAAGGAATTCGGAAGGAATTTGGAAGGAAGGAATTCGGAAGGAAGGAATTCGGAAGGAAGGAAGGAATTTGGAAGGAATTCAGAATTCGGAATTCGGAAGGAAGGAAGGAAGGAAGGAAGGAAGGAAGGAAGGAAGGAAGGAAGGAAGGAAGGAAGGAATGATTAGAATTTTGGGGGTCCCTGTGATTTTCCACAAGAGGTGACATCTGGATGCAAACCTGGTTCATATTGGACACAAGAGACTTTAACAGCAATTTCATCGAACATGACTGGGAAAATGGATACTAAATGCTTAAGGACTTTAAAAATGGAAGAGAGGAAAGAGTTTTATAAAAAGCAAATATTCAAGGCACAAAATAATTTGTTGAAAATGTATTTTCCATAGGAAAACAAAATCAATCAAAAGTGTTTGAACAATCCTAATAACTACCCTAGTAATATAGGGTTTAACATTGACTTTGACTTTCCATGCCTTATACACAGATGTACCACTTTTCTTTCTGTCTTATATTTAATTAAATGGAATTTCCCTATCACACTGATCAAAAGAAAATCACATAATACCCCTATCTGTCCTTTGGGAGAAAAAATGCTAAGGTATTTTTAATCTTTAGCTCTCTTTTACTATGGATGGCAACACATGCTTTTAAAAGTCAAGGTCACACTTAGCTAGTTGTCATGGTGAATGAAAACACATGGGAAATTGGGCATATAGTATTTAGTTTTGCTTTCTGGGAGAAGGAACATACAAGAAACCCTGTCATGAAGAGTCTGTGTTTAACCAACCCCTGGTACCTTTAACAGTCATCTTTTGGCACTCATGTTTAAACACAGTAATGAACCTTTTCCTCTCCTCAGCTGTAAATCAATACTACCAATGTGTCCCTTAAAAAAGTCATTAACAAATTGTATAAATGCCTGACCAGTCAATAGAAGGATTTTCATTTCAGTTGTCCGTGGAAAGAAACAAAACTCTTTTTGCAACATGTTCAGAGCACGTTCTGGTTGTGCACTGCAACCATTTTCAAGACAAATATTTTATAAGACATAAGTGCTAATTCAGTACTAGATGGTTTTTTTTTTGAAAAATCAGAATAATTTATGTATCTGAGAGCTCATAATGACTGTTTTCTCCAAAGAAGAAATTGAAATAAGCTGAAAAAAAATATGGAAAATGCAATTTCAAAACAAATCTTCCTTCTTTCTAAGTAACTTGAAAGGGTATGTGAGAAAAACTTTCTTAGCAAAGTAGCTGAACTACTGTTGATTAGGTTTCCTTAGAGGAATTATTCTGGTAACTGCCTGCTCTAGGTATTAAATTAAAAAGCTGTCCTGGAGAGCACAGGGGTAGCATTATAAGGAAAGGCATCAGCTGAGGAAAGACCAATATACAGTTGCTGTTTGAGCATCCTCTAGAGGCTAAAAACCATTTGAAGACATCATAAATTGGAAAGAGACAGTTTGAATTTTCACTAGTAAAGTCGAGAAAAAGAACACTTGCTGAAAAAAAGACAGAAGAGTGCAATTTTTATAGAGTGGTAGAGCAGTTCATAATAAAATCCTTTTCCTTGAGGGACCATGACAAGCTTGAGAGATGGACCCATGTAAACCTCATGAAGTTTAAAAGGTCAAGTGCATGGTGCTGTTTATGAGTTGCACTCCCAAGCATGATCACAGGCTGGGTGGAGAATGGATTGAGAGCAGCCCTAAGGAGAAGCACTTGGGGGTGCTGGCTGATGAGAAGCTCAACATGAACCACCAATGTGTGCTGACAGCCCAGAAGGCCAACCATGTCCTGGGCTGCATCAGAAGAAGTGTAGCCAGCATGCTGAGGGCGGTGATTCTTCCTCTCTACTCCTCATTTTCATGATACCTCACCCAGGGTGCTGTGTCCAGGTCTTCTCAGCACAATAAGGATGTGCACCTGTTGAAGCAAGGTCAGAGGATGGCCACATAGATGCTTGTTGTAAGAGATCTTAAATGTCATCTCATTTCAATACTCCCACCATGGGCAGGGATACCTTCCACTAACCCGGTTGCTCAAAGCTGCATCCAACCTGGCCTTGAAAATTTCCAGGGACTGGGCATCCACGACTTATCTGGGCAACCTGTTTCAGTGCCTCACCACACTCACAGGAAAGATTTTCTTCCTATTATTCAATATAAACCTGCCCTCTTACAGCTTAAAGCCATTCCCCCTTGTACTATTACTACATGCCCTTATAAAAACAGGGAATGAAGAGACAAAGTGAAGTACAAAAACAAACACCAAACTGCAGTTTATTATGAGACTGATTGAGAAAATACTACTTTCTAATGCAGGCTCATAATTATGTACCTAGCTCAGTATTTTTATATAGAAGTGATGAATCCCATATTTTTTCCTGATTGCAAGGAGTGTCATAGTTGACCCATGGTGGTGCAAGAGAAATAACAAAGCTTGTGTTCAAGTGAATACCCTGAGCATGCAGAGACAACGAAAGAATAAGTGGGTTTCAATTATAACATCTAGTGAATTCAGAGATCCCTAAGTGGGGAAAAAATAAGAAAAGAATGAGAACAAGGATTTCTAACAGCAGCAGCAAATTCTTTTTGTGTGCAGACAGCCTCACGTGTAGTAGTGACTTTGGAGCACTGCTTTCTGACAGCTCATGCCAGAACCATTTTGTAATGTTAAAAGGCTAATTAGTCAAGAGGAGGGAGAAGGGAACCAAGCAGATTATTGTAATAATTCCAATTAGTCTTGTAATACTTTCTATCATGTGCTGTTCATAAACCACAAAGGAAGCTATTTTGTCACATTGTCCTATGGTATATAATCACTCAGAGAGAAACTCTTTATCAGATCTGTAAGCACAGAATATGGCCCTATGACTGCTGCTGGAAACAACTGAAAACACCTGGTTTGTGTATGCTGGACATAGCAAGGGTCAGTGTCATGATGCCTCATGTAACTAATATATGTATAGGTATCACAGATAACTAGTTATTTCAATATTTTGCGGAAAGTGTAGGAAAAAATCCTGTATACAAAGCCCAAAATAACAATTAATTTCTTCTGAACTGTAAAAGTCCCATCTCTTTCCATGTTTTTAATATCCTTATACAATGACAGAGTAGAGACAGACAAATCATTATAACCCTGCCAATGTGGTGTTCAGGCCAGGGCCCAGACTCTCCTAGGACAACGTGCTTCAGGTGTTTCAGTGTGACAAGAGGACATAACCCTGATATTAATTGCACCTCCAAAGTGACTACTTCTTCCAGCAGCTGCAAAAGGAGATTGTTAAGCCTCATTAGCTAAATCCCAGCTCTACTTTGGATGCTAATAAAGGATGTGGTGTAGCTGTCAGACAGTAATTCTTCCTTCTTGAAATCAATACAGCATAAATAGACCGAACACAGGGGCTGTAGGCTGAGGGGAAAGTATAGGTGACACATGAGATCGGTGCACAGCTTTTCATCTTTCATCCCAGCAATACTATTTCTATATGGTACTTTCAACTATAGGTAAAGGAAGGTATCTCTATCAAGAGAAAACAAGGTAACCAATAAGAGAAAAAAAGAGAACTTTTGTTGAAAATGGAGATGAGATGAGATATGAGATGAGATGAAGGATTTGTAGAGGAGACAAAAACCTGAGGATAACCTAAGCAATAAATCAGAGAACATGGGCTAGGGAACACATCTCATGGAGGGACAAAGAGTGTTAGGGAAAAGGATGCACATGCAGCCGCAGTTGTATTGGGATTAAATATACATGGGTAAAGAAATAGAAGTATGTGACTTTCTTGTTCCTGAAGTAGAAATCTCTAAGACTTATTGATAAAAAATACTCACTGAATGGGCATGTTAGCATGAAACCTAAATGCAATTACTGTTTCAATTAATAATGTGCAAATATGAAGTATTTCAGATAAAATCTGCACATTACTAACATTAGCATATATATTTATGAAGACAGAGCACCTGTTCAAAGTGATCTCAACTGTTGAATAAGACAATATTTTCAAAAGACAAAATTGCTATGAGTTTTGGCTATTGCAGACTTATAAACCTAGGGCACATGTTAGAATGGCATTCTGAGATCCATTTAGAGTAGTATTTTGAAATGCAACCTTTGTGAAATGATTTAGGGTCAAATAGGCAAGTAATAAAGCATAAGTCTCCACTACAATGCAGTGACCAAAGGGCTAATATAATCCATGGATGTATAAATGGAGAAAAAATGCATGAGTTCTTCATTTCTCTATAGCAAAACTGAATTCATTAGAAAGGCAAATATATTAGGGAAGAAAAATCAAGCTTATAAAAGCAGAGTCACAAACTTATTCAAAAACCATAGAAAATACCCTACTAGGAGAGACTTAAATAGTTCAACAGATCTAGTCCATTAAAACTAGAGCTGAGACACTCGACTACAGTGCATAAGCACATTTATGAAGAAAACAGAGGGCTCTTTGGCAGTCAAGAAGGTATGATAAAGATTCAATGCTAAAGCTGGACATATTTATATAAGAAATTATGCACTTCAGGTTTTCATACAAAATGAGTGATTGACCTCTGAGACAAGAGAAGTTTTGAAATTTTTGTTGTTTGAAATCCTCCTGTCAAAACTGCGTGTTTTTCTGAGGGGCATGATTTTGCTCTATGTGTGTGTGTGTTATGAACTAAGGCTAGAACAAAGAAAACAGATATGTCATTTTCACAGGTAAACCAAAATACAGTACACTTAGCCAAAGCTGAAAAACTGGGGAAAAGAGCACTTCAATTTTAGTTGTTTTCTCTATTTTTAAAACTTAATGAAGGTAGATTTGACCCAAAGCTATAAAGCTTCTGTCAAGCTGAATTGCATCTTTTGTTTCATGTACTGCTTTACTAACGTGTTTTGTCTAGCTCTATTCAGCTCAGAGGTAATACTGTGAGATTTAATGTCTTTGATTTACAGGTCTGATGAGACAATCAAATGATCTCACCAAATTTAAAGTCTGTAAATCTATCAATTTATACTTAACAAAGGTACTTTGCAAGCTGATGTTTATCTACTGCAGTTTAATAACTACCTTGTTTCCTAACAATAATCAATGAATATGTTCTCTCTTATATTTCACTTCATTAAAAAAAATTCACTTTATCTGCTTATCTGAGCTGCTGGGAAAGCACATCCATTCATGCATAAACTATTCAACGAATTTGAAAATAAAGCTCTATGTTTAAATTAGCATCCCGCAGTCTGCTCCTGATGATTCCCTGTCTTCCCCATAAGTGACATGAATTGTAATACTGGATAGTGTGCACGAGTCTTTCAATGACAACATATCCTTTAGAAGCAAAAATAGTTTAACAAAAGCATCATCAGACTTGTGGGTACCCTGGCAGCAAATACTGCTACTTCTCATGAGAAATTTTCTTAGGAACCTGAAAAGCAACATGAAGAATTTTAAAGTTAGGAGAGGTAACACTGAGCACTTGGCAAAGTTCTCTTTTTATACTTAAATTCTGCTCTTCAAGATACCCCTCTGTGAGACAATGCAGGTGTCAGACTTCACTGTCTGTTATTGGAAAACTGGGTTGCCTAATCTGTATAGGCAGAAGGCAGAGCAGAGTCGCGGAGTTTCTATGGAGATGGGAACTGGTGAGGAAGCACATTTTCTCCTGTTTCATCCAGTCTTCCTGATCTTATAAGAGGCCATTATAGTCATTTATCTCTCTCTGAAGAAATAGTGATGTCTTTGGGAGCAATAGCAAAAGCAAGGTTAAGTTTGACCTGAAATGAGGATATCTGGTATATTTTCACCAGGTCTAGCATTTCAAAATATAATTCGGAACAGGTTTTGGTTCTTAGACCTGACAGAGTAAGCTAAATATCGATAAGCTTGTAGGCTGCTTTTGACACTCACTAAGAGGTAATAAAGAAAAAGAAGCATTTCTCAAGTAACAGTAATCTCATTAATACTAACCATGTTATCCAACAATTGTACCCTGCTCAAACTCCCTGCAGAGCAAGTCTGTTGAACACCACTCTATCTTTGATGAGTATGTGTAGATACCAAAAATGTCTGAGTTACTAACTTGGGCACACATGCAGACAAATCAGAGGTGCTTTACATCTGTATACCTGAGGGATGCCTAGAAATTTCGAGTTAGATTTCTCCAGTTTTAGAGTATATAGGTTTACCCAAACTCTTATTTCCCTGTCTCATCTGCCTCTTCCAGGGAAGTTTATTTTAGGAACTGAAATTTATAACTGGAAGAGGAAATTGTTTGCAGGGAGATCTACAAAGCTGGATTTTTCTTTTCAAAGCCATTTGTTTGGCTGCTGTTACTGTGCATGGGTTTGAGGCTGCTTCCTTATCTACACATGCATCTTTTGAGAGACTAAAGGACTAGGGAGAGGAGTTAAAACGTACCTTGATGGAGTCATCAAAGAAAAATATACGTCTGGCTTCAATTTAGTTCAGTTCAGGGACAAAATATATGTGGTAGACGTAATATATGTGATGGGTGACACTCACTTTCGAGGACTTGTAAAGAAATATATTTCCCGATTTGTATTCTTATATAAAATTTTTTTTCTTTCCAATCTGTAAAGACCAGATGTTTTTAAAGGCCTTGCAGCACAAGCTGAAGGGAGCCCTTTGCCTGCCCCCCTCCCCGCTGGCTGTCCCTCGGCAGCAGTGGTGCAGCAGAGTGGGATGTAAAGCTGACCTGTTACCTGTCCTCCCCTCTGAGAGCACCAGTGCTGTCCCACACACCCACAGGCTCCTTTATTAGCCTTCCCAGCTCTAAGAGCACGTTCAATACACTTTTGAATCTAAACTTGATTTATTTAATAAAATAGGCTTTCTAGAAGAAAAATGTGAAAGTCCCAGGGGCAAGGAGGGAGGAGAATGGAGGAAGCCCATAAGATTGCAAATTCTGGTCCACCTCTGTGAAAACTCCCACCAGAGCTCAAAAGAGGTAAAGGGCCATTACATAGAACAAATTTCTGAAAATCCAGAAGGAGCAAGGGTTAGGAATTTCCATAAAGCCATGTAAATCTGGAGGACAGGAACACATATAGATACATATCTCAAAATGACGGATAACCTGATCACAGTAGTTTCTTCTGAGCTTAGTCTTAACTTGCACATCCCCTTTGGTTTAAACTTTTGCTGTATTGTTTCATTCAATAAAAGCAAGATTGTAAAATTAGTATTTAGATAATACAAAATAATGAATATATATTTCAGGGAATATAATTTCGTATTTCACTTCAGTGTGCAGAAAAAATAAAATTATGGAACATTCAGCACACCTTAATACCAACTAATACATCATTACTATCTCCAGTAAAACAGATGCTTTTCTCAATACAAAGAAACAACTATGTACTGAGGCATTTTTAAAAGCAGAAAAGAAACAAAGTGTGTGACTAGTGATCTTATTACTAGTTCACAGATTCAGAAGATATTATTTGCAGTGCAATATTCTGGGTGTTTCGTAACATACATAACAAATACTTATTATTTACTTATTAAAACAGTTTTCTTTCTGGCTCTACTTATTTCAGATTTGTAGAATTATGCAGAAAGGTTTTTAAGCTTTTCTAAATTAGATTGCTGCCTCTCCATTCTTTTTAGTAAATCAAAGGTATTTCAGCTGTAGCAGACATACAGTGATTTGTTTGCCTGATCCATTCTGTCTTCCCTTCTCCTCACAAGCCAGTTCCTCAGCTTGCTTGCCAGGACAATTCAGGAGCCACGTTCTCCTTGGGCGATGTGTATTACCTCAGCATTTTGTGGTTATACACACTGTACAAACTAAAAGATGCCATGTAAGCCACCATTAGTTTTTTGGGGGTTTGTTTGTTTGTTTTCTCTTGGGAAGCAGGAACAGCAGGCCTAAACTCATTAAAAGTTATAAAAAAATCAGCAGGTCAGCAAGGGCAGAAAAAGTATGCAGAAAAATGTGGCCTGTAGTAGATACAGGCTATAGCATTTTAATATTTTCCAACACAGCTGTTCACAGTAATATCACCTTTAAGGAACAGCATACAGGTTTTCTTTACAGAAAAGAAGGTGTCACTGTGGTCTTCAAAGATTGCTTTTGCAACTCACATGCCTCACATTCATGGCAGCTCTAGTTTCCTACAACATGCCCAGGAGAAGGCTGATGGACAAGCATGGTGGATTTCCAGGCCTGCCTTCTTACTCCTTCTGGAGAGCTGCAGCTGTGGGGCAGCACAGTCCCCCGCTGGGGGCAGAAAATGGGTGTAGAAGATACAGGAGTGGAAATCCAGAACAGGGGAGAAGGCAGGTATTGCAGATGACAGAGGTCTATGATGACACCTACTAATCTTAATATCAAATTATACCATACCATTTTAGAATCATCTTGCTTAATAGTACACAGTCAGTATACAGATGTATACACATTGCTGCCTTCTAGTTTTCACATGACATTATGAAAAAAAGAAATTCTAATATTGGATCTTGATGCAGCAGCCAAAACACATCACTAATCCAAATTCACAATCAGATTGAATGAGCTAGAAGGTGTAAAATTAATTATTACTTCCACTCATTTCTCCATGATGTGACTTTTCTTCAGAAAAGCCAAAGCATAAACAATTCTTCTAGTCTACATGCAGGAACCATCAATGGAAAAAAACCCCTAAACCAGTCAATGCTCCAGTCTGATTAAAGATGTATGACATGTGAAAACATACTGCAAATAAGCCATACTCTCTGCTATGCTGAGTGCAGCAAAAGTGACACGTCTCAACTATACGTGTAAATATTTCTAACAAGAGCTAAATGTCATCAAGTTCTGCTTTTCTGCTAAGGTGTCAGTTTTAGAAGACAGAGCAGTTCATCCTTTTGTGAAGAGCAAACTCTTCAAGCAGCTGCTGTCCTTTATGCCTTATTCATCTCTACCAGACTAAAGTAGTATTTGTAAGAATCAGCAAATACCAGCAAAAAGAGTAGATAAAAGGAGGAACTACAGCTCTGGATGTGGCAGAGGCTGTTCCTGAGCCTCAGTGAAGTATTTCTGCTACCTGTGAGTGACTGGGATATGCACTCTACAGCATCTTTCTATAGTTATGCCCAGGATTTCCACTTCCCTTCTGATTGTCTCTTTTTTCCCTTTCTTCTTTCTAAACTAGACCTTTTAACAGTTTCCCTATCTATCTATCTATCTATCTATCTATCTATCTATCTATCTATCTATCTATCTATCTATCTCTTTTCTTATTTCTCCTTGCTATTCTGTGTTCTCCCCCCTTCATCTTTCCATTGGTGTATTCTCCTTACAGTCTTTCACTCCGTCACTGTTGCTCCAAACACGACCAATGAGTCATCTTTCTGTTTCCTTCATTTTGTCATTAAACCTCTACTGTTGACACCTCTTTGCGCAGTTGGCAAGCTCTTCAGGAGAAAACCACTGGATCTGCTGAAACCATATTGCCATGAAGAATAACATTAGATCTGTGATCAGTGAAGTTTTGACCCAGAGGAGGTCCCACAACCACACTTTCAGCTCACCTGATCTGGGGCTGTATACTTACTTTGCAGTGCTGGGAAAACAGGCTGTGGTTGTTTTGGTACCACACTGGATGGCTGGGGGAAGCATTTTTTCATATGGGATCAGCATTTTGTCTCATGTGGCTTTGGTGCTTTTGATCCAGTAGTGGGAGCCCTGAAGCAGGATTTATTGCGTTCTTGAATGGCAGCCCAAAACTGTGGAGCATCTAGCAAGATGAAGTTTACTTTAGCTTGCTCCTTAGGCACTTTTGGAAGAAGCACTATTTTATTAATGGTAATAGCAGCAATAATACTAATAATTACTCTGTGCATTAAGCCAACAGCCATTTGGGTGGTGCCTAAGTTATTGGAAAAAACCTGGAAACCTAACCAACTTGAACCACTCTTTCCGCTTCCTGGAGGGGAAGGCTTGCACCTCCAGCATGGTGCTAGAGAAGATGGAGAAGCCTCTGTGCTGAGCTGCTTTTTCTACCAAGCCCTCTTGAGGAAAACAGGGCCAGTCTCATGTGGAAAATGCCCAGGCCACATATTTGTCCCAACATGCCTGGAAATTGCCAGGAAAATGAAGGTGGAAGATCGCTCCCTGTCTCTGGAGCTGCTTCACTACACAGCAGTCTGTTGAATGAAATTTCACCATCATTTATTTCAACAAATACCAAAAGCTTATAAAATGCTGCAAACATTGCGCAACAGGAAAAACAAAAAGGGACCCAAGAGCCCTGCAAGATTAGCTGGACCCACAATGTGTTCAGAAAGGAAGCTTCTGACTAGGTGGCAGAACATCCTGTGGTTTCAACCTGTTGAGATTCAATTTCAATACTTGTTGTTTCAACACACAGCTGACCATATAGCTTGCTGCTCTCAGCACGTCTCTTTTCCTCTAGACTCCCTTACCTCTGCCCAGGGTTACCCAAGAGACCTGTAACCATCTGTGCCCTGTGAGGTCTGCAGTGTACCTGTGACACATCAGCCACACGCTCCTTGCAATCTGCAGCCGGCCCATGATAAGCGATGGTATTAGCAAAGAGATCTTGACAGAGGACCAAAGTTTCTCTTTTTTCATTCAAACAATAGTTCTACATAGGGGGAAAACAAAACAAAACAAACAAAAATGTATCCAGAACCAAAAAGACTGTACATGGGGTAGCCCTAATTCTACAAGTCTAATCTGCTGTCGTGTCAAAGATATCACATAGTGTTAAAGGCGAGTTAGCTTAACTGTGCTCAGCACATAAAAATCAGACCTTTCCTGTGACTCAGAAAGGAGTTGCTTAACCACAAACCCCAGAATCCATGACAGTTAAAGCACAGTTTTTATATGTCTGAGTTCTTGGACAGCTGCAACTTGGCTGGACTACACTGTGGGTAAAATGAATTGTAGTCCTTTGTCATGTTACCTTTGCTGAGGTAACATCTTTCTCAGAGGGCAAAACAGACGACTTCAGAGAATGAGCTGTGGCATAGCTGAACCACAACAAATTCTTACTAACCATGGAGCTTTCTCTAGCATATACCTGCATCTGGACTGTGGTGCACAGTACAATGGGATTTAATAACTGCCATTAAAACTGGCAGACAGCCCTGATCCTAGAGAGGGGCCATATATTTAAGAACTATGCAAATTATGCAGTATGCATGTGACCAAATTCTTTGTAGAGGTAAATCCCTGGGACTGTGTTAAATTAAATAGGATTATGGCTTTCACTAATCTGTATCCAGTGTGACCATACAAGGGTATTAGTTTGATAATATTTAAGGACTTAGCTCTACAGCAGTAGCAATCAGCTGTCCAAGCTCAGTGACTGTGTTGTCAGTGAAAATATTAACTATTAAAGAGACTGTTATTTACATTGCCCGAATTAAACATGTGACACTCACCAGCTGGCAAACTAAGCACAAGAAAGTTATGCATAGGTCAAGCCATTTTTTCCTTTCAGAATAAGTAGCAAGAGCAAGTTGTGAGATGTGACCTTCCTGTGAGCAGAATCACTGAGCCCTGCTGTTGTGAAGCCGTGGGTAATGCTCTCATCAGCTCAGTGGAGGCAAACCAGTGTGATACTACCAAAAACTTTATCCTTTCACCTGAAGCCTTTTTCCTGAGTGGCACAGATAGAATTTTAGACAATAGCATGGTTCCTAACCTGAGAGCAGTCCTTGACAACCTGCATTTGTTCACCAGGAGTTACAATGCTACAGCTGTCTCCAGTAGCTGAAATCAGAGGTAACTGTGGCATACGCTGATAAAAACTGACATTGTGATAGCTGTCTCCAAAAAAGCAAACAGATAACTCTTCAAGCCCGTTTCTGCACAATCACACACACATACACACACACACACACACACACACACATATATATATGCACTCAACTGGAAAAAATTAAGAGCCCTCTCAAATGTAAATCCTAGTAATGAAATATGAAAAACATTCAAAGCAGGAAAAGGTTCTCAGCCACAGGTCCTAGACATTTTTCCACTGATTTCAATGAAACAAAGATTTCCATTACCTGTATTGAAAGCAGTATTATTTCAGTAAATGGATGACATAATCAGACTATTTTCCTACTTTTTAAATCATATTTTATTGTGCTAAAGCTATAAAAAGCCCAGTATTACATCTTCAATTATCTTGTGTGCATAAAATTTTTACCAAAAATAAAATAAAACTCCTAATCAGCTTGCTTGAAGAGGACTCTTACTCCAAGAAAGAACTATAAGAAAACAACACTTTTTCCATTATCATTCTGTTTGTAAGGTGTCCGAATCTCTGCATTTTTAATAGGAGAGAAAAACATTTTTAATACTTCCATTACATGTTCTACAGCCAGCGCAGCTAAAACAAAACAATATGTTTAGCATAATTCCTAACCCTGCAAGACTCTATCTGAAGGTCACATTTTTAAAAGAGACATCTATATAAATCCTGTTGAGGATAACCGTGTGATTATAGTGTGGGCTGTAGAATGATCACTCATAAAAATACAGAGCACAAGATGTAGTGAGTTGATTCTTAACTCCCAGACAAGGCTTGCAGGACAAAATATCCTTTGTGTTTAAATGGAACAGCCATGCAGCAGAGGTCAGTCAGGGACACAAGCATAGGAGAAGCCTAAAGCACCCTTCCAGTCCCTCAGATTGGGTTTGTTGTTTGCGTAGCCCTATCAAGACAGATTTAATCTGTCCCATCATACTAAAATCCTCATGCACGAGCAGCTGGCTATGTCATATTAAAAGGAAAGATACAATGCCCAAAGTAGCCTTATTCACTTGGACACCACAGGTGACTTCTTCAAGTTGAAAATTCCCTGCAAAGTGGGGTGATTTTTGATCACCACACTTCTACCTGCAAGTGCATTTAGATATTCATGTGCATATATGGCTATGAACCATCTAGTTACTCTGCACATGCTTCACAAGTTTACAGTGAACTTTTTATGATTAAAATCCAGTTTCTTCATTTTGTTATTTAACTTTTATCTCCTTGAATGAGTTGATTGGTTTGCTATCAGATTGAGCAACCCAGACGAAATAGCTAGGAAATTTCTTAGCATACCCCAGATGATTTTCCTTCTGGCTTATTCAACCAGCCAGCATTTAACAAAAAAAGAGGTTAAAGAAATGCAAACATGAATTGGAGTCTTACCAAATTTCCTTAGAAAATTTTTCCCAAAATCATCAGGAATGCCGCTTATGGTTCCTTAAGCTTTCAGTATGCTTTCCAGATGAATGTTTTGGGATCCCAGCCCTATAAGCAAAATCATTCAACTGTAATAAATGTTTGTCTGGACAGGTTCTTCATTGTACCCTGGAGCCACCTGAACTCATGGCAATTCCCAAGAATTCAAATAGCTATGCCAATGCTAGGGCTCTTATCCAGAAGACAGACAAGCTATGTCTGCTCTTTTTTTTATTTTTGATATTAAATAAACTCAGGGAAAATTCTAGCCTAGACAGCACAATTTTAAGCTAGAAATATTTCATTATCACATTGATAACAACAATGTCAAATGACTAAATGCTAAACTGCATTTAATTTAAAATAAGACTCAACAAGCTATTTGGAAACTCGTTATTGAACTTCACATATTTTAAACATGAAGAGGCCTTTTATGGAGGCCTCCTTCTGACTTGTACCACAAAAGCATCTGATGTCTGAGTAAATTACAGTGCAATGGCATGACAGTATATTAGTGAGGGTGGTATCCAGAGCTGTGTGCTGTAGGTGTGGAAAAGGACTTTGGGCAGGATCATCTCTCCTGCTGAGGAGGGATTCCTAGATACTGAAAAATCTTCATGTTGCAAGAGTGACAGTGGATCTCAATGTAATCAAATACCACAGAGACATACGTTTTCTCATGTCAGTATTTTTTAAATTATCTGAATTATGAGAAGAGAAATTGGACAACTCCAGTTGATGTTGTGCATTGATGTATATTCTCTAGTAATTACTTTATCAGGGAAAAGACAGCATTCATTTTGCTAAGACAAGTAGAAAATCTTCTACCTCCATGCCTGAGAACCTAAACAGAAATAGAAAAGCCTATTTACATTAAAAAATATTATCTATCAACTCATTTTCAGTGCTGTCCCTTACCTGAAGAGGATAAGGGCAGAAGTTATAAAAGTATGCTTCTTTGTAATTATTTTTGTACATCAAGCACATTGCCAAGAAAGATCTGTGTGTTTTGGCTTAATGTTCTAATCTTTAGAAGATTTTCAAATACCAAGAGAGCAAGCAAACAAAGAATTTTCAAATGTATCTGTGATCTCTCATCCAATGTGTTAAAGCAAATGCTAAAGACATGGTGGTAGCTCATAACTAACTTTGGACATGGAAAGACCAGCATACAGTGAAATGCACAAATGTATACTTTTAAAGCGCAAGGATAGTCCCTGCAGTGCTTTCAGTCTGGGACAGCTTGAATTCTCCTGGCAGTTTTTGGACAGAGTCTGGGAGCTGGCACAGTGCAGAGACAGGCAGTTTGCAGGTGGTCTCTGTTCAGAAAATCATGTAATTGGGTAGATGTGGGATGCTCCATGCCAGCCTCTTCAATGCCAAAGAGCATTTGCTGGCACTTTTAAATTTACTAGAGCAACTATAAGCCATGTGTTCTCTTTTCTCTTTGTCAAAAGAATAGGATGAAGAAAGTTAAAAACAACTATCCCTGCCAATATATCAATCTACACTGAGTTTTAAGGTGCAAGGGAAAAATAGGCTGGTAATCATATTGTTATAGACACACTTTGAAGGCCAAATTCATCCTTGTTCTAAATTCACTGACCTTTATTTGTATGTCAGATCAATAATAATAAAATATTGGCAAGTAATACGAAATAAGTTCCTCACAATCTTTGAGCAATGCTTTGTCATCCAAAAAGTTAGTTTAAAATTGAACTGATTTGAGAAGAATGAGTCCTCTTAAGATGAATAGGTATGTCAGGGTCCAGGCTCCCACAGTATAATATAGTTGTTTGCTTCATTTGTAAAAACGCTACCATAAACCTTCCTGGTGAAAATTAATTCTCAAGACATTAAAAAAATCAATTACCAAGCACAAAGCTTTCTTCTGAATGATATTACCTACTGAAAATTCAATCTAGATCTTGAAATTATGGTCAGGGCTTCTTCTAGATTTATATGTTTACCATTTAAAGGTTTTGCACTGAAAATGGTACAGAACAGAACCTGTCTCTGTAAACACCACTTGGGTGCAAAAAAGAAAATGGAGCCCACTTCATTTTTCAATTATCACATTCCTTCCCCACTTTCACAGGTATCATTCATGTTACCAGCTGTAACTCCACAGAATGATAAAAACCTCTGTTAAAAAGCCATTTAAAAATTGTCATTTTTCTGATTTAAACAACATTTTTTCTACATAAGATTCTTATTCTAGCTATGAGTTTCCAGCTATTTGAAGACAGTTTTATACCCAATTTGAATGTCACGTATTACTTACAGAATTTGTTAAATATTCAAAAGACCAAAACTGACTAGCAGTGATTTATGGGCACAATATTTCTCATACAAAATAACACAAAGAAACCACAGAATGTAACATGTTATTTAAACTTAATTCTTTTGCAATGTGACTTTGGCTTTACGGATGTGCACATACAAAGCAATTCTTCATAGGAATTCCATAAGAGCATAAACTAAAAGGACTTCAAAAGTTGTCAAATGCAAGTAATTGTAAGTAATTTTATCTTAACCCTGAAGTTTGGTTTCACTGAGCTATCTCCACCAGTAAGATCTCACCAATGAACTGGCTTTTCCCCTGGTGAAACCAAACAAAGTACCCAATGTTCCATTGTGAACATGAGTCAAGCAGTTGTCTGGACCTAAGGACACGCTATCAAATTGACACAACAGGAAATGTGAAAAATAATCAGACATCATAGCAAACGGCGGTATTTGTGAAACAATAAATTCTTCTTAGACAGTGTTTATAAACAATACATTGCTGATCTGAATATTTCAACGGTGACCTAACATTTATGGAACAGAGATATAAATACTAATTCATCTTTAGGCTACAAAGTGCATATTTTACTTACTGATCTTACTGAGATGAAGTTCTTGGGTCTCTCGTGCTCTCAAACAGCTACAAGTTTAGAAGGATGTGGCATAATAGTGATTAAACACAGAAGAAAAAGATGGTAATTTTAAATAAACACCATAGTAATTTTGAAATTTAGGAGGGAAAAAAAGATAGATTAAACCAAAAACAAAATCACTGCCTGATACCCAAGGTGATTAGAAACACAAAGTAATTTTACTAAGTCTCTATACCAGAAGATTGTAATGGTTCTACCAAAAGTCAACTTAAATCCACTGTAGAGGAGTTCTAGTTGAGACTATGAAGAGTAATAATGTACCGCCATTACATTATCAAATTCTATTAGAATAGTTAATTGCTCACTTTTACAATGATTTCATAATCTGCCATTATGGCAGCTGCAGGAAGGAGAGAGAGCAGAGGGACATGTGAATTCTTGGCACTGAAATCACAGAATCTATGTTAAAGGCTTATTAAGACTATTTAATCCCTTTCCCTGCTGATTCTGGATTGTCCTCCATTGTACACTTCCTAGTGTTTTGTCTAACCTAGTTTTAAATACCTCAAGCAATGGGAATGTCTTCAGTTCCCTTAGGAGATTACTTCAAGGCTAATGGATTTCACTGGCAGAGATGCTTTTTGATCTCCTGCCTACATTTGCCCTTACTTTATTCCTTTTGATTAAGAAAGTTTCTTGCCTTCCCTTTTTCACTGAAAGATGTGAGATACCCCATGAATATTAGAAATTCCACCCCCTCCCCCATTGTTACAGTGGTAGGCAGTTTTCAAGTGAGGGACTGAGAGAATTTCCATCCAGATAAAGCCAGTAGCATGCTGCCAGCAGTGTTAACAGTTAGTATAGTCATACTTCTTTGGCTACTGCTGTGCCACTAGAAGTGGTTTCCATATGTAATCCTCAGCCAGCTACTTGTCACCACCCTCTTCCTAGAGGTTATGCACACGCTCCTACTCCTGATTTTCTGGCTGAACTATTGCTAGAATTGCTGCTTAAAATGAGTCAACTTACTTAAAGCCTCTTTAAACAGTGAATTATTGCTTACCCATCTCTTTCTGGCTGACATGGGCTAGAAAATCCTCCCAGCCACAGCTCATCTAGCAAACAGAAGAGTGGATAACCCACAGCAAGTTGGTGGTGACCTCTGATGCAGCAGAAAGGGAAATGCAAATGCATTTCTGTTCCTGGTGTTTTGTGGAAACTGGGAATGACTGATAAGAGAAAATTACAGACTGCAAAGAGATGGGTTAACTTTTTCCTGACTGATGGTGCCTACCTGAGCTCTGCACAAAAGTCACTCTGGTTGTGTTTTTGCTTCTTCACCTGTTTTGTTAAGATTACTTAAAGGAAAAATACTTTCTTTTGAAAAAAATCCCATTTTTGGTTCACTACAGCTGCTGGCCATAACTCTGAAAAGGAGGATGCACACACAGTTAGATTGTGTGATCCCAGGTACCATGGTTATACATACTGTCCTTCCAGACTAGCCCAACTCAGGATAGGAGACCCAGTCTCCAGCCCAACTGCAGATTCAGTCAGTCACTGGAAGTGTTATGTTTCTGTAGGGCAATCAAAATGTATTTGGTTATTTAGATGTTTTATAAATACTGCAGATGTTACCAGTGGAGCTATGAGACACCTCTCTGACAGAAATCACTAAGAATTAGGAAGCAGTGCATTTTTAATAAATGTAACACACTATCACTCTCACTGAAATTAGAATCTCTGTCTGTAAAGTATAGCTATTAACTGAAAGTTAAGTAGTTAGGACTCTTTAATGCTTTGCAAATGGCTGAGGATGGGGTGATAAACGTGGTTTTTTCCTAGGCCTGTTCTAAATTATTATGTTTTGCCAACACAGCTATGTCAGTTGCCTGTGTATAAAAAATTCACGTCCCCAGCAGATATTGCTATGTTTGCAGAACTCCTGGTGTGGAAGTAACTTTGTCAGAAGGAGAGAGCTTATATTGGCTCAGCTTACATCACTTAGGGAGCTGGTGTAACTATGCCAGAAAAACTCCTTCTCTCAGTATGAACAGTATGTGCTGCAGGGTGCTCTGCCAGTGACAGCAATGGCGGAGCTGTGGGATAGACAAGACTGTGGTCTCTGTTGCTCCATCCATTCACTTTTAATTAGAAGATTAATCAACATGCCACATTTGAGAAATGCATCTCATCAAAGACTGCTGCATTTATTGACATCCTTAGTCTGCATGTCTGCTAATATATCAGAACTGCTACTTTGATGCCTGTCTTGAAACAAGAAACCATGTAATACTCAAATGTGCATTCTTGGAAACCAGACAGCTAAATTATGACCTCCCTAGGTGCATTGGCACCTTTTCTGCAGTAATATAATTTTATGTTTTCTTGTTTCCCTGCTTGGCATCTACTAGCCTTGTAGACTTGTATTTTTGAAGTAGAGCTCATGCATCTAATATCTTCTGACTACATCAAAGATCTTCTTGGATTTATTCTGATCTAAGCTAACTGAAAAATTTTTTTATTAAAAAAAAGAGAAAAAAAATTGTTAAGGTAGATTCTCCAAAGTGTCTTTAATATGTCCTTGATGTCCTTTTTTCCACATCACCTGCTTTCATAAGACTCTGAATCTTACTCATGCCTGAAATGTATACAGATAGATAGATAGTGATTTCAGCAGTTGTTTTCAGTATCAGCTGGTTCCTTCCTCTAGCTAGAGACACGTCTGGCAGTTCTATCCGGAGCTGTGTGACCTCCATGTTTATGTCTAATATCCTGTCTCCATTTACCACACAGCTGTAATATCATGCACACTTGGAAACATCTATGAAATGTGTACAAGCAACAGAAGTATTACTTCAGGAAGCAATAGAAAGTAAAACCTTCAAAGTATTGCCATGGGGATGTTCAGTGAAAGCTCATTTGTACTAGCTCTACCTTCCATAATTAGTTGTTTTGGCTTTACTTTCCATAACTGTGACAGAATGGCTTGTAATAATACAACTTGAAGAGGAATATGTGTCTGTCTAGAAAATGGCAATGGTACCTTGCCTTTAGGAGAACAGAACAGACATCTATCATTGTTACTATTATTACTGAATATGAAAGTTCAACATATTTCTGGATAGCACCTTAAGAGAGGGAGAGCTGATACCTATAATGGGAACTAGAACCAGCACCTGGCAAATTCCTAAGAGTTCATTCCTCTTTAGATAATATCATACAAGCTGTTTTGAGCCAGCAGCTTTTCACTCCCCTTGCTTCTCTCTTTCTAACTGCAGTGTCATCTGAGTGACATCACTGGTTGTGCTTGTTGAAAAAAATATAAAGGAGGATATCACAACCTCAAAGCATCACTGAATTTCACATGTCTTAGCAACACCAGCAGGTGTGGAATCAGAACAAGTAGAATTTAGGTGGAGTAAGGAAAATGTGAAGATAAATGGCCTTCACAATTCTGACATGTCTGTCTGGAAAGCAAGCAAGAAAAGCAATACTACATTAGATATATATGACATCAACACTAGCTACTGGCATGTGTAAAGATGTTCAACTAGCAGGTGATGCACTTGCTATGATATTTGTGATCAGCCATCTGGAAAAGTTTAGATAAGAATAGAAAAAAGTTCTATTCTCTAAACCACTCAGGAATCTACTGAGTAGCACCCTTAAACCAATATGTTCATATGCACTTAAACAGTAGCTAATTTCAAAATAAATTGTACAAATATTATGCTCATATTAATGAAGAGAGCAATTCTATGTTATATGTAAGAGACCCATGCTGAAAGCAAACTGGGAGAAAACTTCCAGTTTCACTGTGTGTGGACATCAGTGAAAGGAGTCTATAGTTTCTTTATATTGTGTAAAAGCCGAGATCACTTTCACGCTGTTTCTTTACAGTCATTTCATTCTCTGAGAGTACAGCTTACTTTAAAAGTTTGCTAATAACTTAATTAACTAACAAGCTTAGACTCTGAGGCGCTTACTCCTGCCAGTCTCTGCTTTACACAGATACGGTTGTATTAAACTGGCTTTGTCACAGAACTGTTCCTCTTCCCCCATCTCTTTGGTGTGACATAATCTTAATTTACAGGCAAATTTGGAAAGGATATTTAAAATGTGATGATGAGATGCCCCTCTATGTCTTAATCATGCAAAAAGGTATAAAGGACGTTTAAGGAAGAAGAAATTTTTTAATCTACATACAGGCTTCTAATATAGAAATTGAAGCAAACAGTAAAACTCTTACACACAGAAGACGTGGCAGTGCAGGCAGGCCACCATGTTACTAAGCTACTCTCACTGAGCAGCACTGCTGCATTTCACAGTGCAAGGATATTTGAAAAGAATAGCTGGGATCAGCCAATTTGTTAACCTCTCTGCTAATACTGCCGGCTGTGGTAATGTTTGTAATGTGGGCACCTGTTCAAAAAAGAGCGGAACAGAGGCAACTCCCTTTACACAAACTTTTCCATTTTGCAAACCACATCTTAAAGGAGACCACATCCCTCCCATACAGACTGTGGGCCACCTCCCATCCCATCAGTAACCAGATAATACTTCTATAACAGCTAAAGCAACTCAGTTTATGAACTTGGATGGAAAGTAAAAATAGAAAATAATTGAAAAATCCACAATGGACTGGAATGGGCTGTTTTGATTTCTTTTAATTCTATTTGCTATGTAGAAATGAGACAGCTAGTGCTCCCTTCAGCTGTCAGATATCCTCTTTTTGACAGCTATCAGACTGAGAGGTACTTTGTGCACCAGCAATAACCACTCTCAGCAGAAGACAAGGGCATGAAGTGAGGACAGCCAAGCTAGACGTCACCTGACACAAACTGCAGCATCTATGTTAGAGTGCTGGTTCCCTGTATTACCATCAAAGAGAGCAAACCACCTCCAGAACTAGATCTGTAGGGATGAGTCACGCTTGGGTTTATCTCTTGTTTCCATGGACCGCCAAGGAACCCAGCCATGCACCTTACTTTACTCACCTCCTGCATTTGGCACAAGTCAAGGGCCTGAAACAAGGCCAGCTTTACCTATCAGCCAGTACTGAGACCTATCTGCCATAGGAAAAACACAACGAACCATAAAAAGTGCCTTGCAAAAGCCAAAGATGGTTTGGGAAACTGTCCCAAGGTGAACTTGCTGTGGGGACAGAACTTGCTGCAGCTCCAGGGACAGGCAAACAACATGTGATTTACTGTATCTGTTGCAGTTCTAAGTTTAAAATGTTTACTGCACTCCTAATGTTTTATCCATTCTGAAACAAAAATATTTCCAACAGTGTTGAGCTGTGGCTAACTTCATAAAATGTCTATTGGTGACTTACTGGGAAATGAACAAATAAACAAACCAAAAAAAAACCCAAAACCCAAAACCAAAACAACCCAAAAAGACAAAAACAACAAACCACCAGAAACATTTAATTTCCTCCACAACGAAGATTAATTCCTCCGACCCTTTGTAAGTTGCTCAGTGCTCACTCTCCTTCCCAACCCCTCTCCCGCCCCCATAATGTGTTATTTTAAGCTCATTTTCAGCTGGACAAGTAATAAAGCCAAGCTAACATCACTGGGGGGATTGTTTGCTTATTCGGGGGGTATTGTGTGTTTTACCTGGGAAATCTCTTACGAACCATGTAACACCTTCCCTCTGGAGGAGGTCCCGCTCGGTTCGCACACACACGCCGTCCCCGGGCGGGACGGCTGCGGCTGCGGCAGAGGGGCGCATCCCGCGGGCGTTCTGCGGAGCCGCGGGGGAGGCTCGGGAAGGATGCGGCGGACTCACCTCGCGAAGGGCGGGAGGCGGAGCCGGGAGCCGGGATCCGGGAGCCGGGATCCTGGAGCCGGGAGGGCGGC
>VWZF01006634.1:165302-181724 GCA_013396755.1 Sclerurus mexicanus
GGGGCCGGTGGCGGCGGGGCGGGCGGCGGCGGCAGGGGTGCCGCGGAGCGGGGGGATGCCGGGGCGATGCCGGGGCGATGCCGGGGGGATGCGCTTCCCGGAGCAGCGGCGCCGAGCCGGGAGGGCGCTGGGCACCCCCGCCGCGGGTGACAGAAGGGCTGCGCAGGGCCGTGCTGTGGCCGGCTGCCCCTGCCCGCAGCGGCGATCCCCGCCTCGCCCTGCCCGGCACCCGCGGCGCTGCGAAAGTCACCCTCTAATCTTGATTGCTCCTTTATTTTTAAGGCACCTTAGCGGATCATGCCGAAATTTTGCAGAAATACGACAGATCGCCTAATATTGCATAATTTCATATGAGTTGGTTTAGTCTGAGCGAAATTTTAGAGTATTGAAACAGATTTGTTTTCTAAATCTATTTTGTCCCAGTACCTTCATCTCACCCTTGGGAAAATCCCTTGGTAAAGTGCAAGGTCCTTCTAACCCCCCTCTAATAAATGTCTTAGAAAACATCAGCATGGTTGATACTGTTTGGTTCATCTTTCATTCTCAGGCTTCAGGAGAGACAAGTGTGAACCAAATCTAACTCTAAACCAAGTGCACGGCCTGTATGTTACTTCCGGGAGGTTATACCAGTGATGAGGATGGATGTTTTACTGAAGAATTCAGTGTACAGCTGCACTATAGAAGCCAGAAACATTTAGCAGATATGTTTGTACAGTTGATTTGATTTTATAAATAGCTTATACAGCTTTTCCAATTGCAAATCTCCACCAGTCTTGATGTTTTATTTCAGCCATTGGAAGACAATATTCATTAAAAGAACCACAGCTGCTCTGCAGGCAGTCACAACTCATTATTTATAATTAATATCCTTCTATATTCAGACATACAAAAAAAATCTTTTCTCTTTGTCCTGGTGTTTATGTCAGTGATGTGCCAGACTGCCAGTAAATTTGAAACCTGAGGAGTTTTGTTTTTGGAGTCTCCAGTGGAGATCAAAGTTTCAATAGTCACTCTCTCACTGAAAACTTTTGCCAGCAGCAGGCTTATTAGTAGAGTTGTTACTATAAGTACTGAGCAATACCTCTTTCATGAAGGTTGGACTTTTATAACAGCAAAATAAATTATTGCTGTCCAAAAATAAGACAGAAAAAGTTCCTGGAACTGGGGACCAATATAATTCAGCAAACACTGGCTGTAAACCAAAGAAATTGTCTCCTTCTCTAGCTCCCACAGACATGTTTTTCCTCTGATACCTTGGGAGGGAAGCTGAGCTACACCTACTTCCTGACTTATAGGACTTTGGGGGGATCATTGTTCTTCAGCATGCTAAACCTTTCTGTAAAACACTCATTCACATATACAACTAACACACAGTCATTAGCACAATATTTATCCATGACATTACCTTGACTGTTTGTGTCACCCTTATATGCCCAGGAGCTTGATTTTCCATCTACATCAGTCTAACACTGCTCTACATCAATGAGCCTCTTAATTTTGGGGAAAGCATACAGAAAAAGACTAGAGGTGTTTCGAATATATCCAGTATGAACCATCATTCCCATTCGGAATGTGTGAACACAGCAATGCTTTGTAAAAAGTTCATTGTGGATAAAAAGAGACCCATTTGAAAGGACCCAAGCCACTCAGACTTTCCAATCATTCTTACTTAGTCAAAGTAGTTCTAAACCTTCCTCATTTTCTAAAGCTAAAGGACAAACACTGTTTGAAAACCTTTCAGACATATTTATATGATTTTTCTAGTAAAAATAAGATAATGCTGACTGAAGCATAATAAAATATCGTCCATATGTGCAAAGCATCTGCCCTTGGTCTGTGAAAGTCTTTCCTTCTGAAGATGTAAATACTTTCTTTTTTAATTTTTTTCTGTGGATGTTTTTGTCTAGAAGTTAATCAGATAATTGTGACAGATTTATATGAATTTTGACCTGTTCCAAAAACACTCCAGAGGACATCCCACACTGTTGGGTGAAAATAGCTCATATGACTTTTTTTTTTCCCACCTTAACATTGACAGACTGATGATGAATAGCAGTAACTCTCCAGTTCTGATTTGGCTCACATGTGCAAAGCATCTTGTCTGTCATGCCTGCCTCCCAACCACAGCACCTGCTGTGGTACAGTCTTGTGAGCTTCATCAGATACTTCCCAGTATCATACCAGCTCATCCTGTGACTCTGAAACAAATCTCTGGTGTTGGCAGAAGGCCACATTGCTTTCGAAACCCTCTCTCTTCTCCCAACCCTGGAAAAAATGTGCTTGAAAAAAATATTAAGAGATGCAGAGTTTTCCATTTTCATTGAAAACAATTCTAAGTTGGTGCACTCAATCTCTATTTAAAGGAGTGTAAAATACCCCCAAGTCAATGTCCCCAACAGTTGACTCTTCTTGGATTTCAGTTGTGTCACTGGAGCCTGCAGGGCTGGGCACAAGGAGGAGCTGAGGAATGACTGAATGAAACAGACCTGCCAGCCCCCTTCCAAGCCTGGTTGGAAAGATACAAAATATCTTGACACACTTTGTCCTCTGCTACTAGTCAAAGGACACATAGAGTTCTCTACTGATAACAGCCTTTCCTACCGTAAGTCTTATAAAGCCTTTCTTATGACTTAATTTTCAGTACCAGCCTGGCCATCTTCTCACACTAATGCTGCTACATAATCCTATGGAATTGCTGGATTGATGTGGTGCTAAAAGAGCCTATAAGCAAGGTTATAAAAAAACCCCATTGTTTTGTTATTTTTCAGAGTTTTAAAAAATATTTTTAGAATAACTAGTCAAATACAATTTATTAATAAATCTAAAGAATTTACTTATATGCTGTAGGCAATCTGCTGAATGTGACAGATCACACTGTGTATGGACATGAGTTTAAGACAGGATTTTACAGTCCCTGCTTATTCCATTCCTAAGAAACATGGGAAAGTCTCCCCAGTCTGATGATTAAGAGGCTGTTCTTCAGCTTGCTTTCCCTACCTACCTGCCATAAATGGGTTTGGGGGATTAAAATGAGCTTTAGTTAATTATAACTTTTAACTGTAATTATGGAATATTTGACAGGGAAAAAGACTAGTGGAAATACTGAATCTGTTTTTTCCCAATGGGCTTAGGGTATGTAGCCATAACATAATGAAAAACAAAATTTTCTATAAGAATGAAACAAGGTTTGAAATATGTTTGGTGTTGGGCAAGGTCACACTAATTTCTGATGGAAAAATGATATCTTACTTCACTGTAATGCTCTTCTGGGTGGATTTTGCAGATTACAGATATGACACAGCAGAACTTATAAATAAGATTAACTGCTTTTATAACTTCAACTTGTCATTCTTCCACAGAAATATCATGTAGAAAAATCAACTACAGATGGCTCAATTTCCAGACTTCATAACAAGAGGTTTTTCATTATTACGCCTGCAATGTTATCAGAATGATCCCAGCTGACAATACAGAAAAAAGCAATGTGTGCACATGTATGTGTGTGTGTACATTTGCATTAGGTATGTGTGCATATATAGGCATCTGTACATTGCTAGTGTAACTTCTGATGCCTAAGGACTGCAACTGGTCACCACCAAATCCGTGTGGGCGAATTTCACAATAGGAAAAAATTAAGAAAGAAGACAGAAGAAGGTGGAAGAAAACAGGAAAAGTCTGAACAAGACCCAGAACACCCCTCTCAGGTCCTGATACCCCTTTGCCCTGAGACAGGGGAAAAACCATAAACAGATGGTCACCTCTTACCACCCTGCTCTCCTGTGTAGGTCTCCCTATGCCCAATTTCCTACAGCTAGCTAAAAAAACCAAACAGGCCACTTTTCTACCCCACCTCCCATGGGTCTGTGGAATTGTAGCTGTTTGCTTCCCTGATCAATGTGAAGGAATCCTCTGAGAAGTGCCAGCAAGGAAGAATCCCTCCAAGATGGAAGTTTCTAGATTGAGAGAAGCCAGCTCATTGATTCTGCTTCCTGGCCAATGCACCAAAACTATTGCCTTTAGGCTCCTTCCTCTAAATCTCACTTGTCCTGAGGCACTGCTACAATAGGCCGTATCGACAAATTTCCATAAATGTTTAGAATTCATCTTGGATATTTTTGGTTGTTTTTTTTTTTTTAGTCTGAATGATTTTTCTCCTTTTTCATGGCTATAGGATATTGTTAAATGCCACCAGACCCAGTTGGTATTTTGCATTTTACCATCATACCTTCCTGGGAACGTATTTAGTCCTTTGGTGACTAACCTTTGCTCAAAACACTGAGAGATGCCTTTTTGGTTATACTTAGATAGAATGCAATAAAATACCAAAATTTTGCACTGAGGAAAAGAAACTCCCCCGTTCTGCTGTCTATTATGTAGATACATGCTTTTTTATGCTTCTATGAAGAATAACTGTAATTTGAAGAAAATGCACAAGAAATTGATAACAAGCCCTTAGACCAAGAAAATATCCATATAGAGTTGTATTCTGCTTTGCCTTTAAGATACTTCTCATATCTAAAGCACTCATTTGATTTATCTCTTAAAGAATTGCATATCCAAAATTAAAGGGCAATGTACTGTTTTTCATCTTTGAACACCTTGTTACATTACAATGACCAGGCAACTTTCCATCTGAAGTTTTACAAAGAGGTTCCTGGCTGACCCAAAAGCTATATGTTTTATCTTTGTTGGTCTCCAAGAGCTAAGCCAGGTAAAGTGCTGCAGCTTGAGTTACTTCATCCACTACCATCCTTCTGAAGTCATGCCAACTGCCTCCTCTTGTTTTGAAAGATTTGGCAGACATTAGGGAAAAAACCCTTGGCTATGCCGTGAAACATGTCAACCTCCACTTTGCTGCAAGAATGCTGTCCCTGTCACTCACGTTGAAGAAAATTACTATCACTGCACTTCTTATAAACTTGCTGTGCTGAGATTTTCTGAGTGGTATTCAGTTTGCATTGCTGGCTGGCTGGGTCCATGAGGCATCCAAGTAAAAATAAAATCTGCTTAGAATTTTAAGAAAACTCAGGCCCAGTCTTGGATTTGGTATTGAAATTATGCCTAACTTCTGTGACTTGATTTCTTTTGTTAATCTTGTATGACCTTGATAAAATAAACAGTGACATGAAATCCTGATCATGACAGCATTTGTTTTAAATTGTTCATGAGGAGAATGAAAGAAAACTGAAATAGGATAGGAATGGAAATCTTACAGGGATAGCAGACCATACACATCCTGTTTGGAAATGCCATGCTCCATCAGTTATCTACTGGCTAGATCCCTGCTGAGCAGAGAGATAGTAGGGGTAGGAAATGAGAAGCAGCAATGACTGTACAGACCTCCCAGGTGATATTTGAGACAGAGAAAAATGAAACAGCAATGTCACCTATCAAACACTGGTGATGCTATGGCAGAAATAAATTAGAAAAGGGAAGAGAAATTTCAAACTCTGAGATTAGTTTTTATCCTGGTATCTTCTGCCCGAAGGTGGACTGTGCATGAAAATGGAGACAGCAGATGCCGTTAGATTCAGAAGAAGAAAAAGGCAAAATAGGAATAAAATTGTAAGCAAACAACAACATCTGCACACAGATTTGTAAGTAAATATTTGAGTGAGTTGGGATTATTTTTGGCTGATTTTACAAGCAAGAATGTAGGCACAAAATTTAGTCCTAGTTTAAATTTCCAATTCTCTAATTCTCTGTTGATAGAAGTGCCTGATAAAAGATGTCAGAGGTGCAGAAAAAGTTCCATATGAAGAGTAATTGAAAGTATCTGAGATTTCATTTAGAAAGGAGAGAAATAGGAAAGACTCAGTTGAAAAGATTCAGAATAATGAATGGCTAAATGGAGACAGAGCCAAGAGAGTTCTCATTTCCATGGAAGCAGTGGGCATCCTTTGAAAGTAAATAAGAGAAACCCCAGACCAGTAAAGACAATTACATTTCTACAAGTCAAATTGTCAGCCACTAAAACTTGTCACTACAAGGTACCATTAAGTTAAAAAACTTGGGAGAACTCAAAAGAAAAGTGCAGATGAAAGACTTCCTGACTTAAATGCAGAAGAATGGGAAAAAAATAAGCCTGCCCACTAGGAAAGAAACCTTCTGCTTGAAAACAGACAGTAAACTTTAGCCTAATGTCTACAGGAAGAATTTTTTCCAAAAACTGTATTATTTAGTAGCTGTCAATCTACCACAAGGTCCTTTGTTGCAGACAGCATGTGATATTAACTATGGCTGGAAACACAGGTCTTGCTCAATGGACCACTGGATAATCTTGCTTGTGTTGCACCTCCCAGGAAGATGAATCAGGTTTTGTAATTGAGAAAATACTTTTTTTTTTATTTGTGGAAACTGCTCATCCCATCTTTGCCTTGTGCTGGGAAAGGGATGGACAATTATGTGATATGGAAACAGTTTTTCTCATGTCAAGCTGTTATTTCATCACAATAAGTCTACTGTCTTTTAAGTGTGCCTGTCTTCTTTCTATTGATCACAGGTAACTTCTTTCCTCCAACCTGACTGCTTCTGCATTTCTCCTCCTTCCTAATCACAGCTCGAAAGACCTATTTATGGCATGCCACAGTCTAAAGGATTAATATTATACTAAACATTGTTTGATCTGTAATTCATCCCATATTTTAAAACCAGTAAGTTTTCTTCTCTTTTTCTCACTCACCCAATCAGCGGCAGGAGAGCAATACTTCGTGCTAGCTTGGAATGTCAACTGCTTGCCAAATAAAACAAATTAAATGTCTCACTAATAAGTATGGGGTGGAGGTGTGGGGGGAGTGTTTCTAACTTTTGTTTTTTGCTAAAGTCTAAAGAAACATTAAAACTATTCTGGATATCCATAACCCACCAGGTTGAAAAGAAAGTGCTATTCCTAAGCTAAGAAGAAGGAGAAGGTTCCTACTGTGTATGGGGGAGCTTTCTGTGTGTATGCAACTCTATGAACTGCAGAGAGTCACAGAAGCACAAGCTAATCACAGATAAATAAAATTGCTCCCTAAAATTTTTCATAGGAAGCTGCTCATAACTTCAAATGAGATGCAGATTTTGATTTCCTGTTTATTATTTGTGTTCTATGAGTAATTGCACAATAATTATGATCTTTGTTTAGCTTAATGAATACTAAGATTTATGTATATTATCTGAAAATCGGTGTCTGAATCTTAAGAAATTTTTGGATAGGCTGTAGAAGATGAAAAAATATTTTCAAACAGAATGGAAAATATCAAGATAATAGTGTTTTGCAGGAATATTTTTCAAGGTTCCTTTAAGCTGATCACTAGATGCAACAGTGGGTTAGAACCAAAGAAAATGAAGTTCAGAAAATGTTCCAGTCAGGGAACCAGATCTCAGATATTTAAGAAGCTGTATCACTTCCTGTTTCTCATATGTAGTCACCTAATAAATCATTGTCTCTCACTACATAACATCACTTTGTATAACTCCATTGTGTTTTTTATCAGTGAGACAGCACTAAAAGAGTATGAGCAATGCACTTGCTGTAAGAGAAAGACTTTTGGACTGACTTATAAAAAGTACAGAAAATTCAATAATTTGCCATTCAGTGAATTTAAACTGTTCTCATAAAGATTTATGCTTTTTTCAGTTTGTGCTATGTGGTAGTAAACACACATAATCAGCAAAATATAAAAAAGTAAAGGATTTTTAAAAGCACAATTTAAGCTTTTCTGAAATACCTTCTGCATTATCCCATGAAAGCTGGATCTACTGAGCTCTGGAATTGTGAGCTGGCCACAGAATAGTGTTTGCGATGGTTGTGAAAACACACCTTTCCCTTAGGGAGAAATGCTAATTAACATATCTACTGTTTATATAGAAATGAACTGCTATTTCTTTTCTACTGTTTTTCTGGCTTCAACTGTTAGTTATGATTGGGAAGAACAAAATGTTGTTGGGGGTTGTAAAGCAGTATGAAAACCAAATAAACAAACAGAAAAAAAAGCACCCACAAAGAAAAGCACACAAGAAAAAAAAGGAAGTGGCATTTATCAAGATCCGTCTCTCCAAAGAAACTTCTAAAATGGGTCCAGTAAATCACTCAGTCTTTTCAAATACTGGTTTTTTGTTCTTGAACGGGACTATCACCTATCAGTACAGTGTTCTCAAATATCTCTGTATCTGCACTGAAAAACATGAACGTGTCTAAGTGTCCAAGATAGGATTCTTGGAAGTTAAAGGACCAGAATCCAAGTGTTATTTTGGACAGCATACAGTATGTTTTGGAGAAGACTTGGAGAAGCAGAAAGGAGAAAAATCTTGTTAGCAACAGAACTATATACTTTATTAGATTTGGGTACCTAACACCTCAGTGGGGGATTCTGCAGTGTTGTAACACCAGATTCACTTATCTCATCTTTAAGACATAAAATACAAAGAGACTTCTAGGACTCATTTATTGGTTTAGGAATTGTAGTTTTTATCCCCAGGTTTCCTGGAAGATGTGAAGGTTGAAGAAGAACCAGGTATTGTTAGCTACCAAAAATGCAGTAAAATAAAATAAAATAAAATTGGCGGGGGAGGGGAGGAACATGGGTTAGGGAAAGAAAGGGAAAAAAGAGGAGAACTGGGAAGGTCTCTGCTTTAAGCTTCAGATGAATGCTTACTTGGCAGATGGATGGTGTTCGAATTTCACACTATAGGAATGCAAGTAGAAATGTTTTATGGGCTTTTTAGCTTGTATCACTATATAACTTCATGATGATAAAAATGAGTAGTCGATTATGATGCACTGCCGTAGTATCAGTCTTCTGAAGTTGGATTGTAAAAGTAATATGAGAAATTAATATAATTTGTAGCAGCTGCTTTATAAATGCACAGAAAAAATGCCAGTTTTCAAGGAACTTATTTTAGATGTTAAGTGTCAAGTACACTGCTAAAAGAGATATACTTGAAGGAAAGAAAGTCTTGGATTTTAACAAAGAAGGGACAGTTAAAGACAATCTACCTATATTTTTCTCCAAATTGTGCTTTTTGTCATTGGCAATCTATTAGCATCTAGAAGTCTCAGATCACTCAAGTTTCCTGTATTTCCCCTATGCTTGTCGCATCTTAAATGTCCCCATTCTTTTAAGTGGGCTTTAGGAGTCATACAATGCTAATTTCTCAAAAAATTGTGTGTTTAAGGTTAGTGATGGATGATTTTGGGGAAGATGCAAAGAGCTCACTTCTCCAGAGTAACTCGTGAACAGTCTGCAGTGAATGTCTGAAGCATCCCCATCCCCATCTATTGGAGAGTAAAAGATATAAAACTGCTGCAATGGCAGCTCAAACCTTTTACATATAATAAATTAAATGTTACTTTAAATAGCTACTCACATTTTTTTTCCTGTAAGTATCAACAACTTGTAGTTTTGTGGCAATGCATTTTTCCTTAGATTTAGTGGCAAAATTAACTCATTTGAATTTGTTCCAGTGCATAAACTAACAATTTATAAAGTATCTACATGGTTTAAAGTAAAAAATTAAATGATCAGGGACTTACTTTCAAGAAATAACTGAATCTAAAATTCTTGCTTGAACAGAAATTACTGTTGTCTAAAATTTTCTATTTCTTTTACTTTTTTCTAATGAAAGTAAATAGACAACTCAAGAAAAGTGCAAATTTGAGAGGCTTAAAGACTGAAATATTGCATTATCCAAGGCATAGGGACAGCACAGTACAGAGACTCTACATGTGGTTTCA
Source organism: Sclerurus mexicanus (assembly GCA_013396755.1). Classification (NCBI taxonomy): domain Eukaryota; kingdom Metazoa; phylum Chordata; class Aves; order Passeriformes; family Furnariidae; genus Sclerurus; species Sclerurus mexicanus. The sequence continues at coordinate 175,021 of VWZF01006634.1, forward strand.
ACAAAGTGTTTTAAATCTGACCCAAAGGCTGTTAATCCAGACTGCCTCTATGTGCTTTTAGAACAGAGCATCTCTGTTTTAAGCAACTTTGCCCTAAACCCCAGACATTTTAGGAGTTTGACAAAACCCAATATACCCAGTCTTTTCGTGAAAATATTTATTGAAAATGATGAAGAAGTGTCACAATGTCAGTGTCTCCTTGGATTCAGTCCCCCTTGATTTATGTTTCTTATTGTGAGAAATTGCAGTCTGGCATTTTACACAAAGCTATAACATTCCTTTCTGACATCTTCCTAACTTCTACTGTTAAGCAAAGTACAGTAAAAAACCTCACATAATCTGATTCATATTGTCTTTCCAGTTATGAATAGGCACAGCTGGACTATTTTTATAAGTTTTAGTTATCTAGGACCCTCTTGCGAAAATTAACTTTTCCCCTCAAACTGTAATCATTTGGGATAATGAGTTTCTGGTCTTGAGGACTTAACTTCTGTTGATTCAGAAAAAGATTCCTAGCAGAACTGGGCCAAAATTTATGCCAAAATTATTTTGTTATTATATTATCTTCAAGAAACAGAAATTAGCTCAATCTGAAATGTTTTATTAAATTGTCCCAGTATATTTCTGCAGTGGAGGAATATCAGTTTAATGACTGAATCTTACCTCACTGGTTTCTGTTGTAATTTCTTATTTTTTTTGTGTTATTCAGGAATAAATTAATTTTATCTTAGAACGTTCCATCAGCTTCAATTTTTAATCTAATTGCTTGACTCAGAAGCAAGGCATTCTGTTTTGCCAGGAAGAAGGTGTGATTAACCGGAACAGAAACACAAAAATTATCTGTTATAAATAGCAGCTACACAACAACAACCGAAACTACTAATATCAAAACAAGAATGATCATCTTTTCCAGTTAAGCCAGATGTAATTATTTCCTTTAACTGTCAGTGACTCTGATGCGAGGAGTCATAAAGCAGTGATTCAGAAACTTCTAATTCTTGGTATTGGACTGTAACCACTGGGGTTTCCTCACACTAGCTGGGTATCAAAGCCAGTCTCAAAGATCCTAAGACACGACTTAATCGTCCAGGCTGTTTTCTTGAAGAATGTAGGACACCCTCCAGAAATTGGTTCTTACCCCAGAGTCAGAGAAAACATCTGAGACAAATCAGGAACATGCCCATTGGATAAATCGTATTTGGTAACTTGATGCAAAGGAAGTTTTTAGTGCTATCTTTAGTAGTAGGATTTTGATGTCATGAAGTAACCTTGAATGTAGTGAATTAATTGTATTTCATTATCTCCCCTTTTACAGTAAATAGTAAAGTACTAGTACAGCAACTACTTTCAGATTTTGTGGCAAGTGGTCTACAGTAGTTTTAAGTGGCAATAAGCTAACAAAAAGAATGCGTTAGATGTTTTACTGGTATCTGTGGCATCTCTGACACTTTGTCACATAATAAATCCCAACATTTAAGAATGTTGACCATGCTCTGAGGGTAAACATGAAAATTTTGCTAACATGAAACATTTAGACTTTTTTAGATTTCTTAAATCTTAGATTCATGTGTCTCTGAACCAATGCCTCATGTTCAGTCACTGTAGATTTGTTTTTTGAACTGTCTCAATTTGGTGGACTAGTAGACTACAAAATAAGATTGTGTTTTAGAGTGTGATCTTAAGCCAGCAAGCTCAGTGAACTCTCCCTTGTTTAAACTAGGTTTAGGTTGAACCCTCAAATCTAGTAATAAACAGTACTAACAAAAATCTTAATCTTGTCTAGTGCTTGACACCTTCTTTTCTCAATGCTCTTTATTGCAAATTAAATCCCCATATCTCTTCGCACTCACTTTAGGCTATGGGTCAAGGTAATTGAAATCAATGTGAAGAAAGGACATTTTGACATCGTACTATTCCTAATGCTGCCAAAACAATTACACTAATCCTAGGAGATACAAAAATATGGGCTTACTAGATCATGGTAGGCTCAGTGGGAATCTTACACTGGGAAGACAAGAGTATATTGAAGGAAGCACACATGTGCCAGCAAGGGAAAGCCAGGACTATTGTGAGAAGAGGGTGGTAATATGGTAGGCATAGACAGCTGAACAATTATTGAACTAAAGACAAAGGAAAAGTCTTGTGTCTGAAATGTCCTGACAGCCTCAGCACCCTTCTCCCTTATCTGGACTTTAGTGCTGCCTCTGGAGGCTGTCAGAATTAAGCTGAATTTCTGAATTTGCCTTCAGGACATCCTGTCCAGTCCTGCAAATGGATTTAATTAAGACAAAAACACAGTTCTTTCCCTTATGTCCTATGCAAATGAACTTCTGCCTGTAGAGGTATTTTTTGAGTGTCTTACCCAACTGGGTGGGCACCTCTCATTGTACTTCTCTGTTGACTGTAAATAAATTTTTATATGCTATGCAAATGTGCCTTTTCCTGGCAGGCATAACGGTGGTGCCAATTTGCACTGCCTCTGCATAGTTGTGAGTCCAGGCATGTAACTCAGGACAACACAACTTCTGAAATGTCATCATAAAATATAAGTGAGACCAACAAATGGGACTCATTAGCTTGCCTTAGAAGAAAATATGTTAAAAAAAAAAAAAAGATTACCGCAACTGGGCATATGATCCTGGGAATATTGGACACAAATCAAATACCTTTAGTTTTGCTGACTTCAAAGGAATGTGTTTGGAAAAGAAAGTAAACAAAGTTTCTCTTGGATGCACTACATTCTCATGTCAAGATAATTTAAGAAAATACTTATTTATTTTTCTTCCTAGATCTTTTTGTTCTGCTTATATAGTAAGGACACTCAGGTCCAATAAAATGCACTTCACCCATAGATTAATCCACACCTTGTATTTTCATGTTTGAAAACTAGCCAGTGTGAAGGACAGTTTGTATAGTCCAGTAGGAATGAAAGAAAATGGACACCCATAATACCAGAAAAGTCTATTTAATCTCTATTCTTTGTGGCAAGGATCGATCAGATGCAGCTGGGATAGCCCCTTGAAGTTTGTGCCAAGTTGTTGAACAAGGCAGTAGGTTTGTTAAAGTAGTTAGCAATCTCCTCTCTGGAAAAAAATGTAAAATAAAATAAAATAAAATAAAACCTTTTACCTCCTCTGATCCCCTGGAGTAGTGCCAATTATAAGCAATAAAAATCATCCACTTCTGTTAGCACCTCCCTGAGCAATACAAAGGTGTCATCTCATGTGAAAACTTGCATATGATATTTGGATTCAATATTTTCATTTAAGAGTTCCTGCTGGAGTAGAACAGTCAACACATACTAAAATAAAGATAAATATAAACAAATTAAGAAAAACAGGGATGATGAAATACCTATCATTTTGGCATGAGGTCTCCTTGAAAGAAAGAACAGATACTATGCCCAAAGGTCACTGTATTGTGTTTTTTTACTACAAAGGATGTTTATATTTTTATAACTCCCATGTTTGCATGAAATTTGGTCAGACACAGTGCCTTCACTGTTAAACTATCAGAAAATGCATTACAAAAAGGACAGAATGAACTGTGCTTCCTGTAACATCTGACAGTAGCAGAGCAACTATTTTATGACCTCATTAGCAGCTTATGCACAACTTTGGCCATTATAACAGGGAACGTTGGGAGAGCCACTGAACTTCATCCATAGATTTTTAGCAAAAGTGCAGTACAAATTCCTAGCTTATTTCTTGCTGGACAGCCATCAAGGATATGAGAAGAGACCGTAACTTCAATCCTTATGCCAATGACTGTTCCCCTAATACAGATCTCTGCTCTGTGAATATGTAAAGGAAAAACATCCACTTACAAAAACTACAGAAGTTTTTATTCTTTTTTTTTATTTGTTTTAAACTGTCTGCAAACAATGGCAAGCAGCTGGTTTGCATTTTTTTTCATTGTATCACATTATCTGACAAAAATGTTGATGAGATCAAGTTTTGGGACACTTTACTGTGAGTTATGCTTAGTCTGGCTTTAAGAACAATATATATCTCCCATCATATACATGTGTGAAAAATAAGATTCCATGATGAGTTATATAAGTCCCAAATGTGAGCAGTGTCATTAATAAATTAGCACACTATTAAAAAAGCCCCCCACATTTTCCTGGCTCAGCCTTGCTAGCTGCGTATGTGTCCGGCTGGTTGGATGAACCATGAGCTAAGCCTTTTACCAGGAAGGCAGATCCATCACGCAGCCCTAAATCATATACAACAGTCTGTCAGATGAGACACAACCAGCTACACGTTGGAAAGCACTACTGTAGTGATTATAGTGATTAGAAGTGAACACAGACCAGTCCCTAAGGGATTAAAACTGGTGACAGGGTAACACCTTGGTACTGCATTCCAATCTACTGCATTAGAAATTAAGTTATTAAAATGTGACAAGGAGCTGGTGGTGCTGTAGGTCCTGGTCTTGCTGACATAGAGCCCGCTTCCCACAGACAATCAGCAGCTGCCCACTTTGAGCATGTGAACAGTTCCTCTAAAATCAACAGCTTTAAGGAAGAATGAAAGGAAGGAAGAAGGAAGGAAGGAAGGAAGGAGGAAGAATAGATGTGATGTACTCCAGCCAAATAAGAGGAAAATGACAATGACTGTCTGAGGAGAAGCAACTTTAGGGATAAGATTGTTCATCTCATTGCTCATATAAAGTAGAGCAGCGTTTTTTTCCCCATGAGCTGGTGAACAATTGGTGTATATGATCACGAATTATTTGTTGATTAAGGGCCTTTTGTTGTAGCTACAAAAAGCAAATGCAGTCAAAGGTGTACTAGCAAGACATTAGCACTGTGATTGGGTTAATAAGCTTTGCATGATGGGATGTTGTACCTCCCTTCTTCCAGATGCAGACAGCACACCAGCACCCAATTGCAGGACACAGGCAGTAACCAGTACAAGGGGTAGCAGCTTCTGTAGGGGCACAGTTTCATGGCTGTATTGTTAAGCCATCTGCTAGTTTTTCGTGTTATGCCATAAAAAACCAGTTTCATTCTTCAGACTTGAATGAAGGATGATGTGGGAGTGTGGTGTTTATTCTGCTAGTGTAAAGAATTTCTCTGGATTTACTTTTCTGCTGGGGCAGTGTAATGGACGGATAATTGCGGAGGACTGCTACCTTATAATGACAGCTGTTAAAAAAATTATCAAGGATTGCCAAAGCTTGGAAAGAAAGATAATATGAAAAAAAAATCAATAATTAAATAACAAGTTTGTTTGTTTGTTTTCTTGAAAGTATTTCAGTTCTCCTTTTGAATACAACTGGCCATGGATTTATGTTGGCTCAGTGAATTCCCTGTAAATGCGGCCCTCTAGACACTATACTGATCTGAAATAATTGAATTAATATTTAATTTTTCCTAGTGATTTCATTTATAGACTAAATTCTTAAACCTGGAAAAAATTTACACTTGTCTTAAAGTTGTTTTATTTGATTAGTGAGTTGGAATAAATGTCAAAAGGTATTATTTTTTAAATCAACTAAGAAAAGAAAAGCTACAAAGTGGCAAAATATAACCAAATTATCCAGAATGTAAAAAATTCTCCTCCATCATCAGAGGAAATAACTATCCATTCAGCTTTTCTCTGAGAAGAAATCTGAGCAAATAAATGGCCTTTGTAACATGACCAAAAGTCAACAACATTCAAGCTCTCCCCCAAACCACCAATGTTTGTGCCTAGGAGGGCATCGTTAGGGAAATTACTTGATTAAACAGCCAGTCTATTTTGTTTGTTTGTTACACTACTCAAAGGGGCACCGTTTGCTCTCACGGGAGCACTTGTGTATCCAGTAAATAGAAACAGGTTAATTACACGCCTTAAAATCACAGGAGAGAAAATACTATCCCTTTGTTTTCTGCTAACCCTCAAGTGGGAGCACAGTTGGGGAAAGACAAGACATGTCTTGCCTGCCAGGTTGTAGGCTCTGCATGGTTCTCAAGGTGCATAGATCTGCTGAGGATGTAGCTCTCTTTCTTTGCACAGTTGTAGATAGATTTACACTATATGAATATTATGAGACAGGTACACTGTTTATTTTTGATGGTTAAATATTATTGCTGCTTATTGCTTTGAGGGATGGCATTAAGAAGTGTTTATTGTATCTCAAAACATCTGCCACTCTTACTGGTATTTTTTTTCCCCTGGCCTCAGATCAGCTTGTCTTAAAAGAAGAGTTTCTTTCATTTCAGGGTATTTTGTCCATATATTTTTACTTTTAAAAATCCCTTATAATTTAAACCAAATCTCTGGCAATCAGCATACAACACAAATACTTTCACTAGAGGGGTTTGGAGTTCTTTTCAGGATCATATTACCAGTCTTTGGCTTTGTCAATATCAGTCTTACAGTGGAGTCTAGAAGAAGCCAGAAGTATGGCATATTTCCAGTTGCGCTTGTCTCCAGTTTATACAGACAATTCCTCAGCAGCAATTATGATGATTGCAGAAATGCTTGGAGGCAGCCTGCAGATACACTATGCAGGAGTGCCTGAGAGCATCCAAACTGTCTGATGCTGAGCTAATAGCATGTCAGCAGTACACTGACCCACTGACTGTGCTGGTGACTATGGTGGTGTCTCATTTTGTTATGGAAACAATACCTGAGCCATGTTTCCATGCTCACTGTCTGGGCATCTCTGAAAACAGAACATAAAGATATCTACTGTGGTTTTTTTTTTTTTTT
>VWZF01006634.1:181735-300716 GCA_013396755.1 Sclerurus mexicanus
TTCATGTCTCTTACTCTCATCGTCCTCCTCTCTTACACAACTAGAAACACAGTCATTAAAGGCCTCTGCCCAACTAATTTTGTCTCCTGAGCAGACTTTTAATATGCCTGTATGACTTGAGATTTTGACAAGAGTATCTCTTCTTACATACAACTGAAATGAGAGTAGCTATCTGTTCTTGGTCTCACTTCAACTATAACAATACTATGACTACTATTTAATATATGTATATATGAATAACATGTTTCTAATATAAAGCCCTAGAAAAAATAATGAAATTTTTGTTATTTCATTTTTCCTAGATCTTCCATTAAAGTAGCCAGTATCAAAAATGCTAATAGACTGTGGTATTAAAATATTGGTATTTATCCAAAATTACATATGTCAAAGTCTAAAGGGGTATTGCTAGTGTAAATCCATAAATCACTGAAGTATTTGGAAGAAAAGCAGACTTTTTAAATAATTTTATGTGGTATATTTCTATTTCACTGTTCAAAGTTATGTTTTCAGAGATATAGAAAAAGGAAATGTGTAATTCCTTCCTCTAGCCTGGCCTTGAACATTACCAGGGATAGGACATCCACAACTTCTCCAGGCAACCTGTTCAGTACCTCACCATCCTCACAGGGAAAAATTTCTTCCCAATATCTAATCCAAACCTATCCTTTTTAAGTTTAAAGCCATCAACCCTTGTCTTATCACTTACATGTGCTTGTAAAAGTCCCTCTCCAGCTCTCTTGTAACCCTCTTTAGATACTGGAAGGCTTCTATAAGGTCTTTCCAGACCCTTCTCTTCTCCAGGCTGAACAATCCCAGCTCCCTCAGCCTGTAGGAGAGATGTTCTAGCTGTCTGAGCATATTCATCACCCTCCTCTGGACTCAGTCCTACAGTCCATGTTTGCCCATGCTGAGGACTCCAGAACTTGATGCAGTACACAGAGGTGGAATCTCATAAGAGTAGAGTAGAAGACAAGGCAGAATCACCTCTTTTGATCTGCTGGTCTTGATGCCATATGAGATGAATTTGAGTGTATATCACACAGTCTCACTGTGTTCTTTACCTATACCAAGCAGATCTAATTCTTCTGTCTGATTTTCTGATATTTCATACATAGAGTGAGAGGTTCATGTATATTATCTTAGATGTGATCCACAGGTGTTTTTGTGTGAGGATCTTTCCAAACAGGGTTCACACTGAAGACAGCACAGTGTTTAGCTTACTTACTCAACCTGACTACAAGATAAGGTAGGAAGAAGCAGAGGTGATGCAGGAGTGTGTCTTCATTTAGATAAATGTTCCCCAACCCAGTGTGCTGCCTGTGGCAACATTCAGGGGGCTAGAATTTTACTTTTGGTAAACTTAGAACAATAAGGAGAGAATTAGGTGTGCACATTCAGCTCATATTTTGCTGCTTCACTGTGAACTAAAAATCCCTTAACTTATATCTTGTCATTCACACATTTTCTTTCCTTTTTTTTTTTTTTTTCTCTTAGAGATTTACTCATATTTCATTAGCTGAAACATGACTCTAATGTCCTTCTACCCCAAAATTTCTTTATGGTTGTGGTACTTTGGCTGCCATCACAACATATGCTTTGTTGTTACACTTGAGATTTCAGTGATTCATTAATTGTTCAACATAACTATGCAATTGACTTAATAGCATATGATATCAATCTTTACCGATTGCAATAAATCATGCTGAAAGTGAATCTTCTACTTTATTCATGTGGAACCATAAGTAAACTAGTAGAAGTAAGATAATGTTCAGAATAAAAAGCAGTGCAAAAACATGAAAAATATGATTATATTTACTCAGTTATTTTTTCCATCCTGTGCTCAGCTTTAACTTTTTAGAACCTTGAAACCCTTTCCTTCCCTAGTCCTTTCAGCCTTTTCAATTTAGGAGATATATTTTTCTCCTGGAAAAGAGTAGAAAGGAAACCAAAATGAATGGCAAGTTGTAAAACAGCAAAAAGGTACTGTAGACTGGCAGACAGTAGCGCTGCAGAATAGTACTGAATAGTTGTGAAATTTCAACACATCACTGTGTATCCAGTTGTTCAGATGCGTTGATCAAAAAGGAGAAAATCCTCATAGAGTATCTTATGTTAAAAAAAAATAAAGAAAAAATAGAAATGGTTGGTGATGAATTGAAGAACAGGTATGAATTAAGTCAGTAAATGAAAAGCTGTTGGGTCTTTTTAAACAGGTATATTCTCATTCAAGTTGTTGGCAGACTCTCAATTGCAATACAACATGTTCCTCCAAGGATAAGAGTCTTTGTAGGAGACAAGAGATTTTCAAATCTGGTGCCAGACAGTGAAATGAACTCTCACAGGAGCCAGAAGCCATAATGTCTTTGACCCTGCTCTGTTTAACACTAACACTTTACAGCATGAACGTATGATGAAGTAAAATCTACCATAGAAAACAATTTTACTTCAATTTTACTTTCTGCCGTGGGGACAGTATAAGAAGATATAAATCTCATGTGGCAGATGCCACTCATGTCTCCCAGAGTATGGCTGGTAGGCACTGGAAAACCATGCTAATGAAAGCAGAATTGTAACCCATATAAAGGTCTAGGGAAGAAATACCTGCCTGGTAATAAAAGGTAGTAGACACCAAAGCAACTGATTGCCAATGCCTTAAAAATGAAGTTCTAGCATTAGAGCTTGAAGTAATCAAATCTCACTGTTAAGCTCTGTTTAAGAGAAGATGAAAACCAGCATAATGTGAGCACAGTGGAACAAATCATCTTGCGTACCATCAAATGGCACATATACAGGAATGTTGGTCTGCTGGAAGGCAGAAAAGCTCTGCAGAGGAATCTGGACAGGCTGGATCAATGGCCAAGGCCCCATGAGGGGTTGTTGTGACTCTGCAGGCTTGGAGTGAAATGGCTGGAAAGCTGCCTGGTGGAAAAGGACCTGGGAGTGCTGTTTGACGTTAAAATGAACATGAGCCATCAGTGTGCCCAGATGGCCAAGAAGGCCATTGGCATCCTGGCTTGTATCAGCAATAGTGTGGCCAGCAGGACCAGGGCAGTGATTGTCCCTCTATTTGGCACTGGTGAGGCCACACCCAAAATCCTGTGTTCAGTTCTAGGCCCCTCACTGCAAGGGGGACACTGAGGTTCTGGAGTGTGTCCAGAGAAGGGGAACAGAGCTGGTGAAGGGTCTGGAGCACAAGTCATATGAGGAGCAGCTGAGGGAGCTGGGGTTGTTCAGGCTGGAGAAAAAGAGGCTCAGGGAGGACCTTATCACTCTCTATGACTACCTGAAAGGAGGCTTTAGACAGGTAGGGAGTTGGTCTCTTCTCCCAGGTAACAAGCAGTAGGACCAGAGGAAATGGCCTCAAGTTGCACTAGCAGAAGTTTAGATTGGATATTAGGAAAAATTTCTTCACAGAAAGGGTTAACAAGCTTTGGTACAGGCTGCCCAGGGAAGTGCTTGAAACACCATCTTTGGAGGTATTGACAAGACATGTAGATGTGGGACTTAGGGACATGGTTTATCACTGGACTGGTACACGCTTCTCAGACATGGTGTTCCAGCTACTATCTGACCCTTAAGACAGCTAGCACAGGGGTTAGAAGCTGCTAGCTACTCTTAAGGTAAGAAACTACTTAGCTGTATAAAAATCTACAAATACATAAAAATCCTAAGGCATTACTGTGCTAGAGGAACAGTTAGACTTGATGATCTTAAACATCTTTTCCAGTCTAAATGATTCTATGATTCTAAAACCTGTTCACCTGCCCGTTCTTGTCTTTTTTAATAGAACTGTCCCACTGTTAATATTTGGCTAATGCTGTTCTGTATTTTACTGTATTTATCAAATTATTATTTAGTCTAAAGACTTAGTTTTGTGACCTTCTGTTTCCCATACAGAAGTTGTTGGCCTTGAAGATGTTTTGGAGTTGATTCTTAGGCTTCTCATCTTCCCTGGTGATCATGTTTCTGAAACATTCCCTATGTTTAACAGTAAAAACTAAACTCTCCTTAACTGCACCTGCTGTTGGTGCTTTGATGCTGTGTCAAAAGCTGTTGGTAAATCTTGCTATTTCTTTAAAATCTTTGGTAGAGTTCTACAAATGAGGTGGGAGCAGATGTACTCTCACACTGCTGGCTAGCAGACCAGCCATTGAGCATTTGTTTCTCTCCCTCCAGTTGTGATATTTGAAATTGTGTGTTTACTGTTGTAATTTCGGCTTCTCCCAGCTGGAAAGTGTTAAAATGCACTTTAAAGCAATGAGACCAAGGTGGCAGTAAAGGAGTTAACTTGTGCACCCAGTTGCTATTCCCTGTTGCTGTTGGGCTCTGTGCTGCGAGTCATGTTTGCATTGCAGCATTACAAGCATTTCTGACTCTTCCTTTTTTTCCTTCCCATTCAGTACATTGGTATTAATGCCCATCCTGTTATCCCTTGATATCTTCATGGAAATATTTCATGTCTTCCTTGAGGACAATAAAGTCTTCAAACACAGAAAAACTCCTCCATCTGTGAATGGTCTTTGACTTTTGCAAACATGGAAGTAAGTAACGTTCTTTTCAATCTCCGTATTTTCCTTATTACCCCAGAGCACATCTCTCTCCAGTTTTACTTCACTTTAATTTAGTGCTGGCCATGAGGTATTCCAGGAAAGGCTGAGGGGCAGAAAAAACACATGTACTGCAATTATGATATACATACGTTCCAAAAGTTTAGAGAAATCCTGCAAAGATGACATCTCCATTCCATAACTGAGAATGACCCTCTAACTGTGAGAAAGTTGTGCATTTAGGATTTTCAAAATAGAAAGAGAAGAGTCAGATGATTCCAAATCTTCTGTAAAATAACATTTGTTTTTTCAGATTAAACAATTAGATATTCTAAGTGTTAAAATCCTCTGTAAAAGAGCAAAAAAGAACTTCACATATAAGTTATGTATGTTATTTTTCTGGTGTCTCTTGTAGCATTTTTCATATACTTGGAAACTGTCAAATGGACAAATCTTCTCTTATCCATATACCCCTACAAGTATGACTGTATAGAGTTATGGAATTCTGTGAAACCTTGCAATGTGAAGACTGTCTGGATTGTACTTTTTCCCCTGTACATCTTGCAGAAAGCATTTTGCATGTAAAACTATTTGCTCTTGCAGACTTAGATAAACATGTACACAACAAATACACATACACCCACTATTTATCTTTAACAAATTTAAACATGGATGTTAATTGTATTTCCAAAGAGAAAAAACACTATCTCAGAAAGCACTGTTAATAGATGCTTTATTAATGACTCCTGCTGCTTTAAAATCCTGACAGTTGACTATCTTCTAAATCTGTTCGTTGAAAAAATACTTTGAGGAATAAGTCAAGGGCAGTAAAACTGACTGAAATTAAGGTTTTGGCAACAGTTACTACTAAGCCTTCAACAGTCTGTGGAAAACTTCACAAATATGAAATTAATTTTATCCAAACATATTTTGGGGAAGCTTTATACGTGCTCTGGATTTTCTTTACCCTCATCACTGATTTCTAAGGAATATGTGTGTAAAATTAAACAAATCTGTTTCTTCTCTTGCTTTGCTATTTCCTGGTGCTGTATTGGCTCTGTTTCATGATGAGCTGTTGATATTGCAAAATCTGGCTTGTGGTGCATAAAATAATTCAGTTAAAGAAGCTAAATGATTCAAATATCCCAATACTCAGCAAAGTGGAGGAAACTAAGAGACCTGTTTAAAATAACTTGCTGAAGTTTCAGAAAGTTGGTACTTCTTGAAGTTCCCTGAACTTTTTTTTTGTGAAGATGTGAGTTATTGAGAGGAATTGGTAATACTTCAGCTTTAAGAAAACAATCTTTTTCCTTCAGTTTTTAGAAGTCTTTCAGCTTTTGATGTAGTTATAAAAGGCAACTATTTTTAAAAGAAGTGTTTGCTTTTCGTAATTATCTTTTGCTAGGAATATGTTCTTAATGGGAATGGGAAGGTATTTTTCAAATCATCAGGAGCTGTAATACACCAAGGTGGCCCTGGAAAAAGCATGGTGTTCTCTTTGGAGGTTCTATTTTGTAGCATTATAATATCCCAAGTCTTAGGATTGATTCTAATTTAGGCAAAATTAAAACAGTCCTTTTGATTGTCTCTGTTTAGATGTTTCGATAAAAAATGCTGCCATGGTAATAGACAGAATTGCCATCTAGAAAGTTTGCTGTGTCCTGTGTTTCATACATTTCATAAGGATAGACAGATTTTCAGTGAAAGGCAGGAAGGAAAATTATTAGATTCATGTAAACAAATGAAAGGAAACTCTTCAATTTGAAAAAGGTAAATGATTTTTGATTTAGAGATGGTAGCAGGTCATAGTATAGAACAAAAAATGTCAACAGTGGTGTTCCCTCTGGCCATAGTCAACTAATCTGAGTTACCCATTTTCCATTTGAAGAGTGTGAAGAAGACTTCACACTCAATTGTCTGGAGAAGCCAGAGGCTGGGAAGTAAAGTCCAGGCCGTGCTTCATTGCAGCTGGAATTTCATGACAATGAAGGAAACAACACATTGGATAGTTAGTAATATAATTACTGTTATATGATACAAACACTATTTAGCTATAGTATATTCCTTTGATGGTTCATTTCTAGGAACTGAAACATGTAATTCTTCATTTTTGCTTTCCAAAGTGGTTATGTATTTCTGTATAAGTAAAATATTGCAGTATTTTAGATTTATTTGAGTTAGAGTATCCAAGTGACACTGTGTAAATATATTTTTGGGGCTTAGTGAGAGAAAATGTAAGAGTTAAACTTGGTATAAGTACTTTACATTTGACTTAATCATCTCTGATTTATTACAAAATAAGCCTTTCAAGACAAAATACACTCAAAATTGGGTTTTGTAGAACTTGATGAGATAAAGTCAGTCAATTCCTTTTTTGTGTCCTTTTTGAACACAACACTTGACCAATAACTTTCATTTTCATGTGTACACAGCTGCCCAAAGAGAGCAGGGGCACAGCTACCTTGGTTAGTGTTACTCTAAGTCTAAAACACCATAATCTAGCAAAAGTCTTTCATGTCATCAATGGTCAATAATCTGCATGGGCATTTACTTAATATAAACACGGTACTCACCAGCTTGTGAAGGAAATATCTATGTTCAATCTGATAGTGAATAAAAGTGGAGCTACGCAGGAGATGGATAGAAGACACTATCACTTTAGGATTACAAAATGTCTATTTGGATTGTCCTTGTGGCTATGTTAATGTATCTTAGGTCTGAAGTTATTATTGCACCTCAGGCTCAAAGGAATAAATTATTTTGGCTACTTAAGATAAAATACGACCACTTAAAAAACATCAACAGCATGGATTTTACATATATTGCTTTTCTCAGATTATTTATATCGTAATGGTATACATTCTTAGGCATGAATTGTGTGCCAGCTGTAACATGGAATTTCTATTTGCCTCTGTAGATTGTCATTTCTATGATAAATCATTTGCTTTTGTTGTCTTTGTTCATGACTTATGCTGCTCCTTGATTATAACTAAAGTGATATTTAGAATGACAGAACAGTGTATGCCCACAACTATTTATGTTTAAAAAGATCTAGAAGTTTGACGGAGTCAGCATCAGTTCCCAAACTGCAAAAATAACTCTGAGGAAAATTCAATCCAGAGTAAGGATTAATTTTATTCTTAATTTTCTGCTCTTTCTCTTATGACCAAATGATCTGTGTTTGGAACCCTAGTGAGCAAAAAAAAACCCTTAGGAGCCTCTTTAGTAACTTACTAGTATCACTAAATGTCCAATTAGAATGATAAGTCCATTGGAAATTCTGTCACTTTGTGTAAGAGAGCTGCTCTTGTTGCAAAGCAAAAAAATATCTGTTTAGCACTGAGATAGTTAGAATTGGCAGTAGATACATCCATATTAAAGACTAACCGAAGAGGATTGTCTCAAGAAGTGATGGAGAAGACTTCAAAGGCTATTTAATTCTAACCTCGACTGGACAACAAGAAGAGTATACAGAGAACATGCTATGGCATGGAGTAGTTTGCATGACAGAAACAGGCCTATGAAGAATACAGTTATTTGCCTTATCTTTCTGTAAAGGGTATACTTTGACCCCTGCACTTCTACATGGTTCCTGAATTAAAGAGGTTCTTTTTTATTTTTCCAGAGCAAAGGGGGTAAGAAATACAAAGAACAAGCAGCAATCACACAGGTATGTCACTCTCTTGGCTGTCACTGTGCCACCAAATGAACATCAGCTTTGAGAGTTTATGAACCAATGCTGTTTTTCTCTCTAGATCAGGAGGAACAGCTCATGTTAATTTAAAGTGACTGTGAGTGAAAACAAGGATCAAAGTTTTGAGCAGACCTTGATGCAGCAGTGGGTGGGACTGAGGACAACAGAGCAAAGCAAGGATCTCTTTGAGACAAGCCCTAAGCCAGACTCCCAAAATGAAGATGTGAGATGACTGCCTTGTGAGAAAGCAGAAGACAGCATGTGTCAGATGACAAATATGCACGTTTGGTTTATTGTTTGCTCTACTTTAAGGACTAGAAATACAAATCATCCCAGTTTAAAATCAAGTGCTGTCTTGAAAAGGCAGCTCTGTGTTATTGTGAACACCTATTGGCCTCAAAGCTTCCAAGAAAGTAACCTCAAAAGGATATAGGCTCATGTGGTCTTGTTGCAGAAGCCATCATGAGCACCACACATTAAAATCAGTGACACAGACTTCATCCCACAGCTGCTGTGGATTTAGGCTCTTGTCATGAGGAAGGATAAGAAGTGTGCTGAAGCACCATCAGACGAAGAGAGATAAATCCCAGAAGACTGTAAACCAGCCTGTGAGATTAAAGTGGAAATCATGAATGTATGACTAGATGTAAAGGTGTGTGAGAGAAGTCAAAAACAGCCTCAGCTTGATCTGTCCTGTGGGATTACCCTGGCTCTAGTAAAAGCTGTGATATCCTCAGAGTTGCTTGGCTTGATGCTCTGTTCTTCATGGATCCTATACATGCAAAGGCCAGTCTGGCCACATACCCATGTGGTTTTCTGGTGCAGCCACTTGCAAGTGCCCTGGTTAAGAAAGCCCACTGCATAAGGAAGAATTATGGGGTTATACTTAGATTTGCCTTTAGGCTTCGTTCTCTTGCTGGAGTGATATAAGAAGGTTTAAGAGTAAGTGAGGAAAAGACTTTCACCCTTTAATTTATGCTTCCTCATATGTTCTTAATCCTTTTTCCTGGGGTTAAGATTTCATGAGTATAAGACACTGCATGTGCATTTAAGAAAGTGTGGTTTACACCAGCTGACACTGTATCTGAGTTCGGCCCCAGATACAATGTCTGTTTTACACTTAATCTCCACAGTATTCAATTCATTCTGAGAAACAAATTACCACAGGAACAGCTCCATTTCTTGGTGTCAGGTAACATGGTAACATGCTTGGTTAATTAAATAAAACAACCTAAATAAATATTGGAAATGTTCCATTTTGCCATTAACGAAATAATATCAAAATCTAAAATAAACTTGTGAAGATAGATAATCTAGGATTCTCACTTTGGATGCCTTCCATTGACTTCTTACAAAACAACAGTTTCTGGTTGCTGCTGATCAGTACAAGAGAGTATGTGAGAAGCAGGAGCTGCAGGAAAGGTGTGATTAAAATTCAATTTCTTATTTCTCAGGAATGATGGGATACATCTCTATGTGATCATGTGTGTTCTGCATACATATCAGCAAAGGTGACCGAGAAAGAGGTGTATCCCATTGTCTGTTAGATGAAACCTAAACACACTAAATTTCACATTCTGTGCTTCCCACAGAAATACTTTTTTATCTTCATGAGTTCTTCTAAACACTCCTGCACAGACTTCAATTACTCACATTATTCACTTAGTAGATTCGTAAATACTACAATTGTTCATTAAAATGAAACAAGCTCTCTAAAAATGATCAGTAAAATTTTTGTTTGAAAAACAAACAAAATATACCATTTTAGGGAAATGGGAAAACATAATTTAGTTTCTCACAGAATGCAACAATTAAGCGTTTTAATAGAGCTTGGGTTTTTTTCTTTTTTTAGACAGAACAATTTAAGCAAAGGAAAAATTTAGTTTTGAGAAATGTCACGCTAGGATGCATTTATGTGAATGAAGAGCAATTTTACTACTTAGAGGTAACACACTGGGTGTATTAAATGAATGATCTGGAAAAATGATTATTAACATAAACAGATTTTAAAATAGCTGTCAGTTTTAAGTACTTTATTTCCAAATGTATTCAGAGATATGTGTCATACTCCTATGTTGCCTGAATTGTACTGTCAGGGTTTTGTGTGGTTTTTTTTGTTGTTGTTGTTTTGTTTTTTTACTTATAGGTCTTAATAAAAGCCAATAATATTTGTTGAAAAGGGAAAAAAAAACCAACCCAGAAAGAGTAAAGGTGAATATCCAATAGCTGCATTGTATATTCTCATTCAACTTGTCAAGGAGGAAATGAATGAATGCCACAATGTGTAAAGTTTACTGGAGTGTGAAGAGTTTTTATAAATCAGTTAAACAGACAGTGCTTGAAATTAAGTTCTCAAAATCCTTCTCCACTTAGTTGTATCATGGCAGATTAAACTTTTGTATTAAACAGTAAGACAGTTTTATTTCTTTACTGAGTCTGCTAGGAAAGATTACATGATGAAGACATTCTAAATGAATATTGTTCATTTTGCTTTTGCTGAAATGCAGTTATATTAAAGCCCTCATCTAAGTACAGTTATTTTTCACTAAAACCCATTAAATAATGGCATTCCTCAATCAATTATGGATGCTAGAAAAACTTTTCCTGCCCTACCATCTGCCAAAATAGAGTTGAATGCAATTTCCCCTGAAATGGCAAATGTTGTAAGAAACCATTAAAAATAGTTTCAAAAATCACTTGCTATGTTTGACCTTCCAAAATAAGTACTTAATCAGGTTTTAAAAATATATATTTGTTCATAGTGATCCCAAATTGCATTTTATAATCCAATACTAGAAGCTAGCCATGCTTTCCACATAAATCCCAATGATCTTGTCTATTTTCATACTACATACTAAGGAAAAAGAGAAGGCCTATTTATCTTTCCATTAGAGCATGCAGGCAAACCAAGTGAGCTTTTAACCTGTTGAAAGAACAATTTTTTCAGAAGCATAGAAAATGGCAGAATCAGTAAATAGCAGGCAGCCAAAGAGGGTCAAAAGAATAATTTAGCTGTGTTTTTGTACCAAACAATGTAGTGTTTTTTGTATGAGAGCTTTCTTTCCCCGTTTTCCTAGAGAATGTAATACAGACCACAGGAAATGAAAAAATGTTCATTAAGCTGTCTCCAGCATCAACTAGATCCTTCCAAGGAAGATATAAATCCCCATATTCACTGAGGGAGGAGGAGAGAGGTAATACTTTTCTATCCCCAGGCAAAGGACAAAAACAATGAGTCCCTCTTAAGCTATTCCTGATGCAGTGAAATTGTGTAGTGCTACCAAAACTGAGTTTTGGAACTTCTCACACCAGGGTTGCCAGTATATTTAGTTCTAGCTAAATTTTACACAAAACTGAGTATATTGGCAAAGAGCGACAGGGATGCAGCATGAATCCAGACATTACCCAGTTCCCAGTTGCCCCTCTGATAAGCTAGGATATTTCTGGCTCCAAGTAGGAATTCCACTTCTTTCTGCTGTATGATGGAATCCTGTTAACTTGAAGACAAAGCAAGGTGCTGTGAAGTACTTCAGACAGTTTTTCTGCCCAGAAAGAATGATTAGAGCTAAAGTGAATGGCAGAACCATACAGAGGGACTGGAAATTTGCATTTAATTGCTGAACCAAACAATATAATTTGCATACCTACATGTCCTCGGTCTGCCTATGTCCTCACAGAGAAGTGAGATCACATTTAGAACGTGCTACTTTAGGTGTGCTGTTGCTTAATAGTTTGCCAGGGCAGATAAAGGAACAGGAACTTCACCTAGCCTGAAATGTAAGTTACAGAAAGATGAACAGGTCAAGCAAGGATCTACCTTAGGGCCTGCATGTTTTTCCAGAACCCTTTTTGCATTTTTAAGAGCAAAGGGACTATGGTGAAGAATTTGTGTGAGGCTATATTCATTGATTGCTTGCCAAATTATTCTTGAAGATGTTAAGCCAGAGGCCAGAGTTTCTGAAGTGGGATGGAAATCAGAGGAAAATATCTGAGCCACTGCAAGACCTGAGAAACCTGAGGCACAGGCTGTGGTCCTGTGTCTCATGGAGAAGATTGAAAAGTACCACTCCTTAGTACCCTGCAGACCGCACTACTGAAAAAACCTGGCAGAATCCTTACTAAAAAAAATGAAGTACACTATCATAGAATCATAGAATGGCCTGGGTTGGAAGGACCTTAAAGATGATCTAATTCCAATCCCTCTGCTATAGACAGGGACACCTTTCTCTACATCAGTTTGCTCAAAGCCTCACCCAACATGGCCATAAACACTTACAGGGATGGGGCATTCACAACTTCTTTGGACAACCTGTTCCATCATCTCATCACACCCTCGAGAATTTTTTTCCTAATATCTAATCTAAACCTATCCTCTTTGACTCCATTCCCCCTTGTCCTGTCACTACATGCTCTTGTAAAAAGTTCCTCTCCATCTTTCTTGTAGGTTCCTTTCAGATACTGCAAGGCCGCAATTACGTCACCCTGAAGCTTTCTGCTTTCCAGGCTGTATAAACACAATTCTTTCAGCCTTTCCTTGTAGGAGAGGTGATCCATCCATCTAATCATCTTCGTGGCCTCCTCTGGACTTGCTACAAAAGATAAGTGTCCTTCCTGAGCTGGGGAACCCAGAGCTGGAATGCAGCACTCCAGGTGGGGTCTCGTGAGAGCAGCGTAGAGGGGCAAAATCATCTCCTTTGACCTGGTGGCCATGCTGGTTTGGATGCAGCCCAGGACATATTTGGCTCTCTGGGCTGTAAGCACACATTGCCTGCTCATGTCCAGCCTCTCATCCCCAAGTCCTTCTCAGCAAGGCTGCTCTTGATCTGTTCATCCCCTGGCATGTATTGATACTGGGGGTTGTCCTGAGCCAGGTGCACCACATTGCACTTGGCCTTGTTAAAACTCATGAAATTCCCATTGGCCCAGTTCATGAGCTTGTCCAGGTCCCTCTGAATGGCATCCCATCCCTCAGGTGTGACAACTGCACCACTCAGCCTTGTGTCATATGCAAATTTGCTGAGGCTGCACTCGATTCCTTCATCTTCATCATTCAAGAAGATATTAAATAACACTGGTCCCAAAATGGACGCCTGAGGGGCACCACTTGTTGCTGATGTCCATCAGAATTCTGAGCCATTGATCACTACCCTCTGGATACAACTGTCCAAACACTTTCTTATCCATCTGACAGTCCATCCACCAAATCCACCTCTTTCCAATTTAGAGAGAAGAATGTTGTGGGCAACCATGTCAAAGGCTTTGCAGAAATCCACATAAATGATATCTCTAACTCTTCCCTTGTCCACGTGATGTAGTCACTCCATCACAGAAGGTCACTAGGTTGGTCAGGCAGGACTTGCCCTTGGTGAAGCTGTTTTGGCTGTCTTGAATCCCTGTCCTCTACATGCCTTAGTATAGCTTTTAGGAGGACCTGTTCCATGATCTTCCCAGGCACAGAGATGAGGCTGTCAGGTTGGTAGGTCCCAGGCTCCTCTCTCTACCCTTTTTAAAAATGGGTACAATATTTCACGTTTTTCAATCACCTGGGACGCCACTGGACTGCCAAGACTTTCCAAATATCACAGAGCCTGGATTGGCAACTACATCAGACAATTCCATCAGGACTCTGGGATGAATCTCATTAGACTTATGTACATTCAGGTTCCTCCAATGGTCATGAACCTGATCTTTCCCTACAGTGGGAGGGACTTATCTTCTCCTGTCCCCATCCTGCTGTCCATCCACTCAAAAGGTGTGAGAAGATGTCACTGAAGATTGAGTCAAAAAAATTGTTGAATACCTCAGCTTTCTCCTCGTCCATTGTTACCAGTTTTCCAGTTTTGCCTATCAGGGGATACACTTTTTTTTACCTTCCTTTTCAGCTTAACATACCTGTAGAGGCCCTTCTTGTTATTCTTTGCTGGCTCACTTTCTTTTTTACTGAGAAAGAAGCATTCTCTGTCTTTGCTGAGGAAATGCTTAACAGAACACTAGACCCTCAGACCATTACAAGGAAAGAATTGATATAGCTCTGAGTTTATTGTCTCATCTTACATCCTGTTTCAGCCATTTGCCTTCTTCCTACAATGTAGTAGGAGTCCCAAGTAGAAACCAAAGACAACACTGTCTTTGGAAACAGGATCTATGCAGCTACATCTGCAGTGTTGTTTTGGGAGTACTTAGTTCACTTTACAGAGGTCTAGTGGACAAATATTGTTTAGTTCTTTGTTTCCTACTACAGCAGATCTGCATGGCAGGGCCCTGCACTTTGGGTAAGAGCAGGCTTGCCAGGTCTCTGTTCAGAGATTTTTAGCCCCAGCTGGACAGAGCAGAGCAGCATCATTCAAAGGCAGCACGCAGCCTGCCAAGGACCATCTTTATCTCTCCACCACACTGAGTGACACTTATTTGGGTCCAAGTCAAAGACTCATATTCAGATCCCCAAACCTGCCATGTGTATTGATTCTTCCCAATTCTCCTAATTGTAACCATTCCACACCAATGATCCCACAATGTGTTCTTCCATCTATTGGCATGCATGATTTTGCCATTTGTAACTGCTAAATTCTTTGCATAAATATTAAAAAGCAGGAGTGTTACAAGACATCAAAGTGATATGTGATTCGCTAAATCATTTTCCTACGAAGTACTTTATAAATGATGCATTAATTCCATCAGAATGCAGCCCTTCAGCATGGCTCATTAAGTCTGGCAGTTGCCAACTTTTCTTTTGATCTTCTACATAGGGAAAGAAAATAAAAGTAGTTTTTATCTCCTCAAGAGCATCCCCTACCACCTGCCCTGAAAAAGAACAAACAACATTTTCAATTTGAAGGGGGCTTTTTTCCCTATCAGCTGAGTTCTCTCATAAGAGAGTTTACATGAAGTATATTTACAAATTTATAGGCTTTTGGCATTACTCATTCTCTAAATCAAACTGCACTCTGAGCCATAAAGATGATCTGTAGGCCTGAAGAACACTTAAAATTATCCCAAACAGGTAGCTGGGATTTTTTTCCAAAAGAGAACAGTCTGGTTAATGTAAAGCTCAGTCTCCAATTGATAAGTCTTTCGCAGCAGGTGAGCACCCAAACTACCTGATTAGATCTGCATTCTGTACTCTTGACAAGAAGGGCAAGCGCTAGTAAGAAGATATATGAATAAGTGCAGTTAGTTACTTTTTGCACGATAGGTCAGTTGTAAATGCTGTTGTACAGAAACTATTAAAAGGTCATATGCATTTTCATTTCAAAGTGCTTTCACTTCAAACTTGGTCAAACGAATTTTCTGTGTAGAACATGCTATGTCTCTAGAAACAGTTGTACTATTTTTCAGCACTGCCTTTTGATAAGGGCTTAACAAGTGGTGGTCCAAATGACAGCAGCCAAAAGCTGAATGGACCTCTGGTTGTGTGTGGTCAGGCGGAGCCCAACCAAGTGAAGCGTTCCTCCATGGACGTCCAGCACATGCAGGTGTCAGAAATGCATCAGCATCTCAGAGTGCCTCCCCAGTGGGCTGGTTGGGTTTCATGCAACTGTCTCCACATTGTCTCAACAAATCCCCTCTCCAAGTGATAGACCAAATACCAAGGCTAGGAAAATTACAGCAATGTTTATAAGCATCTCTCTGTTGTATGGATGTAATGCTGCATGGCAGTTTGTAAATCTCTTGAGAGGGGTTCTTCTTTCAGTCACAGGGACTGATGTGATGGTGCGTTTGGCTCTAGTGAAAGGGAGCCGAGTACATTGCGTGCTATAGTACATTATAAGCACATCAAGAATATTGACATTGGGGAGTAGGTCAAATGTCAGATTTTAGACTCCCAAAACTGTAAAAGAAGCTTGTTGACACAATGAGGAAAAAAAGGCACAGAAACAGAAAACTGAGAAAAGTAGCTTACAAATTGCCAAGTAAGGAACATAAACAGCTATGCCTAGAGTAGGCTAAACTGGAGCCAATACTAGATCTGAATTCTCAAAACATTATGTATAATTATTGCAGTATAATATATTTATAGTATGATAAGACAAAGGGTAACTGCTTTGATCTGAAAGAGAGTAGGTTTAGATCAGATATTAGGAAGAAATTCTTTACTGTGAGGGTAACAAGGTACTGGAAGAGGTTGCCCAAAAAAGTTGTGAATGCCCCATCCCTGGAAGTGTTCAAAGCCAGGTTGAGTGGGGATTGGAGCAACCTGGTGTAGTTGAAGATGTCCCTGCCTGTGTCAGGGGGGTTGCAACTAGATGATCTTTAATGTCTCTTACAGTCAGTCTTTAATTTTATGATTATAAATATTCAGAGGTATAAAAACAGTGATATTATTGGCAAACATGTCAGTCTAAACCATATCAGTTTCATGCAAAAAATCATGTTTTCAGTATTACTAATATTGTTTTCAAATTTCCACAAGACACTAATTCTCATTTTTGCCTTTTTGCATTATTTCTCACACATAAGTACAGCAATTTTTATAGATACAGAAAAAAGTATTGCTTAATCTAAATGAAGGGTCACCAGTAAAACAGATCAAATAAGTCCATCCTAGTGTTCTCAAAAATAAAAAACATGTTGAAGTAAATTTACAATCAGAAATGTAAGATATTAGTCATGTTGCAAATTACTCTTACACTTGAGTAAATTTGGACTCAAAATTCATTGAGAATACTCAATTAGCCACAATTGATGAATTTCAGCTACAGGCAGCTGTGGATTATAGACAAGGAATATATAACATATTATTATCTAATGAAGATGTCAGCAAATAGTAGGTTTAGCTAATTCAATGAGTTATTTAAAAATGTGAAGGACATTTTTTGTGATACATGCCAGCAACAATGGGTAATGAAGATTTGATTTTTTTAATTGTACCACAATATGTTGGTTCCACTAGCTAACCAGTACAGAAAATTATGATCCTTGCATTTGTCTGAAAATTTTTAGTTTCTTTTTTCCTGTTTTATTTTCTTAGAAGATCTTTACATCTCACACCAGCTCTATTTTAGGATCTTTTTAACAGATGTTGTCTATCCTACATTGTGATGAAAAGAGGAGAATATTTTCTGATTGCTATAACCCAGTCATTATGTGAAGAATAATAGTGCCTAAGAAGTAATGCTTCTGCTGCATATATGCAACTGTGGCGCCCAAATATGACTCCAGCACAGTTATCCCCAGTGTTCAATACATGCACACTGGAATGTGCTGCCATACTTCATCCACTGTTCACACCACAAGTATTTTCCGCTACAGACAACCACAGATGTTCCCTTCATAAGTGAAGTGAGATATTGTGTAGCTCTCACTGAATGACCTTCTCTTTGTAGTATACCAGTACAGGCAATAAACATAAAATATATTTTAATTCTCCTGTAGATTAAATCATGAAGACATTCATTAATACAAGTCACCAGGTAGGCTCTGCAATCACAGAATTTTAATTAAATGTATTCAACACTATTAATATGGAAAAGACCTACATGAATTAAAAAATACTGTTTTGGGAGAAGTTTATGTTTTCCTGTTTAAACAAACTAACATCTTGCAAAAAAACAGCTAAAAGAGATCAGAATGATCTCTCAGTGTAGTTTTGGATTTTTTTTCCCTAGGGTGAGGAAAAACACTTTTCCCTGTCATGAAAAAGACAAATCACGATCAATCTGTCACATATAATTTGACAATTTGCAATGCTTCAACAGCAGGAGATCACGGCACATATTTCAAACATTGCTACTGATAGAAGAGTTTTACAGTAGCTCCCAATTTCTATGCTGGATAAATGTCCTGGTTAAAAACAGTTGTATAACAGATACCCATGAAGACTTGGTGCACTGGAACCAAAGGAGTTGCCTGATTAGTTTTGGTTTTCAAGATGATAATTTTTTAAGCATGCCTGGGAAATCAACTAATATGCTCCAAGGATCAAGCAAACTAACAGGTGTACATCCTGGCACCTATGAATGCTATGACAAAGAAAGAGGAACCTTTCTGCATTCATTAGAAGCTATGGCTTTAAGTAAATGGGTAGCAATTTGTGTCTGGTATTTGGATGCTAAAATAAGTATGTAAAGCTTCCATCTTCTTTTGAAATTTCTCAAAGGAACTTAAAGTCTCACTTCTTGGAGATAATGGCCATCTTCAAAGTCAAAACTGTCAAATAATATTGAAACTACATATATTGGACCTATGGGATGGCATGTCATCAATAAACATCTTCCCATTGAGTCACAGTTTTTTATTGCTTGATATACAGAAAAGATTAGAAGAAAAAGGATATGAAGAAGATAAAAACTCTTCCTACTTACGTAATGTCAAAAAAACCCAAAATAAAACAAACCCAAAGCTGAGTGCATCATAAACCCTGCAGCTTAAAAATACTGAGAAAACAGTAAAAGTATTGCCATTAAAGAGAGTAAGGCAAAGGTACAGCCAGCTTTCTCCTTCCTAATTTATATTGTGGCTTTATTCTGAAAACCATGGCATGGGATTTCACACTGATTATCTCCCCGTAATTTCCACATAAAGTATGTTCAGCTTGCAAGTAAACAAATCATTTTTTTCTCTTCCTACAAAACACTGGAAGCACAGCCTGCTCTCTGAAATGCAGGCCAAGTCTGCTGTTCCTTGTGAATAATCTCCAGTTAAAGGCTAAACCTGCTCTGTCACACATATTCACCAGCATTGCATGTGAGAAGCTGAGTGGAACAATTCTATTTGTAGTGAGATAGGAGAATGAATTCAATCTCCTTCGTTTCCTTCCAATTAGCTGCAGTGCAGCTCCCTCCTAACTTGGTTTTGTGGGCTTGAGAGACAGGGAAAGCAAGAATTAGAACTGATTCTGATGAGAAAGGAAGCAGCTGAGATCAGTGAGCACATTTTAAAGGATATTTTACAAAATCGGGAGCATATTTGAAATAGGATGAAACCTCGCTTGGTCATTGCTCCTGTTGAAATGCCCAGAAATATTCTCTTGACCAAGTTCTGAATTTATCAAAATTATTTTGAAAAGAGACTATGTTGCCAGTTTTGTGCTGTACTTTCACTTATTTCAGCTGGCTGCCTGTGGGGAAGTCAGAAAAGAAATAATCCTTGATTTTCTTGATGTGCAGCTTCCAGCAGACCTGTGGTCACATCAGTACACAATCTTGGTGGGAATCAGACAAGAGTATGATTCCTCTTCAAGGTCCAAAGGCTGAGCTACCCTTTCCAGCTTCTAGCAGACTTAACATAAGAGAGAAGTGTCAGGTTAAAACAAAACCACCCTGCCCAGTTGATGCTGGCAGCAGCAGCGAAGGCTGGAAAAGTGTAATGTCAAGTAAAGCTTTAATGATACTTCTCCAGGATACTGGCTTATCTCCAGTAGCAGACAGACCAGAGATTTTCTGAGCCAGGTCTGGCAGCTTCCAGAGGCAAGGAGTTACACATCTTGACCGCATGCTACTTGCAAACAGGCCTCCCTTGTTTCTGTGTAGAACCTGTCCCATTCTAGCTTCATTTAATATCCTTCTTCTTTTCTTTTTACTGGAAGAGGCAGTAGGCAATTGATCCACACTGACTCTCCATATATTTCATACGTATCTATGACATACTTCCTTAGTCATCTCTTGCCAGGCTGAAGAGTCCTATCCTAATTTATTGTGTTTTGCATGGATGGATGCCTTTCCAAATCCCCAAGCATCCTTCCCCAAGCATTTACTTGTTGCTACATTATCCTTCTTGACATGAGAGAGAGGGAAACAGAAGGGCACACAAGTGTTCAAAATGTGTGCACATCAGAGATTTATGGAGAGGTGTAAAAGAGCTTTCTAAGTTGTCCATTCCTTGTCATCATAAGGTCTCAGGGGAAAATTGCCTGGCTGAAGCCTCTTGGCTCTTCTGACCATGTAGAATTTTCTGGGGTTTGGGGTGCTATTATAAGCCAGAATTCTAATTCTTAGACCGCGGAGTACTGTTATGATTTGAGAAATGAGAATTTTGCCAGAAAATAAATAGGATTGTAGCCCTCAAGCTTTGGAAAGCTTGTCTGAGAACAAAATAGATCTGGAGAGCAGTAAGAAAGTTGCTAATTTTTTTTTTTTTTTAAGTTAGGGGGCTTATGATTTAGGCAGTTTTTGAGTAAGTATAAAACTGATGGGTGAGTAGTGGATTACATTTTCCAGACAGTGCATCAGTGCATACAGTCATAATACCTTCATAATCATGTATTATTCTTCTTAATACATTTACCAAGTGCTATCCTGAAAGCACATGGGTGCTTTAAAGACCCATTAATAATAAAAGAAGACTGAGCTCAAAATCGTCTGATGATTAAGAACCTTTCATCCTACATAAATTGGCAGCCATTTTACACCCAAGTATTTTGATATCAGCTGCATCCTTCAGTTTACATAGCTTTTCTCTTTTTACTGATACAGAAAAATATGTTTTCTCATAGGTCATTGCCGTGCATTAAAAATTAAGCCAGGCTTTTTTGTCTGACTCCAGTATTTTGCTCTACTGGTAGCTTTCCTCAGCACCCGTTTCAGCTTGAATTAATCTATGGATAGAAACACAGAATAGTGCACAGATATGCCAGACTGGGAGGATCTGCAAGTTCCCCTTACTCAAAAAGCCCTCTGATAATGGTACTACAATGAGAAATCTACTAGAAATATTTTACAAGATACCACCTAAGATTACAGCTCTTTTATTAAATTTTCTAACTTCAGAATACTTCTTAATACAGGCACATATTCATTTTATGATCAGTTAGTTCTCCAAGACTAATCCCCTTCTCATTTATTTCAGTCAGTTCATCTTATAGTAGAAATTCCTCTTAGTTCAGCAATACTCATTTTTTTCACTATTGTGCTATTACAGTCATTATGCAGGAATTTTTGTGTACTCAGAATTATTCAGTCCTTCATAAGATATTCCTATTCTCTGTATTAAAAAAATATTCTAAATTTGTTAGTAAAAATCATTGCATACTCCTACTTTTTGTGTCAAGATCATTAGTGGAACCACTCAATGAATCATTCAATAAAAATATTTTGATTCAGGCATGTCTGACAATTCTTAAATTAATCCAATTATCTCTACCTTAACTAAATACATTTTTTTACAGGAAGTCCCATCAACTTCTTTACTGTATTTCTAAGAAATTATGCTGATTTTGATCTCCTTGTCTTTGAAAATCAGTCATCTGATTTTCAATAAGACATATTGTTTTGGTAAAATGTGAGTTGGATAAATCTATGCTGCATTCTGTTTTCATTTATCTTTTTTTTTTTTAAAGTGTCCTTGAAGTGTTCAAAAGCCTTGCACATAACTAACATACTATGTAATTATATAGACCATTATTTATTTTCCATTTTGCAAATGCATATCCTGTGCTGACTGTTTTCAGTTATACATTTCCCAATTTAAGAGATTTATTAAAAAGTTTTGCTGTTGGATCTACAACTTCAGGTGTGAATTCATGCAGTACTGCAAGGAGATTATCTAGTACCCCCAGCTTGACTACATTAGGTTGTTTGACTTTTTATTTCCACTTGTCACTTCCTTTTCCACATTTTCACTGCTGTCATGTCTCTCTTCCATTGAAAATTGGTCAAAAGCTTTTAGAAACACAGCTAGTGACCCACACTTGACCCACTGGGATAAAAAAAATTTCAGAGTTTTATAATCACAAGAAAAAGCCTTACCCAAAAAAAGTTTGAAGGATTTCTGTGCCAAATACTGCTTCTCTGTATCTGAAAACTGAAGACTTAGAGTATAGAAGTGAGAAATAAATCCAGAGCTGTAATACTCCATGGGGAACCAGTAGTAGAAACAAAACAACTGACAATGACAAAGGACCTTGCAGTAGGATTGAATGCAGTTCTAGTTGTACTGCTGGACTTGATGAGTTTTTTAATATTATTAAGAAATTACTTTGCCCCATGCAACAAGCTCGAAGTATGGCAAGTTTCTGAACCTATGAAAACAGGTTGTTAGTTGCTGTTCCATTTTTTCTCTCTCTCTTATAAAGCAAGAGGATAACATCTTCTTGGTTCCTACTGCAAATCAAGAAAACCTGAAGTCTTGGATTAATAAAAAATATAGATAATAAGCAATAAACATATTCACTAGAGAGTAATCTCTTCTTATCTTTTTAGAAGACTTTTTAAATCTCTGTTCTAAGTACATTGTAAAACAAAGACCATACATTCTCCTCTTGTTTTCTCTTTATGTTTGTCCTGAAGACTGAGGCCTAATTACAAGAAGCCTGGTCCTTATTACATACTAATGTGCCTTTCTATAAAGAGAATACCATCATAAAATATTTGCACTATCCAGATTTGCCTCAGATAAGCCCTTAGACTGTAAAAAGTTTTAGGACCTTGACTATGTGAGATGTTGTCTTCTCTGGAGACAGAATAAAATCTGGATTAGATAACTCTTCGTGTCTCTTTTAGTTTTTAATAATGGAAATTTGGTTTAGTCCAAGGAAAGAACAAACTCTAAGATGCTGTTAAAAGATCTGTACAATAATATTTGTGATATTTCATAAGTTCAGCTTTGCCACCCTCTATTTTTCTAGGTTAGCATAATTCTTAATTGAGGGATTATTTAAGACAATAATTCAAATTTAGATATTCAATGATAATTATTTTTTTATTGCTTACACGTATTATTTTTTCAAATTCCTCTGAGTCTATATTAGATAACTTCACAATATTTTACTGGTCCTGTAGTGACATTTAATTGTATTTACTAGAATTGCTTCTGACACCACTTGAATATATTTGAGGGGACCATGAATGGAAAACATGTCAGAAAAATTACTTCTTTTGAACTAGGAGCAAAGTAAAAAACCCACAAGATTTTTTAATGTGGTTACCCTTATATTATGCTTGGAGTTTGTTTTATAGCACCTTTGGTATTTGCTCTCACTCCTTTCTCTGAGTGTTTAGAACACCACCTTCATCACTGAATTAAGCTGATCTAATTGGAATTTTATGTCACTTATTTTCTCACTCCTGTCAGGAACACTTGGTGCTGGCACGTATGGCAACACATGGGAGGAAAGGGTTGTTTTAACAACATCATTGACTTTTCAGCCTCTCTGTTACCACAGCCATCAAATTCCAATTTACTCTTCTAGGGGCCCTCATCATTCCACAGTCCAAGGAGGACAAAAAGAAAAATAGTTTGGTCACTTAAGAGTGAGAAAGTCTATACTTCCAAAACAAAGCAGTCAGACAGCTATTTCAAAATTTACAAGCTATGTTGACTGACTCCTTACCTCTCTTCCTTAACTCCAGTCTTTCTACTGCCTCCCCTTGCTTCCCCCCTTACCATTATTCTGCACTTCCCTGGTTGCTTTTCGACAATCCGGTGACAGAATCACTTGAATACAGATAAATCAGAGTTCAACAACACAACACTCTTTTTTTTTTCTTTTCTCTTCAGGATTATTTTGCCCACAGATCAAAAACTGAGGATGGAAAGTAATATTTGAGACCAGCCCATAAGAAAACAAGAGGAAGATAGGAACAACAAAATCTCATTCTCACAGTCCCTCCCTTCTAAAAGGTTAACACGCTCCTTAACCTACATAACTTGTCTACTGAAAAAGGTACAAAATCAAAGAAATTATTGGGAAACGAAAATTGTTCATTCAAATATTAAGAGATTGTTAAAACATAAAGTTGACCTGCTGTGCTTTACAGGGATGTTAGCTCATAGCTGTATAGTTAATTTCTACAAAGATTTTTAAAGGATATAAAATTGTAAATGAAATAACAGCTTTTGCTAAGGATGTCCTGCAACTATTGTTGTTAGGGTAGAAATAAGCCCACTCTTTTAAAAGATTTTTTCTGACACAGTCTTTTTTTCAGCCAAGCCCAGACACTCAGTGATAAATTCATTCCCCACATTTCTGTCTTCATAAACAAACTTTTCCTTTTGTTTGCTTTTCCCTCTTTTGCTTTTTTATAAGTGGGAGAAAAATGTCCCAGATGGCTGAAAGCTGGTGAAGGTTGCCCCAGTTTTCAAAAAGGGCAAGAAGCAGGACCCAGAACACTTCAGGCCTGTCAGTCTCACTTCAGTGCCTGGTAAAGTTATGGAGAAGATTGTTCTGGGAAGTATTGAAAAACATCTGAAAGACAACACAGTCATCGGTCAGAGCCAGCACGGCTTCATGAGAGGAAAGTCCTGCTTATCCAATGTGATTTCCTTTTATGACAAGGTAACCCACCTAGCTGATCAAGGGAAGCCAGTTGATGTAATCTTTTTGGATTTCGGTAAAGATCTTGATATTGTCTTTCACAGGATCTTTCTGGCCAAAATGTCCAGCACACAGCTGGATAAACACATCATGGAGTGGCTGAGCAATTGGCTCATAGTGTGATAGTGAATGGGGTGACATCAGACTGGTGACCTGTCACTAGTGGGGTTCCACAGGGCTCCAATCTGCGCTCTTCAACACACGCTCTCCAGGGAAGTTTTCACAGCACCAAACCTGACAGAGCTCAAGAAGCATTTGGACAATACCCTCAGGCACATGGTGTGACTCTTGGGGATGGGTCTGTAACAGGGCTGAGTTGGACTCAATCCTTATGGGTCTCTTCCAATTCAGCATGTTCTGTGATTCTGTAATTTTTTTTTTCATGTCACTGGACATTATTAAATAACACTACAT
Source organism: Sclerurus mexicanus (assembly GCA_013396755.1). Classification (NCBI taxonomy): domain Eukaryota; kingdom Metazoa; phylum Chordata; class Aves; order Passeriformes; family Furnariidae; genus Sclerurus; species Sclerurus mexicanus. The sequence continues at coordinate 206,640 of VWZF01006634.1, forward strand.
ATTTTCTTTTACTAGATATAACAAATACTTGGTAAAAAAGTCTATTTAAAAATTATGTATGATTTCTTTAGGTGATGAAAATACACCTTTAAAAACATTTAAGACATATGCATGATAAATTGGTGAGCTAAAATCTCCCAAAGACATATTTTGGTTTCATATCACCCTGTCCTGTATTAAGCAATTATGAAAAAGAACAGTGACTCCACCACAGAAGTTTCCTAATTAATTGGATCAAGGGAGACACAGATGCTAATGACTTTATTTTTGTTTTGTGTGGGTGCTGTTTATAGTCTGCTGTGCTATATATATACATTATGACAGTAAAGTACAAATCTGAATTCAACTCCCTTAAGAAACAGTTTATAAAAAACTGTTTGAATCTCTATTGTTTCAGAACTGTAATTTAACATAGACTACTTTTGTGCTTTTAAAAATCAGCTCCTGAGGTTCACTTCTGCATTCCTTCTCTACTGTTTTGCTTTTTCCTAATCAATATCTAATGGTCTGCGGGTTTTTTCTAGACTCTTCCTTTCTTACTGCATTGATTTATCTAGTATCTTACCTTCTACTTTGTAAAGGTATTTCAGTATGGCAGTAGTTGTTCACTTGTGCCATTCAGGTAAATATTACAAACTTTTGCTTGATTTTAATGTTATCTACATTCATCTTTTTGCAATATTTGCTAAACCTTCATATAAAATTTCTTCTGACATTCTCTGACCTTTTCCTGTCCCAAGTAATGAAGTTAAGGGTGTGTTTCAGTTTGAACCATAGTGTACTTTGTAACTGATGTCTCAATTGTCCCCCCTTGTCACCACTGAGTCATTTTGGAGTGTGCATTTTGAACACCTTTGCATGAAAGTAAACTGGAAGACCAGTAGTACATTTAATTTGTTCCAACCCCTGGAATGACCACGGAATACACATGACCAGGCTAGCACTAGCGCAAAATGAATACTCAAATCTTATACAGTGGTGCCTTTAGCTCCTCAGCTCCATTGCATTCCATTAACCAGCTCTTCTGGACCTCCCTACCTTGCCAGTGTGAAGCTGAACTATGTCAGACGACAAATGGTGGGGATGGAGTTGTCTTTCATTCTAGTATCATCTTCTGATTTTGAATTAACATTCATGGTAAATGTCACATTAAAAAGTGCTGTTCTTATGGATTACATTATAGGAAAACTCTGAAATAACTGCAGGTGAACCATTTAATCAATCCAATAAGGAGGGAAAATCCCAGCTGGAATTTTGAAAACTTCACCTGATGAGGCATACAGATGAAAGGCAAATGAATCAGAGATGGAAAGAGAAGCTTCAGGAAAAGCAGTAGGGTTCCACAGGAAGAATGATAGGACTCCCACTGAATAAACAGACTACCTAAATAAGAGGTGGGGTGTCTTTGAGGACAATGGAGAATGGGCATGTCACAGAAAGCAGTAATGTACTTAAATTCTGAGCATTTCCTTTCTTCAGATACCAAAGTCATTAGAAGAGCTTCCTAATAGTTGAATTCGGCTTGAACCAAAGCCTAGTTTTCATTGTAGCATCCAAAGGACTGCACACATGATTTCATAGAAGTTGAATCACAGTTACGAGTTGTCATGCCAGCCCTGCTAAATTCCCTTGAATTTATGCATTTGGTTCCAGTGTATCCATAAACTTCAGTCATGTTGACTATATCTAAATTAGAAAATTAAACAGTATCAGGGTGCTGATAGGCTAAATGATTATATTTCTAGAATGGTCCTTTAACCTGGATCATCTTTTACCAACCTAATATTTCTCAAAGAGAGTTTGGGAATAAGCCCAGTCCTAAAAGTATTGGCAACTGTCAACTCCTTACCGGAGTAGTATTATTACAGTGTGATCGTGACCGGAATATCCCACTGGTCCAGACTGGGAAAATGGACTCTGGCAGCATTTAATTTCCTGATACAGATTAGCTACTGAATTGAAGAATGTGCTTTATGCTTTATGTGGTTCAGTCTAATGGAATGTCCCCAGAGGAATAGGGTATAGGAATTAACTCTTCCAATCTTTAAGTACTGTCATTTCAACTGGGAGAACAAATGTGTAATAAAAGAGAATATCTCGGTTCATACAGATTAGCATAACTAAAAGGTCAACATGCTTTCATGACAGTTTATACTAAATCTAGGCACTTTTTTTTTCCTACAAAGGAATTCCTGGTTAGAGATTTTAAAAGCCAAGAGAGCAGCTTTATTCAGGATAATGTAACTTGTTGCTAGAGCAATGAACTTAAAATCAACAACAAAAGCAATGTGCCATTCACAAAGTAGTATGCTGTCTAGGGAGATGAAGACTAGTAGTATGTTTCTCTAAATATGTTTCCATATTTAAAAGAAGTTCATATTTATATTCATATTTAAAATCAGAAGTATGGTGAACGCTGATTGTCTGTAATTACTTTTCTATCTTTTGTAATCTAGGATATATTGTTTTCAGATTCATAGTGATGAATGCTATAAAAAAAAGTAACTTGGTATTTACTAAGAATAGTGCATTATTGATGCTTGCAAAACAGAGAAGATAAAAAAACCAAACCCAAAATATATTCTTATCAGCATATCCACATGAATGAGCAGATAACTATGAAAGTAAAGTGTCTGGACTACCATGTCACAAAGTAAATTCCTTTAAAATTTTAATTCAAAATTGAATGCTACATTCAAGAAAATTTATATACCCACAAATCTGTTTCAATAAAAAAAAGTCCAAAAGACTGTGGATATGTAAAAATGATACACGGATAGGTAAGCACCAAAACCTTTACAGTCCAGCTGCACCTGGACGCATCAAACAAACAAGTCAAAAGAATGAAGTGTATCATATGCTAATGACAAAGCAAAACAAGTTTAACAGAAAGAGGTAGATTTTACAGAAGAGAGTGCAGTTAAATAACTCTGGAGGTCATAGAGAAACACCGAATGTGCTTGAAGATGTAAGAAACTAGTGCAAAAAAGAAGGATCATGTATAAAGGAATCTCAGAAGGGAGTTCATGGACACCCTGAAGTCCTGGGTTGTCTCCTCTTATTTTATTTCCTGGAGACAAAAGAAGAAAAAAAGACTCAGATTAATGCTGAAATAATCACCTGTCCACAATCCTCTGAGTAAGTCTTCAGTGTTCAAAGACGGATTGACCAAGGAATTAGTAGGAACTCACACCTCGGTGGTGAAGTGTTGTTAGACTTGTCCATCTCTGAATCATGGATCCTCCATACACAAATGGATGAGACGTCATTAAAGGAAAACAGATTCTTAAGTTTGCACTTAACACTAAGAATCCTCAGTAGCAGATAGAATTTCTTCAGAAGTCTCTAAGTCTAGCTTACAAGGCTCTGCAATCTTCTTCATGATGAAGAGTGCCTACAACTGTTCATAGCTGCTTCCCTTGATCATGTCTGCTCCTTGCTACAGCCACCTTGGCAAGACCATACATGTCTACTTGCCACCCCCAGCAAGTTTTGTGTTTGGGTCGTGGAAAATCAAAAGGAAGAATGCCATTTTATACTCTCCAACATTATGCTTCAGTGTCTTGATTTTTACAGAACATCTTGGTTACCATGTCCTCACTGTTACCTTGCTTGCAAGTTTCTTCAACATAGCCACATACTTTTAAAATGCAACAGCACGAGAAGCATCAATTGCAAAATCTCCTTTTGATTTATATTTACCTTGCTGTATGCTTTGCCGAGTAGCTGTGCATGACAGCAGGAGACCAGCCTGAGAAAGAATATGACCTTTCTCTTCCCCAAGGTACTGCACATACTTTGTTAGATCTACAGAACTCTTGCAGAGCCTTGTCACCTGACTAACAATGAGGAATGCCCATTACAAGTCTACTAGTGAGCAGCATCCAGAGAGGATTGAGACATGCTATTTCATTAAGGAAACATGAGCTGCCTTTCTGGTGCAACAAACTCAAAATGGGATTCAGTACAAGATATATTCCTGTAACACTAATGCCCTATTGACAACTAATCACTGATGGTTATTTGAAGCAGTATGGGTAAAGCAGTAAAGTAATGGGTAAAGCAGTAGTAGTGCCACTATACAGGCAGAAGGCAGAAATTCTGAGCATCTATACCTAAGAGAATTAATTCTCAGAATTTCTGAAAAGAGATGGTGAACACTGAACATACAACTTTTTGAGCCTGGTTAATTTAGTTTAGCTCAATATTTCTCAACCTCTGAATACATAAAATTTCAAAAGAGATCTCAAAACATTAGAAGTAGTCAGCAGCAGCTCAGTCACCCCCAGGGCACTACCAGTTTCATTATTATGACGTTAGTTATTGACTGAAACTAACTGTGCTATGTTAGGGACTGATCATTTGATTGCTGGTAGCACCAAGTGAACATTTCACACAGAGAAATCAGGTTATGAAATAGGGAAAGGAGGGAACAAAAGAAAATTTATTATGGGTACCTGTAATCTAGACTATAAGAATTTTCCCTACATTACAAGATAGCCATGTGACAAAGAGACTGCTCTGGTGACCCAGGAGGACTCATGCTATAATATGTCAATAACAAAAACTTTATCTCCTACCTTAATGTATAGTTTAACTCTGCTAGGGCTCCTTTTATATATATATATGTGTGTGTGTGTGTGTGTGTGTGTGTGTGTGTGTGCGTGTGATTTTAGTTGTTTACTTTGCATACTTGTGGTGGTTTGACAATACATCTCTGCTCATCATCTAACTTTGACTACTTACCAGATGTAAGATTTTTTTTCAGTCTTTGCCCTTTGATCCATACCACATCTAAGTAGGATGAACTCCCAGTATTACATCTCTCTTTAATATTTACCACTGCCATGAGTCCTACAAAGTCTTCTGAAAATTTATATCATGTTTCTTTCCCTTTTTATTTTATAACATCTTAGTACAAACTTTATCTAGGTCTATTGTTTCATCTTAGGTATATTTTTTGTCAGCCCTCTGGGGCTCTGGCCCCCTTACTCCATGTTAAGTTTTCTATGAGGCAAAGTAAACGCAATTCCTGACAACTCAGGTTGCTACCACAGTACCATATGAAAAAAAAACCACAAAAACCCCACAAAATCCAACAACAAAAAAACCCCCAGGTTCAGCAAAACCACTCCTGAATGCAAAATGAAGAACTTAGAATTAAGAAATTCCAGAATTAGTATTCCCCTGCATCCTTAATTAGGATTATTTTATAGTATAGGTACAAACTAAATAATCATGTACATTTTTTGTATTTAGTTTTACATACTACTTCTTCATTCAATGAACAGTATGCAGTTCTGCTACAGCTACCTCAGAGATGTGCTACAAAAGAACATTTTTTCCTTAGGATCTTTGCCGATAGAAAGCAAATTTGGAAATAAAAGATTGTCAAGGCGTCAGCATGCACCCCTGGGAACCCATCAGGTAATTACAGATGCAGGTTCAGTCACCCACGTGAGATTGCGCTGGAAGTCAGTGGCACCACAGTGAATTGCTTGAAGGTATTTTAAACACTAGCTTAAGATCCTAAATACTAAACCATCCTAGAAAAAACTATATATGTTAGTCAGCTTCTCACAAGTAAAGAGTGCTTTTAAGGAATCATTTTGTTTCTGGAAATTGCATTGAGTATGCTGACTGTATCATTAGAAATAAAGGCATGACTTATCCAACCTAGGTAGCACACGTATTTGTCAAGAAAACATTGATATGGCCTGTTTCATCTCAAGTTTGCCTTTGGGGGCCTGTGTTTAGGAGTACACATCTTACTTGAAAATTGCTTCGCAGTATTACAAAGCAGGAAATACTCCCTTCCAGTCATGAGAATTATTCCAACCATGCAATCACTGTTGTCAGAATTGCAATATAGGCTGCAATATATCACTTCTCTCCAGATTTTCAATGGCATTAAATAAATGAAACTGGTGAGGAAAAAAAAAAAAAGAAAAAAGAAAAAGAAAAAAGGAAATAATTAAGAAAATATTCCAATTTTTTGAGATGTCATGTATATCTACTGTGATCAAAAGAAGCAGCAGAGTTATACTGATTTTAAAGGCCAGTGAGGCACATAGACTGCACCACTGCTGCAGTGGATGCAACAAGATAATACCACATCATCTTGCTTTGCTGAAATTGAAGCAAAAGCCATTGTATTTAAAAACCCACACCAGAAAATAGTACAAATAGACCCTTAGTCTAGTGCATTCCTATGTTTGATGACCACTACACATTTTTATGAAGAACTATTTCATACCGCTGTGTTGTGGGAATGTGCAATGCCTTTATCTTCTGCTTAGAATATTCTTTCTAATGCTCAAGGATCAAGCACTTAATGAGTCTTTCAATATTATCTATTCACTGTAAGTGGTAGAGTAAAAGCTTCATGGAAAAAAGTCTATTTGATCTAATACATATATTTTTATATTCTATTATGAATTCCATATTTTGGCTTTTGATGTAAATTCCCATATGTGGTCCTTATGGAGCCCTTTATAATTATTTTGTTATGGAGCTAAATCATGCCTAATCAACAGATAGGAATTATGATTTCAAAAATATGATTTAGGCATTTCAGAATGCATGGAAGAAAAACATTAAAATCAGCTATGTTTATTTTCATGCACAATGAATTTTCTCAAAATATCGCATTATTAGCATTTAATAAATGAGAGGGGGAAAAATACAGATTTTCAGCCCCCCTTTCCACTGATGTAAATGAGCTATGATCAGATGCCTTGCTAGAGCAGAACTGAAAGTATTTAGCTTTGTATTGTCAGCCTGAAAAAACTCAGACAGGTTAGAAGTGATCTGTTCAAACATGATTTGAAAATTACTGTTATACTACCTCTGGATGTTATATTTTCTTCTTGCCTTGAAAAATGCATAATTAAAATTATTATTTACACCCACACAAATACGTTCAAAGACTATAACTCCAAAGGATCAGTTCTGCTCTTAGGTACAGATCATTTTGTAATAGTGGTTTGAAATATATATTTAAGCAATTGCATATAAAATGTTCATTTCCTTTACCTAAGAAGTGGACTGATTCTCTGACCATTAATCATATTTTTATTCTTCGGCCTATTCCAGTCTGTATGCAATACAATAATTGCTGTATCTCTGAATTATACAAGATAACACAAGACATATGCCTTTTTTTCTTCCTTATAACCTTTAGAGATGAAACTTTGCATTGTCATAATAGATATCAGCTTTATTGTGGGTGTAATATGTTTTGTGAAAATGCTCGACTGAAGAACAGATTTTTTTTGTATTTTGTTCTCTACCGGTCCTGTGAGGAGACTAGTGTAAATGTTCTTGCAAGCAATTTACCAGATCTTCAACACACTGTATGTCCTTAATGCTTTGGTGTTTAATGGAATTTCATGGGGAGTGGCATTGATTGCTTCAGCCATACCTATGGAAGTCTTTGAAAATAAAAACTGACAGCAGGACTTCCGTTGTATGTTTAGATGCACTGAAAACATTAGGAAGTAACTTGGCTGTTGAGCTTTCCACCAACCATGAAGTCTGAGAAAGAATGTTTGGTTAAGGTATTTTTAGAGATTTCATATCTAATAAAATATAATTATTATGATTTCATCTGACATAATGGTTAGTCTGCAAATCTAAGGCTGAGGAAAGGGATTCTTACACACAGTGTGTGGAAAGCAACACTTTTGCAGTTAGGGTGATTTGAATATTCAAGAAGCAGAAGGTGTCCAAATGGATCTTCCCAAGTAGGATGTACTCTTACAGAGAGGATGCTGCAGGGGGAAACTTTGTAACCATTCCATTCTTTCTACTAACATCACCTGAATCATCCCAAAGTTGCTTTCAGCCATATGTCCTTTATGCAAATGTTGACTCCAGTCAAGCATTAGAACATCTGGGAGACCATTCTGTTTACATCGAACTTGCATGTGCTGAACAGCAAATAATTTTAGGATATTGTTGATGTTTTAATCCACAATGAATTTTCTACTATAATTTCATATACATTTGAACAGAGAAGAAGAAAGGATTATTTGGCTGATGAATCTTTGGAGGTATAAATAAAATACCCTGAAACGGAGTTCTGTTTGATCTGAATGACCAAGGCCATGTCCTGTGAGTCTGTTAAATCTTTCCCATACGCTCAAAGGCTGACTGATGGCTGCAAAATATCACATATAGGTCTATTACTGGGAATATGAGTACGACCATGAGAGATGTTTCAGATTTGACAGTCTCCTTAGTTTCCTGCACTTGAATAAGTAACTGAATGAGTGCTTCATGCATCCATGCCGCTGAGCCTGGAAAGCCTACAATCTGTTCAAAGCCTAAAATTTGAACAGATTGTTTCTGGTCCCTTGTCTCAGGCTTTCAGACTCTCTATTTAAACTGCCTCAGTTCCTGAAACTACCACTCTCGACTGGACAACTCTTTCTTTCCTATGAGGCCAGAATTTCATCTCTAGGAACAACATCAATTCTAGACCTTTGAGACCATGAGATATGCTGCATAAGGGACAACCTTGACATGAATTTTTTTAATTTTGGGGGGAAATTGTTTTAGAAGAATAGCCATTTTTAGTGCCCAGGAACAGAAGATTCACAGATCTCTCAATGGCCACTCTTTCAAGCTATGATCATCCTGTCTTTTGTGAGTAATTAGCTTCAATCTACCTGTCAAGGTGAGAAAGCACTGCTGATTCCCTGTTTTTCATCTTTCTGATTGCCTGTCATGTTTGGGGCATGAGAAAGTGAAGCAAACTGAGAGCATATAAGTGTTTGGTAAATTTTTTTTGTGAGCCACTGATCAGCCTCACATCTTAGTCAGACACACGTGATTTAGTTTAGCTGCTCTCTCTGAAACTTGGCTTCAGAGCAGCCGGTTTAAATGTCCCTGCATCACAATTGCCAGTTCCTGTGGTAGCAGGCATAGGTCCAGATGAGACACTTCTGCCCCAAAAGCTTGGGGTTTACAAATGGCTGAACTCTTAGGCATCAGCCATTTTAGTATTCACAGCCCTAGAAAATCACACTGAGAAACCAAAGTTGTTTATTGAACACATGTAATGCTCTCCACCTACCTTCAGTTTCGTAATAGTGGTTCTTAAGATATTTGGAGGAAGATCCTTTTTAATCCTGCCACTAATAGAGTTGTCAGTGAGTGCTGAACATCTCTCTGTTAATCAGGATGCAGCACTGTTGGAAGACCTGAAGATGACTAGACATGTAGTTACTGGGATCTCTGAGACTTCAAATTTAAGGCCACAAATTGGTGGCTCTGAGAAGTGTGCTTACATATTGTCTCTTAACTTGAAACTCTCTTATCTGGTTACATCCAATATTATTACTCATTCCTGAAGACAGAAGATTTTCATATGTTATCAGAAGAAAAGTATTTTTGTGGGAAGAAAACTAATTTTCATTTTCAAGTACAAGGAACGTTACAATACTCAGGTACCTGTAACAATAATGATAGTGAAGGAAAGCATGTCTTCAGGACTCTGAGGTCGCAGTGTTACCTAAGTTCCTCAATATCCAAGCTAACACATGCCCAAAATATAAACTCTATGTCACTGAAGACTACATAATTGAGCAGAATGATACTGAAATAATTCTAAAAATCCTGAAAATCAATTAAGGACTGCACCTCCAAAAAAAACAGGCATCTTTTAACTACACAATCGAAGACTCCCTAACAAATGAGACTGTCCAAAAACTGCCTGTAAGGTTGTTGAAGTTATATTGAGCACAGGGCTCCAGCATGAAAAAACAAATGTCAGTGTTAATAATTTCCTTCAGCTCTAATAAGTGGAACGATTGGAGTTCTGGATGATTCATGATTCTTCTCTTAGTCACATTTCTTCCTAGAAATTGCCTGTTTAATTTAAATCAACTACTTAGTTTTAGCTTGCTCCAAAAACAGAAAGTATTTGATATATAGTTGCTTTTGTAGTACAGCAATAGTTTCTTGATACATACCAATAACTAACATTTTCATTTATTGAAGTTTTGACTCAAAAAATTCCCATGCTGTTTTAGAGCAAAATGAAGGTAAATACTTATCCATTTTTAAGTGTGTGAACAAGCAAGCAGGGATGTAATGGGTATTGCTTTTTCAAGTAACATATCCGAATTTAGTAGATTGATTTGGGCTTTCATTTCATGTGTGCAAAAGGAATACATATTAAAAGAATGTTTAATTGGTATTCCAATGATATTTCAAATTACTCTAGATTCTAGGAACTGATTAGATCCCTACTTATTGAGATCATTTCTTTGAGAACTTTACAAAACCCAGAAAAGGCAATTTTAAAAAAGTACATTCCATTTTATAAAGAACATGACATTTTTTCTCCTATATAGTAGCTTTTAAAAATCAAATGTTGAATAAATGTTAGAAATTTTGCTTTGTTGTTTGATTTTAGCCTTAAAAGAATTGCACTTAAGCTTGAAAATCAAATTAGGTTTTGCAGTTGCCATAATAACGTTATCTATGGTCTTCACAGAGACTTAGGCATTTTTCTTAGATGTATTCTTGAAAAACTGATTGACAACTTACGAATAAGATCAAACTAGCACAAAATCACTGTGAATTACATTCTATGTTAACTAGTATTTATTCAATTTTTATATTAATAAGTTGGCTACAGGACCATATATCTGTGTCTGTCATGTATATATGTGTATATGTACATATGTATATGTTTGTATATGCATATGTATGTGGATATGCACACACACACACAGTTACATATACATATAGACACTTCTGAAATTATTTCTGTTTGCTGGTTATTTTTTTTCCTTCTGCATTTTTACAGTGGATACCAATACCTACTAGTGTATTTGAGTGCTGCTGAAAGAATACCAAGATCTCAATTAACCACAAGTAGGATGCCCTCCTGTTGCTTTGCAGCTATTCCCATCCTACTCTCACAAATATGAGCATCAGAAATTGTCACCAATTCTATATTAATCTACATACAGGACTAAACAAATAATCCTCTTGTTTAGTTAGCTAGAAGTTGTCCATCAGTCTTTGAGGTTATGTATTTTTCACCTAAATGAAAATATATATATGAAAATTTGTTGTGGTCTTGAGACATTCCTTGGAGAATTCTGAATGCACAAACCAATGAATGGACTACACTCATTAATATATGTGCAATTCTTAGGTGACAGCTTAAATATGATTAAGTTTAAGCAAACAAGTTACAATCAGTGTTGAAAACATTCCTTATTTTACCTTTTTCTCAGTGTTTAGTGTATGAACACAACAGAATGGAATTTGTGCTTGCCAAATGGAAGAGCGGTTTCCAGCATTTTGCAGAACACCCCACAGTATTTATGGCCCTATGTAGCCACAACATGCCTTTCTTATCACTTACCCACAGGCTGTGTGAAACTCTATCTGGTTGCTTTTGGCATTTAACCCATTAGTGAAACACAGAAATAATGGCATGTTTTGAGGTTTTGCTACACAATGCTTGGGATTCTTCAAACAAGTGGCTGTACACCAGAAAGAAAAGGGCTATTCTAATCTTTAACAGGTCAGAGAGATAGGCAAGGTTGGAGGAGAGCTTGATACAACAGCTCTGGGCCAGAGCAAAGGCAGAACAGCATATGGAGAACAATCACAAAGGCTGAAGCGTGACTTAGTGTTAATTCCTCCTGGTCTGGATTACAACTAGAACTCTGTGTGCCAAAATTGACAGGTCCTGAAATTCACCTGCAAGGGAAAATAATTAGGGCATGTGTGGGTCTTTTTATAAGAAGCACTGAGACAGGAAGAAAATTACATGAAAATAACAATTGCAAGGAAGGAAGCTGGCTAACCAACATAGTGCTACCAGCTGCAGTTAGCTAATCCAGAACAAGGAAGACAAAGCAGAAGAAACAATAAGAACCATGGGACAGCTTTTACAGGAAAGAGCTTTTTCATCTCTTTGAAAAAGTGGGGTTTATGTCACGGTTAAAGGAGAATTGCCATTGGACCTCTGAGGTTAATACAGCTTCCATGGTAAGTAAATGGAGGAACAAGTCCTTCCAAATCCAGCTCTAAGAATGTTGTCTTCCTAGCAATTTTCAAAGAGCACAAAGTTACCTTTTGTTTCTGAAGCAGAATTGAGGCCCATCATTAGTTTTGTGCCCCTTGAATCTTACACCAGCCATTCTGATAATATCACAAAAATAGGAGGAACTGCTGTTGTAGTGATTACTCCATTTAGTGTAATCTTATAACAGTTCATTAACTGTCTACTATGTAAAGGAGCTCTTATCACTTCTAATATTTTGGCTGTTTGCTGACAGGAGGAAACAATATAATTTCATCTTTTATCCTTTCATACACCGTTTAAAAGAGCTGTTACCTTGTTCTGTCAACCATGAGCAAAGAGTCTATCCCTCCCCTTCCTGAACTCTTCTGCTGCTCCTTGCTGGACCAACCTTGCTTGGAAAATCCTACCTATTGCTGTAACAGTTCAGTAAAAGACAATATAGGGAAAAGCTGAAAAATTAGAACAGACATCTTGGAGCTTAAGAGAAAAAACCAAACAACAATGTGTCATGAGAGTCACGACAATATCCAGGGTGGATGTAGTCTGCCAAGTGTTTCATCTCTGAGGAGTTTATTATAGAGATGGAGATTACATTTGTTGTCTTGGAACAGAACAAATATTGATTTATCCAGGATGAAATGCATTCTAGCTCTCTCCAATTTATTCTAAAAAGTAATCTGAGCCCCTCAGTCAATCTGGAGAGATGCAGGCAATTCCAGAGGGCAATTCATTCCATCTTAAAATCTCTAAATTAAGCAGAATATTGTTGTGTACAGAGGGACTCTAAATGCTAAATACCCTGCAAAGTTTAAAAACTCCTGCAGAACCATCCCTGGTATTTAAAAGCTTAATCCCCTTTTTACAAAACTAGAAGGAAAAAATACAATACAAACAAGAAAATAAACATTAATTACCAGCACAAGCGCCTATAGAATTGTTATGAAGTGCTTATAATTTTGGTGCTAGACTAATTGTGAATAAAACACATAGTGAAGTTTAGTTCTACAATGCACATTTCACTTTACCTGAAACAGAAATCTGAAGCATAGAATGGCTGTTTTCATGCAGATATTTCTTTTACTACTGTAGTGATTTTAATCTTAATAAATTATGCTCCATCTCAATTAACAACCAGATCCCATGTCTTCCTAGGTATTTTGGCATGAAACTCAACCACAGTATACCTGCTCCTGTATTCTACTCTAACAGTCAGCTAGCTAGCTAGCAGGCAGCTGCCACACAGGAATCTATTATCCAAATCTACCTCCAGTTCTGTAGTAACTAAACCATTTCTCTCAGCCTGAGCACCCATTAACATGCTTTCCTTGTTGCTTTTGCTTCTGATTTCTATACTAACTCAAATGGAAAGCTTTTGTGGAGTGGTAGGTGACTAACCCAAAATGTGTACTTATAACATTCACATGTAACTCAGTCTTCAGATTGCAAAACAATCTCAGTCTGAAGTAATCTTGAAATCTTGCCTTCATTTGTTTTCATAAAGAAAAGGAAATTTTGTCATGGAAAGAGTAAATTTACCACAAACCACCCAAACACAGGACTTACTTGAAAAAGCACTTGAAAAGCTGGGCACCCCTTGAGAGCTGTTGTATTTTTCAGGTCAGTTGACTTCTCTTTCTTCTCTGTCTCTAACACTCACCCATTTCTCCTTATCCTGGCCATCTTTCTTTCCTTTTCCCACATATCTGTCTTAAACCTGTTGTACTGTCCTCCACAAAACTGGACTTGTGTATGAGAGAGAGAATCAATTAACTCTGAGCCCTCTTTGTTCTGAAGGCGAGAGTTACATAAACTAATACACGCTATTATATCTATGTATTGTCTCTCTGGAACTTTACACAAAAGTTTTTTAAAAGTGTATCTGGCACTGGGAGAAAGAATTATTTGTAGTATAGGTGAAAGAAGAGAACTTCTCTAAACAGTAACACAAAATGACAACATGCTTACTTTTATCTGATGTTATGTTCAATGGAGAAGTGGACTAAGGAAGATTTTCTTTGATACAAGACCCAGTTCCACAAACACATTTCACAGTGTCCTCGTGGGAAATGACATCAACATTGACCCTTGGGCATACATATTCTCAAGGGCAGTCACAACAATCCTGCAGCTTACAGGGAAGACATCAGGCACAAAGTGTAAGGGTTTGTCACAGTACAGATAGATGCACCAGTGACTGCACACAGGAGACACTTGTGCTCCTCCTTCACAGACAAGACTGCTACGGGGCCAGTGCCAGACATGTTCCAGACAGTAAATAATATGTAAAACTGGTGAATATACATGACTTTCTCAATTCCACCAGTTAGGCAACCAACAAAAGAAATATTGTTATTACTCCACTTAATTTGTAGCTGAATTCTGCTGTGGAAAAGAAAGTCAGGAAAACTGAAGGTTACTGAACAGCTTTATAAGAAGTAGGATATCTAGCTGTCACAAAAGAGGACTTAGAGACATATTTCAAATCTTTCCTATACAGTATTTTATTGTACAGCAGTTTTCTTTTCTTAACTTCATTCCTGTTCACACTCTTTTTCTGTCTTATCTTTAATAAATTTTTTTCTGTCAGTTCATTTTTGCAACTAGACATCACAATTCAGTGAGTGTGCTGTTGAAATTATTTCAGATCTATCCAAGTTCAGATTAAACTGACAGTCTCAAGGAGAATAGCCTAATATAGCTTAGTCTTGCCTCAGTTTTAAGCTCAGCTGAAGGAAAGCAAACAAAGTTTTATAACCCATTTTGTTCTCTTGAATCAACAATGCATGGCTGAAACAAGAGCATTTTTATTTAAAGTCCCAAAACTTAAAGCTCAATTTTCTGTACATTCTGTGTTAAAATTTTGCTAAATATAATCAAAAAACTTCACTGGATTATAACCCTTTCCTATATATATATTTTTTTTGGTAGTGCCATACCTTGTGATATGATCTAGTGTTCTATACTTACATCTATGCTCATGATAGATTTGAAAACTGTTTTATAAGAAGAAATGGTTGGTTATGCAAACTTTCACATTTCTCTGTATCTCCTCTGATTAGTTCCCATAAGTACATTCTGTCTCCATTTGAAGACCACACATGAAAAATGTCATACTCAATACTTTTGTTTCGCAAAACTGATATAGAGAAGGGTATGGGCTTTCAAAATTGAATGTGAAAGCAGATTATAGCTATAACCATGGAATTGCTACCACAGTGCCATAAAACAGTATAAAAGACTGTCAAACTTTCAGCACTTGAAAAGAAAGCCTTATTTTAAAAATATTTCCATATGTTAATCGGATGTTCACACTACTTTACACATTTTGATGTTAAATCTACCCAGAGACAGATATTATTATACTCAACCACGATCAAGTGGCATCATCTTTCTGGAAAAGGCTGAAAGGATACAAATGAGTCCTTATTGTGTATGTGCTAAATGGAGCTTTGCTTTGTTAAACTGGCTTGGAACAGCTACAGTGCCAAATGAGAGCCACACAAAGAAAGATGCATGTGAGCAAAAATAAGAAAAAAATTAAACCTAATTCAGAGCCCTTCAGAGTTTCTTACAAATCTTTAAGGATGTCATCTATTGGAAATTTTCTCAGGAAAATAACTAAGGAAGATCAATTCACTGTTTAAAAATGTGTCAGTGAGGGAGAAATGCAAAGAGAATGTAATAGACATGAAAATAAAATAAAGAACAGAATTATAATTCCATTTTTTCCTATGATACCTCAAACTTAATTCTATTTCATACATATCTTTCTGGAAGTCCACCTGTCTATGCATATAAGAACATGTATGTGAAAATCAGTCCTCATGTACACACTTAAACAACAAAATTATACAATCATTGTGATTCCTGTGTAGTACAGTTTAGTTAAGATCCTTTGGTTAGTCATTCAATAGGCTCTTTTTCTCAATTATAGCACATTTTTTCTGATAATCCTGACACGGATTCAGACACGGGTTATTTCATGTGAGGATTTTCATACTAGAATTCTCTGTTGAAACTGCCCACCAATTTAAGTTTATCCTTTTCATAGCTCTTGTTGGTGCTTCAATTAAAAATTCTCTTTTCAAGAGGCATGTAGTCAAGGTCTACAGATAGAGATTTTGTACACTTTCAAGCAGAAAAATTTTATTCAGATCAGTAGAATATTCTTCATGCAGAATAAGATATTCACAGTCATGGACAAAACAAAAAACACTTATATCCTTACTTCATCATCTTCTCCTGACCACTTTTGAGCAATAGATGGGTTAGGATCCTCTCAGTGTCCTTTTGTTGGGCTCAATTTCCTCACAAGTGGAGCTTCTCTCATCTTGGCATTTCCTCCAACTTCTCTGGAGTCCCTTTGATTTATAATTAGAAGTGCTTTCCTTCTCCCTTCTGACTCCAAAGTCCTTTTATGTGTGACTAACTTGGTTAATATGTTTTTAAAGTGCTTTACTTTCCTGAAGAATGTAACTGGGAGAAACCTCACACTCCTGACGACAAACTGCAGTACAAATTGTCTTCTTGAGGTACTCCTCTGTTTGACATCAGCTCAGTACACATACTTGCTAATATAATTTCATGATAAATATACAGACATGGAGGGCACTCTTCAGCTATATTCATGGCACAAGAAGTTGGGGAGAAAGCACAGCAGCTGCTGTAGTAGTCATTAAAGATGCCTTAGTCTCACGTCTTAGTCTCTGCTGTTCAAAAGCTGTGGGTATATGTATTTCACAGGCTGAAACATCATGTGCTACAAATTTGAAGCCACTGTTTTAGTCTTTGTCTATTGCTTGAATCAGTGATAACTTTGTTCCATGTTCTCCTGATGCAATATTACATGCTTAAAACAGTACTTGGTGTAGTAGTTTCTCCAGCTTTTCCTCACAGTTGTCCTATAGGACTCATGCCATGGAGGAGAACCTGCTAAAAGAGCGGAAGATAACACTGAGCAGACCACTGCTTCCTAAGGAAATGGGTCTCATGGAGGAATTGAAAAATGACTTGCTTAAGGACTGGAGTTGGTCTGGCTAAGAACAAAATTCACTGGTATCAAAACAATGATGATGAAAGGTTTTTTCCAGTTACCACTACTAACTAAGCACCTAATTTGGGTTAAGTGATGTGTGCTCTCTTGGACCTGAAAAT
Organism: Sclerurus mexicanus; assembly: GCA_013396755.1. Taxonomy (NCBI): domain Eukaryota; kingdom Metazoa; phylum Chordata; class Aves; order Passeriformes; family Furnariidae; genus Sclerurus; species Sclerurus mexicanus. Next base: position 223,849 of record VWZF01006634.1, read on the forward strand.
TTTGGAAGTGCTGTAGATGAGTTCATGGGGCAGACTTAGCTTAACTGACTTACTGGGAATTTCCCCTTTCTAAAGTCTGGCTGGACTATCACTGTGCTCCAGCTCTACCCAGCTGTCAGAATAACTTTGTGGCTATTGGATGATATCAGTGTGAAATTAACTGTGAAATGGGAAAGACCTATAACTGAACCTTTTCTGGCAGCTTGTCTTGTCCAAAGCAAGAGGCAGCGATTAAAAAGGTTGCTATGAACAGTAAGAATACCACACCCCAAAGTATTTGCTTGCACTTTGAACTAGAGCATTACAGAGCAAATGCATGACTTGTGTTGTAGCTTCATGTTGTTTCTAGGAAACCTTTCATAATGTTAATGGATACAGCTGTCACCCTTTGAGACAGAGTGATCTTCTGAGTTTAGCAGGAAAGCTTCAGCTATTGCATTCAGCTTGGGTTCAGATTTTTCGAACAGTTCAAGGATCTTATTCTCACATCAGTTTTGCTGGACAGTAACATAGCAGAAAGTAAGAAACGGCTTCTGGGGTAATGTCCAGATTTTCACTGTAATACAGCTAAAACCACAAAGAAACATGGGTTCCAAACCCCAGTACCTCAGGGACAAACTAGGAGAGAAGGTCTGTGCTGTGCATAAACTAGTATATTTCTCTCAGGGAGCATGAACTACAAACTCATGTTCTGAATGCCAGCATATTTATCATAGTAACACCAACACCATAAGGAATAACACTAATATCTTGAGTGAATCTTGGCCATTATAAATTCCTTTTTCTCTACTAAGTTATCAGCTCTCACTGGCAAGGAAAATTCACTTGCAGAAAATGTGTTTAATTATAAAGCAAAATTATGTCAGGTTCTTTTGCCTTTTTTTTTTTTTTTAATTTTCTTCTAGTTTAACACGCAATATTCTTTCTTAGAAAAGCTTGCCTCACAACTGAAAAAGTGGACCAAAGAGGCTTATTTCTCAGATCTTCACAGTTGTACTGTCTTTACTAACAGCATGATTTGTAATTGTGTTGCTGCTTTTAATGGACTTAATATGGTTAGGGATAATAGTGAGAATGGAAAAAACAGAAAAAAAATCATGACTATCCCCACCCTCAAGACACACAATTATATCAGTTTCTAAATCTAAATCTCTTTGTAAGTCTCAGTTCTGGCTTTAGGGCTTGTTGTTGTGGGGATTCTTTTTTCTTTGCAGAATTTCTGATCCTTATCAACGTCCAACATTTCTGAGCAAAAGGCATTTCTCTTGTATGGCTCATGCACCTTCACAGCTTCTTGTCAACCTGACAATATGTAGAAATATGGAATGTTCTCTCTTTTCTCTCCATCTAAATGATGAAAGGAGGAATAGAGCTCACTGCCAGTAAAGGTGCAGTGGAACATACACATCACCTTGTCCCACAAATCAGTTAGAGTCATGTGGGTTTTTTATTGATAAAATCACAAAGATCTTAACTTAGATCCAAGTAATTAATTTATGAACTAGCAGTAATGTTCTTAGAAAGTTCAGAATACAGACTATTTTTCAGATAAGGTAGATCTGAGGGAATGAAGAAGGAAAGGGAAAACAGGAGGGGAAATACTATTCACTGGGCTGAGCCAGGATCGCAGATAGAGGAGGGTGAGAAGTGCTGTAGTGGAAATGACAGCTAAATAATGCTCGTGATGTGCAATTTAACTTGCAGACCCTCTCCCTAACACCTTTTTATTATTGTGTTCAGTTTTGTAAATAAAATAGGATTGTGCAGTTAGAGACTTCTTATCTGATCAGATAAATCTACTGACAAAATAACCATAAACTGAGCAAATTGACAGCTGCTATTGTGGTTGCTGGAACTTGTGAGCTATTTCCTCTTGTGAGGCAATGTATTTTCATAGCATATAAACTAAAATTACACACAAAAAAAGGATATCAAGTTGAAGTTAGCTATTACAATAGCGATTTGTCTTTCTGAGCAAATGTGGTAGCACAATTTTTCTTTAAATACTTATTTGTGTTTTGTTGATCAACAATATCACTATGGATTTATCTGTAAGAATTAGGAATAATTGCTGGGATTGCATGGTCTCTCACATTCATCCTTAACAGTAGTGGATTGTGTCACAGTGACTGAATTGAAGGAACTCATCCTGCTAAGGTAAATCTAATTCCATGCAATTAATCCTACCAGGTACTTAAAGAACTGACACAACCTCTTCTAAAACTTCTTTTCATCTTCACAGTCTCAGACTTCTCTTGGTATTTGTGGCCTTTTTTTTGGTCATTTGGAATTCTGTCCCTCCTTCAGCATACAAAATCTAAAGACACTCGATATTCTTCTCTGAAGCCAGCAACAGATGAGGGCAGCTGCAGATAAAGTGACTTGCTGAAACATCAGCTGTAGCCAGCGGTTCCAGCTTGTTGGAACGCCACCATCTATATGCTTGAGAGACTTTCTGGAACCATACAGCACTAGGGATGACTGCTAGGGGAGTCATAACATAAGACATGCAGATGTTCCTACTTACTCCACCCAGTCCCAGTTTATTTAACACACTGAATTATTCCAGCTTCTTAAGGAAGCAAAAAATGCTGAAGGCCTCTCTCCCTCTCTCCTACTCTGGCACTACAAATGCTTACATATTCTCAGAGCTGCAGCCTGGGAAGAATAGATAGGAGACAAACAAAAATATGGAAAAAATTATCTCCTGTGTGTTTTTTATACAGGACATAGGGTCCAAAGGCACAACAGAGAAAATCCCATGTTATATGGGAGGTCTGGAAAGCCTGTGTCTGTGTGAAGTTTTCCATTTTGCAGTGCCCCAAATTAGATGATGAACAAAGATCTAGACCAGCAGTTCCCAGCTTCAGCAAAAGTAAGTGGAATGTAAAGCTGTTCAGTTCTGCCACGTTCCTCAACCTTCAATTACATATGGCTTTCCAGGAGGAAAGAAAATTATTTATTGCAATAAATGTCAGCAAGAGTCCCAAAACCTTTCCCTATTAGCATGGCTAAGTATCTTGGGAAGAGTCATGATGTAAGAATCTCAGGAGTATACAAGTAAAACCCAAAGGAGCTGAGACATCTGAAAGAGTTCTCATTTCATCACAAGACTGACACACTCACTTTCATTATTAGAATATGTCTATTTACCTTTCAACTCTTACCTGCTGCAGATAGTAATTAGTACTGGGTGCTAAATAAACAAACAAACAAAAAATCACAAACACTGAAATACCAGAAATAGAGCACCAAGCGTCAAAACTGGATCTTGAACCTGTCTAACCAAGTGCTACCTCATCTGCCTTAACTTCACAAGCACCACACTGTGACCTTAAAGTACCTGAGAAGCTCAGAGTGACTGACACCATTATGGAGCCCTGAAAGGATTCAGTGGCTGGAGTGTCTTCTCCCCAGTGTCTCGGCCTTTTTCACTTGAACCTCTGTAGTTGTTCCTGCCTTTCTAAAAGGGTCCACGGGGATTTCTTCTCTCCCTCCCTTTTTTTACACAATAGACAATTGTAATTAGGAAGCTGAAGTGCAATATCCTCCTGTCATGCAGGCAGGCACAGCCACATTTCCTAGGAAGCTTTTTAACCACAAGACTATAAACATCAGGCTATAAACAATGCACCGGGGTGGGGTGGAAGGGGAGAAGTTCCCACTTAGAAGATAAGTCATTGTGCAGGCATCAGTTCTGCATTCATCATGCTAGAGAGAGAGTACGGCAGGGAGCAGGACTGAGTGCATAGCACCATAGAGGAAGGTGTCAGGGTCTCACACTTCATGGAGACAACTGCGTGTACCAGATTAGAGCTTCATGTGACAAAAAGAAAAAAGTTTCAGATAACTTTTAGCAGGGCTTGATCCTTTTGTAAAGCAGTTACTAATACTTACATTTTTGGATAAAGATCTTCCAGAAGGATATAAGTCCATCAGTACCTACCACCATCAGATAATAAGTGTCTACAATTACTTCTTTACATCGTGGAGCTACACAAAAGGGCAAGGTCCCAGGCAATATGGCCAGCCCTAGACAGCTATGTTATATACTTCTAACTTACTGATTCCTCATCTTCGTTCCAGGCCTACCTCTACATTAAATCTAGCGTGATGTTTACTGTGAGCATGAGATCAAGTGCTCATAAGTAGGATTATAAACTGTTATAAACTGCAGAATACCTTATGACTGACAAATTAGCTGTTTAACTCACTGTTCTCCATCGTGCAGCATTACTGAAATTCACCTGTTTTTTTTTTTTAACTGTCTTGTCATTAGAGGATTAGCTAGAATGAAGAACATGAGAATGTTAGCAATCAAGATGTCTGCCACTGCAAAACTAAAAATATTCAATTGCCTGTGTTCTTCTGTATATTTTTGGTTGAGTCTGCTCCCACCAAAAAATGGGTGTCATGCCATTCACTTCCAAGTGTGATCTGGGCTCAGATGTTTAGTAGGAGCTGGATCAATTGTTTTATTTCCCAACAGACCACAGAAGACAGAGGTGTCTGATAGATAGACTTGTTAAGACACACTAGACTTAACCAAAATGTTTTCATTGACAGGGTCATTGACAGGTCCACAAGATCATCTGTGCAACCTCATTAAATCTGGAGAAGAAAAAGACATGGAAACACTGATAAAAGCTATCCTGTTTTGATTACCTTTCTTGATAAATCAAAAAGTCAAAACTAAGAATCCCACCAACAAATCAGAACTAAAAAGCCTGAACTAACAGTTCAGTTGTACACAATACCCAACTGAAATCAAATAAATAAATAGCAAACTTCCAGAATGGTTTTCAGTAATTAGAACAAATGCGAAACCTGTTTTAGATTGCTGACACATACACATGTCCTGACACAACATAGATAGTAAGTGAATAGTTCAGAAGAGTATCGTATGGAGAAGTCTGACCCTCCCACAAGTGCAGGGATGTAAATGTATAGAGTACTGCTGACAGTCTTTATAGAATGAGTGCCAGCACACTTGGCTGACTGGTGCTCCCTCATGACCTATGGTTACCAGATGTGCAATAATTGACTCATGATAACCTTCCATTTCTCCTTTTCAAACTGTAATTGAAGATAACTTTATTCTGAAGAGGTAGTATAGGAAACAGACAGGTTTCTCTTTAAGGATCAGCTAACCACATGCAGATGTCTCTGCCAAGTGCCTTCTCCCTTTCACAAAAAAAGATACCTTATTCATTCCTAGCGTAGGAATCTCTTCATATTATTCCTCTGCTGCCACCTACAATGATATTTTCCCCTCTCTAACCCTTTCAGTCAGTGCCCTAAACCACTTCCATCACAGACCAAGGCCAAATGTTGGAGCAAAAATAACTCTTTGGCAAAGCCTGTTTTTTTTACACAGCCACCAATGTCCCCTAACTCTCTTTCCAAACAGTATGTAAACACATCTCAGGTACTGACTTTGCATTCATTCAGTGCTGCTAACTGTTGGACAGGCCTGAATGTAAGGGCACCTTTCACTGACTTCTCTCTTTTGGTAACACTGTACCAAAATCTGAAAGTATTGAGTTTCATTTCTTGTCTTAACTCCTTTGACCTCCATCACTAATAGGAACCGGATGACCTTCCCTTTTAATGGGTTTCTTACACTTTTTCAGTCAAATCTCCATAGAAGTGTCTGAAAAGACTTATAAATAAGAGCTATCTAGTATGTAGTGCCTAGTTCATAGATGCAAGCTAGTGCAGTCCTCCATGGCTTTGCAGGTTCTAATCTAATAAAATTTACATCATTTTGCAAGATTCACTCAAGGCCCCAGCTTGAAAAAACTTTCCTGAATAGGTGGATATTCGTTTTCTTGTGGTTTGGAATGAAAGACAGTCAGCTCTGTTCAGCCATGGCAATTTTTTTCATCTTATCTGGCTAGTTTTTACAGTTCAGGACAATGTGGTAGTTAATTTTCTATACTTCAGTATTATGAATGCACAATTGCCTGAGGATTTCTCTCTCACAATTTTTTTTCCTTTTCCATGAATATCATCTGTACCTGCATACCCAGTAATGACACTGTGTTTCCATAGACAGAATACAAAGACATTCCAAAAAGCATAACTGAAAACACTGGAAAAAACTTTTCTGAGCAAAGCTGTAATTTATGTAAATGAAACTTAAGAAGCAATTTTCCCTTTCCCTACAGATTAGTGTTTTTCTCTTGAAGCCTTCTGGCTTTGGGGCTTACATTTTAGTGTCAACATTCTGGGCTCTGAAAGAGCTGAATGGTTTCAGAGCTTCAGTCAAAGAGAAAAACAAACCCAAATGTCAACCCCACACTTATTAAAAGAATAAAAGCAATGATAATGCAGAAATAAAGTGTTTACAGATTGCTTGCTGTATTATATTACTAGCCTTAAACATAAGCCTTTAATGAAGGAATGCCACATTAATAAGGCATCAGAAACCACTGAGGGATCAAAATGATGCAGGAACTCCTGACATGGTTGAATCTTCCTTTAGAAAAGCAGGCAGTTTTCCCCAGTAGCTTAAATCTTGCAACCCTTCCCTTCACAACCCATCACAGGTTCCATAATAAGTATATCCAACTAGCCACAGCAGTGGGGAGACTGTGAAAGCTGAAGGGAGAATTCAGTCTGTTGGGTGGGTTAAGTAGATGTCATGTAAAACCACACAAAAAAGCTGTGGTTTTACATGCCATAAATGATTTCTTCTATGAACAGCAAATTAGAGAATACACAACAGGAGAAGCAATTCCTGAGTCCATCCTGAGATATATGTGACTTGGTCTAATACATAAATATTAAACTGCTAGAAGCTTTATTTATGGGAATTTATTAAGAATAGCCAAAAGTTATAGAGACATATGATAACAGCGTCTTTGAATAAACATTCTATCAAGCCAAATAACCTTGAAAGGAACAATACAACAACATCAAGGTTAAACATCAAAGTAAAGAAGGCTAACACAAGTCATCCCACAGAAACAGGAGCCATGTCCAACTAGAGTTAAAAAAATTAGTCCTAAAACCATAACAATGAAAAAAGTAATAAAAGAAGAAAAGCAAGGATGCTAGTAACAAAACTTTACATCATTCTCCTTTGACAGTGAGTTTTCATTTCCTAATAGATTTTAAGGTGCCTTGAGAACAGACAAAAACATAACATGAAAAAAATACATTATTTGCAATGTTATTAATTCTGTAATAAAACTTTCATATGATGCAAAAAAAATCAGAGTAGTTCAAAACTGTTCTGAGTGAAAGAACTGCAAGAGAAGTTAACAATATTAGACGTTAAACAACAGAAGAATATGTGGGTCAATGAGCAAAACCAGATTTAATTATATATGCAAAACGAGGTTTAAATTTGCTGTAACCATTTGATAGGTATTAATCTACCCACAGCCATTGGATTATTGTATATAATCCTCTGAAAAGCAAAACTGCATAGTGAGGTTCAGTCAAAAAAGGAAACAGACCAGGATAATAATACTTCTGAGGAATTAAGGAACGAAGCACTGAACATCTTCAGTGCACACTCTCCTGAAAAGCATTTGCAGTTCTGGTTGTCCTGTATCAAAAAGGACACAATAAAGGATAGAGAAGCAACAAAAATGTTCAAAGATAGCCAATGGCCTGTATGACGAAGGACTTTTCTGTTTGGAAAAGAGGAAACTAGCAGGCAGTACAATGTAAGATCATAGGAAAACACAGCTTGGAAAAGACCTCAGGAGGTCTTTAGTCCAACCACCCATTAAAATAGGGTGACCTCTGGGGTTTATATAGTTGGATCTGGTAAAAGCTCCAAAGATGGAAACTCCACAGCCTCCCTGGGCAGCCTCTTACACTGCTCCACTGTTCTCATAGCGTAAAAGCTTTTCTTCGTGACTCATCTAATAATATCTTGTTTCAACATATGTCCATTGTCTCTTGTCCTCCCACTGTGAAGAGCCTGGCTCTGTCTTCTTGATAACCTCGTCTTAGGTAGTGAAAGGTTGCTATTTAGATCTACACGAAATCTTTTCTTCCATGTTGGGTCAGTAAAATGGTGACATTCATGGGAAAGACAGATAATGATCATTCAATGTTTCTCATAACACAAAAGGAAGCAAACAAAAACTTTAAACAAAAAGCTTATTAAAAAAAGAGTATAACCACTTCTTTTTCTCCAGAAAATACATAGTTGTAGATGCTGTATAAAGGAGGACAATTTCAGACTTTGCAGAATTAATTGCCACATGATTTTGTCTCCTAGAAATAGGCTTTTGAACCCACAATTTGTGAAGAAAGTCTATAGGAGGTTTAAACATGTCTCTGTAATGTCTATGCAACATTTAATTTAGGAAAAGCCTTTTTCAAAGACTATTAAAATCTGGGAAGGTTTGCAAGAAGAAGTACCACCCTAAATGTTCCCAATCTGTTGTATACTTTCCTGTATTATCTGCTATTCATTATTGTTAAAAACAGGGTCATGATCTAATGCTGGACAGCAGGTCTCATGATACTCTCTGACTTTACTCACAGACATAGGAAAAATTGGCAAAGGTTCATGGGCTGGGTGCATGCTGTGCTCCACACTGAGTCCCTGTCAATGCCTGTAGGTTATTTACTCTTTTTTCTACTGCAGCAACTTCTGGCTACTGCTGGATTTTCCCTCAAATATACACCCTTGACCAGCTTAATGGGAGTATGGTAAACAACAACAGCTTGAGTGTGTAAATAGAGAAATAAATGTTTAAAGAACACATCACTGTATCGGATCAACACAATGAAAATGCAGGGGTGAGCAGGAAATAAAGTCATTTTGTGAGCTTTTGTTATCGTCATGGATGCAGGGAAATACTCAAAGACAGAATGCTTATCTGAAAGGCGTTATATTTCCATATATAGTTGTGTTTATCCTTTTGTCCTTAAGCCACCCACAGGAGCTTTTCAAAACAGAGATCTGTTTCCATTCATGCTTCCGTGTTGTCTGCAGTCAGCAGTGGAGTTACAATTCATGACAGGCAATCTTCAAAAGGTTTGGAGGTTCAAAGCTTGTATGAGCTTATCTGAATTTTTCAGGTCTGCAAGTCTCATGGTATCAGCCTACAGCTTGGTACTTGAAGCACTTCCTAGTGAAATCCCAGATGGAAACAGAGCCATAGTTTGACTTCAGACGGCCCAGATCAGGATATGCATTCAAGCTCCTGATAGGTTTAAGAGGGGGCTGGAGACACAGTGCATGTTGGCAAAACATGCATAGACATTTTTGTGTGTGCCACACATGCCTAGACTTTTTTGATTCTTCATGAGGATACTACAGCTTAAAAATATAGAAAGTCAACACATCAAAAAAGAGGCATTTTGTGTTTGTTTTATGATTCTAATCCACTCCAAAATTCAACAGTTTCCACAGATACTATTAGCAGCATTGCCTTTTTTTTTTTTTAAGACAAAGAAAAGTCAATGGTCAAATCTCATAAAACTAATGCACTTTATTGCCCTTGTAAGTGATCAGTCTTCTGGTCTTTATGTTGTGAGCTGCATTTTTCCAAAGATATCTCTGCTCTGTATCCATCTGTTTATATCATACTCATCCATTCTGCAGTTGTTCTTTCGTATGTGCCTACCTGCAATATCCTAAACAACATAGCAATACAGTAATGACCTGTTGAAATGTCACTGCTTTAGTTGCTGGGTACTTTCCAAGAGCGGCATAAAATTTGCAGGAAAGTATAAGTAAAATTTGTGGGAAAATAAAACCAGTTAGGATGACTATTTTGTTGAACGCAATTTCCACACCGACAGCTCAGTAAAGAAATATGCCTGTCTTACTATAGTGTTTTAAAGCTTTCTCTTTGCTGAATAGCAGCATAGAAAATGTGACCCACTAATTCATGGTAATTTCTGACTTTTCAGTTTTATAATTTTAACTCGGATAATAACTTGCTGTATCAAAAAAGGTCATTTATATATGAACTATGGCTAACTGAAAATAGATTGCAACATTCCATCTAACATACCAGCTGCTTTAAGTGCATCTGGTGTTATAGATGACACCTAACATTCAGATGAAGCTAGTTTCAGTTTTTATGTGTCATGTAGTAACTGCCATAGGAATTTCTCCCTACTATCATATTTCTACTCACTTAGTGGACACATAGTGGCAGATCATGAATTAAGCATTGCATAAGAACATTTCTGTAGTAGTAAGGTGAAGAGGTAATTTGTCTGAAATAGGTGACTAGTATTTGGGTATATGGAAGATGACAAACTTATGAAATACTTAGTTACAAGCTAAGAAAAACCAGAGTTTTTCAAATAGGCATCACTGAACCAGCCTATTTCAACAAGTCTGGTATACTCAGGTGATACAGTGTGCTTTTCATACCTCCAGAGGAAGTGCGGCTTTTAATTTGATAGATTTGTTTAGCGTCACCTTATCCTATGACTGCTTACTAGCAAATAGCTACAGAAAGGACAGCAGATCTAGTACACATTTCATCTTAAACTCAGGGACCACAGCACAGAATACATTAATTTAGCTCATTTTCCAAAGACTGTACATAATATCCAGTTCATCTGAATCTCAATAAAACACAATTTTGAGAGCTTGCCAGATTCAGAATGTTCCTGGGAATAGTTTATCACTGGTGTTCTCCACTTCCTTTCTTGATCCTCCCCTTGAGAGTCAGCCAAGCAAATGTGGATAAATGTATCTGATAGTTTTTAAAATGTCTCAGCAACTAATCAGAAATAACTGAATCAGCTTTTGCAGAAGGAAGACTGATTATTCAGCTCTTAATGTGTGGTTCTTAAATGTAGGACCTTATCTTTAATAAACAGGACAAGGGAATGTTTTTGTAGTTCATTTAGAGTACTTTCACTGTTTTTTATAAAGGTACATGAAATTAAGAACATCTATATTAGTTGCCTTTTCCCCCCTATGCTAAATATTAATCTCCTTATTCCATAAAGGGAAGTCAGTCTTTAATATATAACTTTTAAAGTTTTTACAAACTTAAGATGTCTTCTATTCTGAAGAGCAATGGAAATGGTAGGAAAAAAATGCCGAACAAAAAATCCCAGTTCATATTTAATGCCTTAATAAATCCCAGATTTTGATATGAAGATACATTAAAAATCCAAATCCAGGTTGCATTCTGTTTTTCACTTTGACCATCATCATTTGTACCAATGCAAGCTGCATTCCCTGTCTGGCAAGGGTTTTGAAATATAAATGTACTCTTGTGAGGTACATTGGCTATCCTGGAAAGTAAAGTGCGTTATTTCTCCATTGAAAAGTTTTGTTGTTTTTTTTTTTTTTAATTTACTTGTGAATAATATAAATGTATAGTAGACATATTATCCCTTTGTTCTTTATCTCTCTAGAAGCCATCTCACAGAACTACAATTGTAATACCAATTAAATTCTCCTCTTCCTCACAGTAATAAAGCCTGGGATTCAGTACTAGCAACCTCAAGTGCTGCTTGCAACACTTTACAGGAAGGGCATCCTAGAGAAACTGCACACATTTACATGCCCGTGGCTTTTAGCTTGGTGAGATAGAATCTACCTGCCCATAACTCCTTACTGAGGTGAGAGGGAGGTGATGAAGTATGGAGTCTCTTATCTTTTAGGATCTTGTGGCTGGTGATGCTAGGTAATATATCTAGTGGTAAAAACATGCAATATTCTTGGGCTTTCCTTGTTCTACTCCACTGCCAAAAACTGTTCCATGCTCACTCTACACCTGCACTCCTGCCTGCACCTCCTGGTTATGTTATTTAACAATAATATAAACTGATATTTTAAAGTTTTTTCTTCTTGGACTGAAATGTGTTTACTAAAGCATATAATGAACTCAACATACTTTTCAAATATTCATGTAACAAAAAAGGTCAATTAAAGAAAAAATAAATCAACAAAAGCTCACTGCATGCCTCTGTGAATTTCCTTGTGGTTACATTACACTCAGAGCCCTAGTAGAATTGTGGGCACTGTGATAAAATGGAAATTTACCGAAAATGACAGCTAAATGTTGAGTACATCCCACGCAATTTCTTGTAATGTGATTCAAAATATTTCATTAACCAGAATCATTTAAAGAGATTTCTGTGGGATCTAGCAAGGGTCAGAGAAGAAGAGTTTGTGAATCAGTAATATTAATGCTGACTGCCTAGTTTTTCTTTCACTATGTGCTTTTAGTATATGTGTCAATTAGATTAAGTGTCTTTTCTTTGGGCTTAAGAAGAACAAGTGACATGAAAAAGGGAAATTTCAGAGGTTTAATTTGAAGAGACAGTAAAATAAAAGAAAAATAGAGCTAATCCCAGGCATATAACATATCATATTACATATTGCCTTGACTGTCCAATCAAGTCATCAAGCATGAATAAGATTCCACTACCATTGCCCAGTCTAATTTTACCCTCAGCTCTGTTCAGAGATTATTTGATTTTTTGACACAGCATGTCCCTGCTTGCAGAGGTTTTAATACCAGCCTTGAAGTTGGTATCATCACAGTTTGAAAAGTGGAATGCGTAAATGGAAAACAATATCTCTCACAAGTGGTGCAGCAAGCTTTAAGATTTTATGCAAAGTTTCAGCATTTCACTATTCAACTTAAGTCCTTGCTCTGAGATTCTTGAGTTTCTGCTAAGCAACTTGTCTTTTTTGATGGAATTTTAAGTCTGTAATGGTTGCACAGAAAAAAATTCAAATGTATCCTGTTCTTAATAATCACAGAAATTAAAAACCCCCAAACCTCACTGAATGCTATATATATTTAGAAATACAGTGTGCATTTCAAGTCAAATTCAAAACAGTCATTCTGAGCATTTGAGTTTGGCAATGTTGTAAATATCTCAATAGTAAAGTCAGTATTTTTATCTAAACTTGATCCTTTATTACATCCATTGGCTTCATGCTATATAATATGCTGGTCTCTTGCAGTGTCAGTATAGATGAGCTAACTAGATGTTTATTATATACTCACTACCATGATATCATTCTGGATACCACTGCACTCAGTGAAGGTTGTCATATTTCTAGCATCCTTGCTTTTTCTGGGTCCCGTGTATGTTGCTTCATAGGAAAATTTGTACCAATAGACCAAATAAAGCTCTGGTCTAAGCAAACCAAAACTCATTTTAGGATCAAGAGAACAGTGGATTAGGACCCATTTGCACCTAGGATAAATAGCTTCTAAAGTATTTATTCTACAGTAAAAACAATATTATAATATTAAATAGGAGTGCCACAACCTTTGGCTTTTAAGCCTCTGTAGTAGCATTAATTACAGAAACTAAAAATCATGTGAATGAAATTTGGGATATATAATCTGCAACTGAAAATAGCATTTCACCACTTAGAAATATATCCCAGCATGTAAAGTTTCTTGGAATGGAGAATTTAAAATATTAAAACTTTTTTTTATCTGCAATAAAGGTAATTGTAGTGTAGATATGACTTTCATTACAACCACTGCTGTAGGGAGTAATGAAACAACTCAATAAGGATTCATACACAAAAGCAGTAAAAAAAATAATTTTATTATAAAGATTGTACTTACCTCAGTCTGAATGTGTTCAGGTCATCTAGAGACAAAGCCAGAATACATCGTCATTTAAAGTAAATAGTAGTAATTTTAAAATAAACTTTTTAACTTGTCAAAAGAGCCACAAGACTCAAGAGACTAATATTACTGCTTAGTGCAGGCAAGGCATTCACTACCTTAAAAGAACCTCTCCGTTTTACAAGCAAAGTAAATGTCCCAAATGGTCTGCTATAATCAACTACTCTCTATGGGTGCTTAAGGCCTGATTTCCTCATTTTGTGACCCTTGAGACTCTTTATTTGCCTTACTGCAATAGAACCCTTGAAGATGAGAATCATAGATTATGGTGTCTTGTCACCTCTTCATCAATACCATCATTGTTCATCTTCATCGTTTTGTTACTTTATCAGAGTTTCAGTGACCACATTTGCTGGTAATTTATGAGTCATTCTCTGTGCTGCACTTAATCCCATGTTTTCAGCTGCCTTGCAAAAGTACCCCTGTCAACTCAGAGAGCTGCTTGGTTTACTCCTGTTTTCTGTCTACTGCTTCCCATTTCTGCACCAAACCCTCACGTTGTTATCCATCTTGTTTTCAAAACTCATTCCCTCATTATGAGTTTAATGCTTTCTCATTTTTCTTCCTCATGGTCTCAACACTTGACAGGTCTCCCAGCGTAGCATTTTCCCAAGTGCTTACCACTGTGGCCCACTCATCTGTCCCCTGATGTTTTTTTTAAATGGCTGTCAAAGATTATTTATCTGCTTTCCTTCTTCTTACCTCTCTCCTTTGATCTTTCATAGCTTTTGAGGCATTTCTGTTTGTCTTCCTTCTCTTCCCCTTTACTCATTAGGTGTTCCTAAATGGAAATGGATCTTTACAAGCTCTATCTACCAAAGTCCACTCAAATTTCGTTTACTACTGCACCATATGACTAGCTGCTCTCACAGTAGTACCTAGTCTTCTCCAAAGTTACTTTTTTCAGGAATTTTTCTTCCTCTCTTACAATACCTTAGCTCCATTTCAATTTTTTGGTTAGTATATTCTAATATTTTTTCCTAGAATTATAGAATTATGTAATGATTTTGGTTGGAAGGGACCTTAAAGATCATCCAGTTCCAACCCCTCTGCCATGAGCAGGGATCGCTTTCACTAGACCAGGTTGCTCAGAACTTCATCCAGCCTGGCCTTGAACACCTCCAGGGATGGGGCATCCACAGCATCTCTAGGCAAACTCACAGCAACCACCCTGACAGCAAAGAACTTCCTCCTAATATCTCATCTAAACCTTCTCTCTTTTAGTTTGAATCCATTCCCCTTTGTCCTGTCACTAGATGATCTTGTAAAAAGTCTCTCTTCATCTTTCTTGTAGGCTCCCTTCAGGTATTGCAAGGCTGCAATTAGGTCACCTGAAGCCTTTTCTTCTCCAGGCTGAACAAACCCAATTCTCTCAGCCTTTCCTTGTAGGAGAGGTGCTCCATCTCTCTAATAATTTTGGTGGCCTCCTCTGGAGGAGGCCAACAGCTCCTCCAATAGCTCAGTGTCCTTCCTGTGCTGTGTTCCCCAGAGCTGGACTGTATTGTAAGATTGGTTGAAGTGAATGACCACTTTTAAAATCAGTTTTGTCTGCTTATGTCTAATAAAACAGATGACAACACACAGTTCGTTGAAAAATTAGTTTAAATTTAAGTAAAAATACTTGCCATACTGCATCTGAAAGACAAAATGTCATATTAATATAGAGAATGTTTTACAGATGCAAATTTCTTAACATAATTTTTAATTCCTCACATAGGAATTGACTGTTGCTAATGTTTGGCAATATTATCCTGCCTCACAGTGTTCTGTCACAATGCAACTTAAACCACAATTTGGCACTATATTCCAGTGGTTTGCAATTACATATTTATCATTAAGGCTGTTTTGCTGCTGCTTCAGGTTTGCCTGTCACATTCCATGCTGCTCTGTGTCCGTGAGGACTACTCAGAAGTGAATAGGTTTGACTCAGCAATGTAATGAAAACTCACTTTTTAATGACATTCCATCATGCTCCATCTTGGCTTTGTTTGAGAATATTTGAGACTTACAGATGCATGTTAAAATGCCACATGGGACATCACGTCTGCTGCAAACAAACGGCAAAATATAAGAAAGATTATCTGACTTGTTTAGAATAATGGTTTTTTAATGGGAAATATCTATAACAGAACTAGTTTAACTTCAGCAACATGATCATACTTTGTAGAGATGCACAGACTGTAAGTGTCCAACAACTCCCCAGCTCTGTGAAATCAGCACCAGTCTTTATAAAAGCATTTTGGGAGCATAATAAAGCAAGACATAGAAAAGAATCAGCAATGGCAGATATTTTATTGCAGGGTCTGTCCATCTGTAGTCAAGAAAAATATCAATGCAAAACTGACACAAAGAAGCACAGTGCTGAAGCTGCAAGAAACTGCACAATGAATGCCACACTACAGAAATCAAGCATATTGTTCAAACTTCTTCAATTTGGATAAACCTGGGCAACCATGTCAGTTAATGCATTGGATCCATTTTTCACTGAAGCACCGGTCAGTGTAAACAGCTCCCAACTTTGTAAAATAAACACAAACAGTAAATATTTGAGACACTTATCTTCTAGATGACTAAGCAAGCCACTCTACCTGACTTAGAGAAACTTCAACTGACCACCAAAAGAGACCAGAACCTATTAAAAATACCTGGCCCATGGGTTTTGAGAGCTATTCCTGCTTCTCAGAACTAATGCAGTAGAAAAAAATATCTAAATTTTAATTGACACTTAGCAACACTTCCTTTGAAACACACCACCCTATCCAACTGGCAGAGAACTATCCACCTACAAAGCCATCACACAGATTTCAGACTTCCTTTACTTTACTTCCTTCACTTTACTTCCTTCCTTTACTTTTCAGGCTTACTTTACTATTGAAGAAGAAATGCTAAAAGACATTTTTTCAACTTCAATAGCTTGTATTTCTCACAGTCAAGCCCCAGAGAAGATACAGTTCTTCTGGAATATACAGACAACTTTTTTCTTGGCTTTGATCAGAAAAGTTTGTAGGCTGATACTATGAGCTATCTTTTCAGGCTTTTTTTTTGTTTGTTTGTTTTTTGTTTTTGCAGAGAGTTTGCCATACTGTTGTCACGCATGCTAAATCTTATCAGCAAAATATTTTCACTCATCTGGATCAACTCACTCAGTACCAGTCAAAGTCTGTCTCCCCTCAACTTACACAGAATTTCTTAATTCCCAAACTAGCAGCCCAGAAGACACACTAGAATCACATGTTCAAACACATCTACTCTCCATAGCACATTTTGTATTTCAGAATGAACTTCGATAGCCTGCTCTGCTTACTGCTTCCCCTGTACCATCGAATGCTGGGTTCTTCTAACATGTTTTTAACAACAGCACAGTATTCCACATTGTGGAGCAGAAATACCACAACAATAAGATACAACTCAAAATCAAATGGTTCATCAAGAGGCGAGTTTGAGTTAAAAGGAGAGGTTTGCTGGCCTTTTCCTCTCCGCCTACTTGGGTGGCATCTTCTGCTAAGGAGGCAGCCTTCTTTTCATTCAGGTAAAGAAATTCTGCTGCTTGAAAATTAAGAGATTCTTTGCAGTCTGGGCACCCAAGTGCGTGACAGGATTATGACATACCCAACCACCCACATTGTCACAGAGTGGTTTCATTTAAAAAAAAAAAAATCACAAGCACTAGGATGAATTTTAAGACGGAGAATGCTCTCAAAGCACTGTACTTAAGTGAAAATGCACAAGGGGTACTTCACACACAGACACATATCCCAACACCAACAAAAAAGCAACAAAGTAAGAGCAGATGTAATTTCTTCTGTGTGTCCTGTAAAATACAAATATTTCCAAACCAAATAATCAATAATAAGTCCTCTCATCTCATCTTCTGAACATGCTCTCCAGCAGGGTTAAGAATATATAGTTATGATCTCACAGTCTACAAGAATCCCCTTGGGAGGGGGAGGGGATTAAGCAGCAAGGTTGCCTGTTTTCTTCTCACGGTCTGTCTGCAAAATGAACTGTCAGGACTTCCCATTCTCTCAAATACTGGTGACAAATTGGAATGAAGTCACATTCACATCTAGATCTACTAATTTTTCTCTATTGCTTAAAATGTTTATAGATTGGTTCTAGTCAAGACCTAAGCCCCCAGGAAAGCAGAAACTCACTTAGAAAACTAGCTGGTTTTGCTCCAAGACATAAACTTGCTGCTCTCAAGAGCCTGAGGTTGCCCCCTGGGTTCAATGATGCAATTTCCCATCTATCTGCATTTTTTGAATGGAAATATAGTTGAGTCATAGTCTGGGAAAGGGCTGCTGCATGTGCCAAGGTGTCATGCAGTCAGGGCAAAAGGGAATATGTGAGAGCAGGAAAAACCTTCCTTTCTCCTCCCTCTTTGCTCTTTATTCCCACTTTACGTGGCCTTTTCACAGAGAACAGTGGAGGTTGCTGAAGGCAGGGAAGAAGAAAAAACACTTTTAGCCTGCTACAAAAACACCTGTTGAATACCTGTCATTCAAAACCAACTTCAGGAGCAGGTACTATTCAGGCACCATTACAAGCTGCCTTCAAAGTTATTTGAACAACCATCTTATTGAAATGATTAACCACCTATGTCAGTTGTCAGTAAAGTTCTGTAAAGTTAGCTATTTGTACAAGTTATGTAGTTTAACAACTCTCAAATCAAATTAAAAAAAAAGCAATCATAAATGTTTGAATCATGATTCCACATAATTATTTTGTTGTTTTCTGTTCACTCAGAGCATGAACGTATTTTCTTGGAAAATCAAAGACAGATTTTAAGGAGCTATTAATGTCAAAGCTCATTACTTAAAGAACAATTAATAATTTCCTTGCATCAAATGAAATATTTGAAAAAATAGTTATGGGAAGTCATCTCTTGACTAAACTGAAAAGTTGTCATCTGTCTTTCATTCTCCCTACACTGTAAGTAAAAAAAACCCATAAAATTAAAAAAAAAAAAGAAGAAATTTCTAAAATTCTTATACAGTAGAATAACACAATGATAAGCTTCACTCAGGAAAGTATATAATTATAATGCAGTGTTTTCTCATAAATGTTCAGGCATATATTGTGAACTTCTTGGCAGCTAAGGAACAATTGACCATAGAGCTGAAAGAAACTTGTTGTTTTTTGGGGGGTTTTTTTCATTTCATAAGGGAAAAAATTTAGATCCTGTGCTGCCACAGGCTCTGTTAAACAAACAGCAGTGTTTATGCCACTGAACAGCATCACTGTCTTGAAACTTGTGTGCACAGAGGAAGAAGCAGGATGTCTATGATAATTTGTCAGAGATCCCGTGATTTTTATAAAGAGGACACAACTTTGCAATTCTGGGGATCGCATGCACACAGTATAAACATGCACTCTTTCTCAGTAAAGGACACTGGTAAATATATCCAGAACTACCACATTA
Source organism: Sclerurus mexicanus (assembly GCA_013396755.1). NCBI lineage: Eukaryota > Metazoa > Chordata > Aves > Passeriformes > Furnariidae > Sclerurus > Sclerurus mexicanus. Next base: position 242,878 of record VWZF01006634.1, read on the forward strand.
TCTGTATTTAAACCATCTGTTTATGTAATGTCTCAAATGCACATGGCAAGGCACATAGCTATATTTTGCGTCAACTGTTTCATTATTCCATAGGATTCCATTTAAAGCTAAGGGAGCCCAACTTGGACAGTTGTCCTGCTGTATGAGCTAAGGTCACCAAGTGAGATCATCAGCCTGTTTTAGTGAGACATCACCATGACTGAATATACCTAGAAGATGGTAGCCATGTTTTGAAACATTGACTAAAACATACTAAGGGAGAATCATTGCCCAGAAAATCTGTCCTAGTAAGTGCATCAGTTTGTCAGGTGAGACCTTGCAAGGTGCTGCTGGGTCTGTAGTTTCTCCAAGTTGTAACTTCCTGTAAGCTTTTCTTGGACAGCAAGATCATCTCCGTGGGAGCAGATCTTTTTACTTCCATCTTCCCTTTCAGACCTCTTTTTCAGCCGTGAAAGGCCTGCTTGTTTCCTGGGTTACGTTGCAGCCTCTTTTCATCTCCCAGCCACGGACCCCCTCACTCTATGCACCCAACATTGTCAGGTCCCAGAGCAGAACTGGGCGTATAGCACTGCTCAGCATCCCCAGGACAGAATGCATTTCCTACGAGCTCTCATGCCCCAGCTGCTTCTGGAACATGGCTCCATGCTTTGAGCCACCTCAGCTGACACACAGGAGCATTTCAGTCAGAGAGCCATCAGTAGACAGTATCACTTCATCACATAAATCAGTGCAGGGATTTCATACATTCCGTTAAAAAAAAAGGAAAGTGAGATGTCTTATAAGCCATCAAGTGAGCCTCTGAAGTGAAACCAGCTGGAAGGGGTAATATGTCCCATTTTCCTAGCCCCATATCTGATCCAGGGAGATACTAAATTCTTTGGGAAGAGAAAATCTTGATTTTGGAAGGGTGTCAAACCTGCTGTAAAAGATGTAGCCATTTGTGTACACCACAAAGCAGAAACTCCTAGCAAAAAAAAAGAATGGATGGCACAGCTTGAGGTAAAGGGTGAAGAATCTGCACTAGGACCCACAATACCTAAAATCCTCTGAGGACAGTAAAAATATTAAAGATTGCCACACACACATGAATGCACACATACGGGCCCTTCAGGAATGAAGTCTGACTGGTAAGCTCCAGAAAGAAAGAATCATAGACTCATTTAGGTTGGAAAGGACCTCTAAGAATAAATGAGCTTCTGTGTGCGAATTAGCGTTAGCTCCAGGCTCAGGTGGCAATGTCTGGTATCTGTGAGATAGGCAAAAAGGAGATCTGTAATAAGCTTGAGTCTCTCAGACTTTAGCTTTGGATTCACTCGTCTGTCTTGAGTGTCCTCTGTTTTCCTTGTTTTATTATGCATGAAGTGGCTGTTTGCATTTGTGGTGTGTGTTTGTAGACTAAATGTGCTTCATTAAATTTATAGTTATAGTGTGCTTTTCAGGTTTTTTCTTTATACAGAGTCTGGTCATTAGACGTAATAATAGTAAACCATTGCCTCTGAAATGGTGTTACAGGACATTATTACAAAGCCAGTAGCTGTTCTGTTATTTATGGTCTCTAATTTACTGCTTTTTGTCTAAGCAACCATCAACTAACTGTACTCTTAAATCTTGTTCTTTTGCTGAGATATTTAGACTACCATTTTTATTGTTACATGCTTTTATTCTTCAATTCATTCAACACAGACTGTTTAGGTGATTTGTTTCCTGCCTATGTGCACTGACAGCCCAGACATTGAGAACTGGATTAATAGGAAATAACTCATGAGTTGGTTTTATGACTGAGAGTCCTATAAATGAGATTTTGATAGGGCGTCTAATTAATGCTGTTACACAAAGTAGTAGTTTTACCTGTGATCTGAGACCCAGGACTAAACATTCATACTTTCTGCCAAACTTGTCCCAACAATTTTTATTTCCAGTTTTCTCTTACACTGTCTTTGGACAAGAGCACTGAATCTGGGAATCCTCTAGAACAGACTATTTCCTAAAAGAAAATGAGTAAATACAACTGGAAGGCACAAAACTGAGCCATGTATTTTCCTTTCATCCTATATAGGCTCACAGATGGATGGAGCAATTCTGAGGCTATGAAAAAAGGAGATTACTGCTATCATATCATTCTCTGAATGACTGTCTGAAAATTATAAATTATTATGCAGGGTTTTTTTCAAAAGGAAACAAACAGTTTCCAATTCCATTGAAGTGACACCCTTAGTAATTTTCCATGTTGATGCCAGTTGATTAAAAACAGACACAAATTATTCTTCCCATAGTCTGAAATAAAAGAAAAACAAACTTACTAATAAAATATGAGGAAATCCTCCTATTTCACCTTAAATGTCAGCCAATGCTTTGTTCTCCTGTCATGATTTTAAAGGTCAATAATGGAAAAAATGTTCTGGAGAAATTGTAAGTACTGAGGTTTTTCTAACAAGAATATGATACCGGGAACTTGTAACATTCATGTTTACGAATTTATGCTGAATTGCTCATTCACTAGTTAAATTCCAGAGTCAGCAATGGAAGCCTCATTTAAGTGTAACCTAAAACCTATTTGTGGATTGAAAATGTCAATACAAAGGTTAATTCCTTACAGAACCGTCTTTCAGAAGTGGAAATAAAAGTATTATAGCCTATAAGCTGAAATGAAGCCTTTCTCTTATTTATAATTTCTATGCACCATTTTCTCACTAATTAATCCTTCAGATCACTTAGGAATGTCAATAAATAGTTTTTTGTTCAAATTCAATTCAACAGGATTCTCAATATAATTTCTTCCTTTTTTTGTGAAGAATGACTCAAACGGCAGCTTTGTTCTCGCTTATTGGTGCAGGAGTGAACTCAGCAAGCAGCTGTACCTTAAAAGGCAAATTGGTAGAGTTAGTAAATGACATACTTCAGCGGCAGTTTTCAAAAACACTTCAGAGGAACGTAAACAGTCACGAGATGGATTTTCACCACTAGAACTGGTAGCTTGGATGGAGTGGGACCAAACAACTAAAGAGAATAATGCTTGTAAGTAGAGCTTGTTTTTTCCTTTCCTCATACTTTCTGATTCTTTTCTTACCTGTCTCTTTGGGAATCTGAAAAAATGTACAGTTAATTGGTGGTTTGGTTTTTTTTTTGGTTAAGCCAGTCATCATCCAAACATGCCCAGACAAAATATAAGGCAATTCAAAGCAGCAATTAAATTACTAGATTTTCCAGAAGACCATTGAATGCTAACAAGTACATTAAAAACAAAGTTATGACACTTCATAACTTTGTGGAGAAGCACAGACAGAAGTGCAAGGAACAGAACAATTCAGTTTATTGACAGTTATACACAGGAAATTCACCTCAACTTTAGGAAGGTTTGTCAGAAATGGAAAGAAAGCAACAAGGAATTAGATGGGGGAAAGAATTATGGCAGCTCTGGATTGTTCTACAATTCATATCCTTGTATGCCTTACATGTGTTATATTTCCTATATAATTTTCATGTATCCTAAGTACAACAGAGAAGTGCATAATATTTCTTTCAGGAAACATCCACCTTGGTGCCATTGAAGAGAAAACCAACTGAAGACATGCAGCTCTATCAGGAAAAAGCCTGAATCTGATGTATATTTCAACTAGCAGGAAGAATTTTAAATATCCATTTTCAAATATTTAAGAAATATATTATGATGATAATCCTCTGAATGTTTCATGAAGAAAAATTCAGGAAAGAACTTACCACTGGTGGTGATTAGGCTGCATGAATAGGCCTGTGGAGGTAAGCATAGGTCTACATGTGTATCTATCTAATTTCTGCAAGTTATGAAGCAGCTTGCCTGTAAGGTTCTCTTTTCCCCAAATGCTGCTAACTGGAGGCTGAGTTATACCCTGATACATAAGGTTTCAGTCTCTTTCAAAAATGTTAGCAATAAAAAAAACTTGCATCATAACTATTTATCTGTATAAAAGCACTTCTTTATATTTCTTTAATCCCACTCTATTCATAGTTGGGGTTTTTTTTATTTTCAGAATGTATAAAGAAGATCCTTTTAAGCCTTTATTTTTTATTGTTGTTGTGTCTCCTCATTTTTCAGTTAGATAGCCTTAGTGAGAGTCCAAAGGTAGGATACACATCCAATAGTGTAAAACCATTGTCTTAGGATATAAAAATGTTTCATCTTTCTTAATTTTAAAATGGAACAAAACAAAAAGACTCTTGATACTAATGGAGCTGAGTTTTAAACATACTGCTATACATTAGAATGAATAATGAGCATTAAAACTCCACCTCTAAGGATGCTCTTATTTAACACTAAACCAAAACTCTGGAGGCTGGAATATTACTGTCAAATACTTCTACTCAGCACCTAAACTGATCTACCACCGCTGTCCTGTTCACCTCTTTTATATAGAAGGGTAGAATTGCTTGGATTTGGATAGTTGCATAATTTATTACTGCATAGAATACATATTGTCCACATATTTAGTATCTTGTAATTCAGGTATTCTCTTTTTTGATGAGTCTTTGTTTGTGATTGTCAATGAAGCAAATGTAGTTTTATCTTCTTATTCTCCTATGTTTTGTATATCTTCATCTTACATTCTGACATCTGTCCCAAAACCAAGAATTCTTTTCTTTCCTTCAGTAACAGCTCCTAGTCAACCACAGGGCAATGGTGAGGATGGAAGCTCATCAAAGCTAAAATCAAGGACTTCTTTGCAGGAGCATACTGGTTGTTTTATAGGACCATGTGAGGACCATGGACAGATCTTACTCATTTCATGGACTGCCATGAGCTCCGAGTTAAAAACCTGTTTATAGCTAACATGAGATGTGAGGTTCTTCTCTATTAAAAGAACATACCTGGGAAAAAGAATAAAAAAATGCTGCAGTCTACCAGGATTCTGCATCTATACATAATTAAAAAATAAAAATGTGCTAGAATTCTTACGACTCTATAGCTCCCCCGTCTCAGGCAAAATGAAGGACATTAGTGGTACAACAAAATAAACATTCTTTCAGTTAACACTACCTTTGGTCAGATTCTATCTACACAAGAGATAATTTGGCCATAATTAATTTTGTCAGTGATTTTTCTCACTCTGTATCTCTCCAAATCTTCAGCAGTGCTTTTCAGCAGTTCCAGAAAAGACTGTGGCAGTGGAAGAAGAGAGAGTAGTGTCTCAAAGCTGGCATTCACTTTGGACAACAAGAATTTGATTTTTTCTGCAGGAAGGAAAATTGTAAACATTCTTGATGAATTAAAACAAAATGTATGGATACTAATATATCTCAGAATTTCCCAGAATCTCCAAAAGAGGCCTCAATTACCTTAGCAAGTCACTTTTGTAGCAGGCTTCAGTACGTACTGTGGAGGAGATATCTAAAAGGCAGATGCCATAATACGGAAAAGTGCAAAGGAGATAAACCAGCCACACAGCTACACTGGACAAAGTGTGACTGTTCCTGGTGCTTTCACTGAAGCAACTCCTGTGCCGCAGTAAAAGCAGACCTTTATTCTATAAGAGACATAACTATAACATAAATAAATTACTTCAATCCTCTATCCAGTTGGCCTCATATGTCTTAAGATTTTTGTTGTTTCTTCTTTAAGCAGACTGAAATACAGCTTTGGTATGTCTACATTCCTAATGCACCACATTCCCTTATGGTCCCAGGTATCCCAACCTAAACTGCTCTATTAATTATGGCGTACTAATTTTACATGCAAATTCTGCACTAGAATGGCTGCAAAAAGAACGAGCAGAACTATTCTGCTACAGTCTCCTTTTCTGCAAACTGGCATCATACAACCTGACTGACCTCGCTTCGAAAGAATTACAATTTTCACAGCTCAAGCCAGGAGACCAAGGTGATGGCATTTTTAATGCTTGCAGTTTGCTGGTTTATGAGTTAAGGTAGGTGGCCAGGTGCTATTTTGTAGGCTCATCTGTCAGTCTAGTGCTGTATTTGCAATACCGTGAGACTAAATGAAAAAGTTGTGTGCACTTCTTTATGCTGGAAATATAAATGTTTTCTTTTCTGGAAAAGGCTGTTGCCCAGTGTAACAGGAAGTGATCTAATATTGCATGTAATAGACTTGTTATTGCTAAAAGGTCTGAATTTAACTTAGGTAGTCAGCATTTCATGACATTCACTCCTTTATTGGTAGCACTTGACAGTATGGCAGAGAAGAAGGGGATTGGGATAATAACTCTCTTCAATCACATCTCATTATGTTAAAAGACAGGTTGGCAAGGGAGGAGCAAAGCTCTGAAAGATGGGGTAAGGACTGCAGAGAGATTTGGCATGAAGATCTATTTTGAAGATCTAGGATTTTTATTGACACATAACCCCTGATTATATGATGATAGACACCAAGGTGGAGAGCTAAACCGCAAGTATCATGCAGTGGAGAGGTTAGGATCGTATTTTTAACTCTTGACAATATAAAAAAATATACAACACAGTAAAGAAAATCAGTAATCTTTACATTATAGTCATGCCTTCCCAATGCATACCAGGGCAAAGTGTTAGACTCAAGTTCTGTGATCACATAGGTAAGATGTATGCTTGACTATCACAAAAATAATCTGGAAAAAATAATACCAACAAGAAAAAATGTCAATAAAAACTTGGCTTTTGTCTCAAAAGTTCTTGTGTTATAACTCTTTGAATTTAGGCTCCCACAAAAGCAGTGTGGGGGTTGTTGGTGGCTTTTTCTGTCTTGAACAAGATCACACCTCATTCCCAGATGAGCTTCATGCAAGCTAGTTCTATGTAGTGCCTCAATGAGGAATCAAATCTTCCTCAGTACTCTGAATTGTTCTTTGAAGGTAATTCAGTTTGCCTTGAGAGGATGCATTCTGCCTAAGCACCTAAAGCAAACTCTCTGACACACCTGACTGGGACCTGCTGCACTTCTTTTGGGGTTACTATTCAGGTGTTTGAGAGATCAGCACAATTTGTTCAGATCTTGCCTAAATACGTGCCAAACTACATCCAACAGAGGGCAATGAATAGTTCACAAATGAACCAGCAAATGAGACATCTGTGATTGATTGTCTTAAGTGTGCTCATGTCTGTTCAGTCACAATTCTTTAGCTCACACCAAGTAAAGTATGACATATAGGTTTGGGGTCTATTATGAAATTAGGCAACATAACTGCCCACGATAACAATTCTTGTGCACTATTTATTTGGCTGTGGTACAGAAGAGATCACGGAAACTTGGTAGAATTATGGGATGAATAACCAGATTTAGGACAAATATCTTTGTTTAGGGAGAAACACTAATTGTGGAATGCACATGCCTAAAGGTAGAACAGTGTTTCTCTTTAAAACACTTAAACCATAGGCAATCAATCTACTACATCTGAAATTGGCCAGATTGTATATGGACATCTCACCAAAATGAATGACATTGATCCTGCTGAAAATAGCAGTGATGATACTTATATACAAAGGTGTCCTTAGAGCCTGTTTAACACAAATGAAGAACTTTTAGGAAAATCAGTATGAGACAAATGGGATTTGTCAGGACAGCAAGGAAACACTGAAATAGAGCAGAAACCTCATAAATTGTGACAGTGGCATTCCACAGAAAAGAAAGTGAAATTACCAGCCAACACGTCTTTAAAAGTAAAATATTACTTTCAAAGTAAAGGAAAAAGGAAATCTACCTTCCAAAATTACATTGTTTAATCTTCTCTGGTTTTGAAGGAAGAGGCACTAGATTTTTAAGAAAGCCAGTAGTCAAAAAAATACCAAGAACTAAGCAAGTTGAGACAATAGCCACACAAAATACAAAGTTTAATTCTCTGTGAATCATAGCCTTTGGTTTCTTTACAGTTTTCATGAGTGTGAGCAAAATAAAAAATCATCACTAGGAAACAGTTATGCCTACCTAAAGCAAGCGAATTTATTATGTTTTAAACAGGTAAACAATGTTGATACAAGTATGAACCCAGACTTTCCACCTCAGGAGTACCTCAAATTATACTTTTCTGTACAAGAAAACCCCTCAACTTCTTACTTGCTACATAATATATGTACTAGGCAAAAGTCTGGACTCATGGCAGCCTGAAATCTTTCAAAGCACAGCACTTGGGATATTGTGAAGAGATAGTCAACTCAGAAGAATATGTTATCCTTTAGTTTTGTTATCAGCCAATATTATTTTCAACTTTGACTGACAAAGCTTTGCATTGCGAGCAGTTCAAGGAATGTCTAGGATTTCTAAACAATTTCATAAGTTTTCTCCTAATTTAATGACAACAAAAGTAATCACATAAACTTCAGCCAGCTTCCAAAATTAGCCTAAAAAGAAGTTGTGGTTGTCACACTTGCAAATCTGATTAACTCTTAAAACAGATGAAATGCAAGATGCATTCCTTTGCGCTCTCCCCATGCTCCCCCCGCTCCCACCCCCCAGGACCTTGTTTAAGGGAACCTTTTAAATTTATTGTTTTACTCAATATACACATTCCTCTCTATCCTAAATAGAGATCAGGAAAGAGTAGTAAGGAGGCAAGTCAGTGCAGAGTTCTAAATCTTTTCAGCACTACTGCAGTAACTCCTCATAAGAAAGCTGAAACTGCATTATTTCTTGCATGCATATATGGACAAAGTTGGTAAGTTCTTGTTGCTATAAGCACTAGGGTTTGGCAAAGCAAGTTAGATAATCTTTAAATGGGAAATGTGCAAAAATACCTAAGAGGCCAGAGTCAGTCAAAGATTTCTTAGCAGCTCTTACAGGTAACAAGCAAGTTATTTGAAGATATAATTACTCCTGGCAGTAATCCTACAGTGTATCAGTAGACACATCAGGATCTGCTAAGCTGCTTTAGACATTATAGGACTTCATTGCCATATTATTGCCTATTTTTTACTGGCGAAGACCTTGTGACCTGGCAATCAACAACAAAAAGTTAGACAGAAAGCAGGTATCATTTTCTGGCACAATCTAACCATGTAACCAGCAATAAATGGATCCCATATGGTCTTCATCAGCAGAAAATATGCCATTTGCTTTACTTGGCTGCATTTTGATGCCCTATTTAAGGTGGAGAGATATGAGGGATCTCGACAGCCTGACAGGAACCTCATGAGTTTCAAGAACAGTATAAGCACTGCCAGCAGATTATTTTTCCACTCTGTTCAGCACTTGAGAGACTGCTTTTGGAATACAATATTCAGTTACAAGCTCCTGATACAATGAAAGGCCATCAGATAGTTAGGTACCTGCAGAACATAGCATAAAGGGAGAGTCTAAAAGAAAGAAGGCTGAGGTCTTGCAGGTCTTCCATGACCTAATGGGAAACTGGAAAAAAACAGAGCCAGAATCACCTTCTACATACATAGTGATAGGACAAAAGGTCACAGGCAGAAGATGCAGTAATTATCTCAGGTGGTTAGAGCCTGGTGCTAATAATACAAGGGTTGTGGCTTCAGTCCCTGTATGGGCCATTCACTTAAGAGTTGGATTCGATGATCCTTTTTGGTGCCTTCCAACTCAGAATATTCTGTGATTCTGTAATGAAAATCGTGACTCTGTACTGAAAATCATGATTCAGCATCAGGGAAAGGAAATCTCAACCATGAGAAACCCCATGATAAGAACAGGGTTACCAAGATGTCTAGAGAGATTGTGAGATCTCCAGCTTTAGAAATTAGTTAAGACTGAATCAGACATTACTGTCAGAAAACTGGAAAAAGCTGGCCCTCTTTTGAGCCAAGCATTTGGTCAGAAGATGCTTACAGAAGATGTAAGAGGTTTCTTCCAGCCTTATGTATGCTAGGACTCTATGACACTGTACTAGCTGCAGTCTGTCCTCTGGAATTTTGTAATGACTAAACTACATGCTTACAAGATTGAGCAGGATGGGAACAGTTTAACCAACAGAAGCAAAAGACCAGAGGCACTTCAGTGAGCTGTGCTGGTGATACTGGTGCTACTGATGCTGATGCTAGGAAAGACTAGTATTCGGTAGTTTCCAGCTGCAGGAGGCATAAATTATTTTGCAAGCTTGTTCTAAAGCTTCATTTGAAATATACATATATATACGTATTATATATATATAAGGTAGCACTGAATAATAACTGAACCAAAACCTCAATGTTTCCTATCACAGATGCTTACAGAGTTTAGACATCAACCACCACGCTGTTCACTGCTATACTTCTGTTGTGTCAAACTAAGCTTACTAATGCCCAGCAACTGTTTTCAGAGTGCACAAATTGCCCATGAGCTGCTTACAATTTTGAGGATTTTTTCTTCATTATTCAAAATTATTCATTCCAAAATTTCAGCAAACAAGCAGTAGTCTGTAGTTTGTGAATGAGCTGTTTGTTGCCAGTATGCAGCATGGACTTCATCCAAATCCTATTGAAGTTGATGGAAAGTCTCCCACTGACTTAAAACAGGCTTTGGATTGGCCCTGTTGAGTGGCAGTATTCGTTTTGATTGGAATTATAGGTCACATGGCACTTTTTCTCCAATATTCAATGTTTCTGCCAACTTTCTGGACAATAAGTGCATTTGTCTGAATTTTGACACAAAGAAAATACAGAACAGCCATTAATACAGCCAGAATGAATTTGTTGCAAAAACTCAACTATTCATGGAAAATAAAATGGTAGTATCTGCCCAGACATAGTTCTTTTGGATTCACATGAAGGAGAATTTCATATGATTAGGGGATTAATGTTTACAGAAATGTGCACCCACAGTATTTTTGCGATGAATATTTGTGTGTGTTCCATCCTTTACTGTTTAAAAAATGTTTATGGACTAACATTGTGAATTAACATGGATAGAGCTTATTTTGATAAGGGTCAAAAAAAAAAGGAGTATTTTTCATTCCATTTTGGTCAATAAACAGAAGTCTTTCAGACTCTGTAGACAAAAAGACTTAGTACGTGTCTTCAGATTACTAGACCTGAACATGTTATAGAGCTAAATTAAGGGGCTGGTAAGCCTAAAACACCCCAAATATAGGCTGTAATTCCTTAAATATGACAGCATTATATGCTTCATTTTTCTTTTAGCTCCTCAGATTTAAAAAACACCACTTACATACTCAGCTAAGTAAATCACAAAACAGACCATGTCTTTGAGTCCTAATGACTGAACAGCTTAATTCCAACTGCACAACATCCAACTGAAAAAAAGAAAATTAAAAAAAAATTAGGACCTCATGACCTGATGTCAAGTAAAGATATAGAATGATTTATTTATACTGAAAAGCAATGTTTAAATAATTTACTATAAATCATATTACACAGTTTGCAATTGATTGTCTGGGAAGACCTCACTGTCTTGAAGGGAGCTTTGGAAAATTCAGGGATTCAGAATTTTGGGTCATTGAGCTTCCTTACAAAGAATTCAGACCCAAATTCACAGAAAGCAGACACCTGGAGCTGGTGATAGGCAACTGCCTGTTTCCTGAGGTATTATACTGAAATCAGTCAGTAACTTCTGGTGTGTTGAGATTCTGCAGACAGGAGAGGCTTTAATATGAAGTTTCTGTAGTGCCTCAGCTTTTGTTTCAGTGCACACTTCTGCAATTTTCATCCTAGAGGACAGTCACTGAGTGCTTTTCTCCATCAAGTTCTGATTTAGTGTTGGTCTTCTTGCCTACCTACTGCATAAATTCCATTTGAACTTCTGTCTGTATAATTAAGAGCTGCCTACAAGCATTTATTCCTACTTCTTTCACATGAACACTATCAGCAAACCAGTTCTGGGAAATGATATGACTGAAAACCTAAACAGATGCTTTAAGTTTTCTCTGGATCAATTCCCAGAACCAACTCGCTCATAGGAGGACCAGATCAGGCATGAAAGAAGGGACAGCATGCATCTCCCAGTGGGACTCAGAGTGAGATGCAGAGGAAGGTGAGACCTCAGCATCACCAGATAAAATCAGTTTGTGGTAAAGAGGTGCAGGTAAGAATAGAGAGATGGGTTTTCACTGTATCATTATCAAGACAAGATTGATGTGTATAAAAAAATGCAAAAGTAAAACCAGAGAGAGGAGGAGACCATGGTTCCAGTAGAAGAGTGGCTTCCTCATGTCAGTGGGTTTCAGATCTACAGGGGTCATTCAAGACAGTACATTTTGCTGGAGACTTCCATGGTGGGTGTGTGGTGAGGAAGCCTTTTTCCCTTTCTGTGCTAAAAAATGAAGAAGAAAAGAAAAGGATCATAGCATTCTTGTCCCAGTGAAACCCAGCTGTGAAGGAGAAGGGTTCAGTTCTGCCTATGCCAGTAAACTAACCTGTACCATCAAGCGCTGCTGGGCACTGGTGCTGGAGTATCCCCACTGTTGCACTGTCAGCACACTCTTTGGCTGGTTTAGACACCAGCCAATTTGCTGTCCAACAAACAGATCCTGGACATGGTCTGAGAGTTATTGCATGCCAGGAACAAGTCCCACAAGACTGTTTGGATGTGGCTACCCTGTTTAGGAGGGTAAGAATGTTTAGTAGCATCAATATGGGTCATTTTCATGCCATTTGGCCTCTGTGCCAGCAAACAGTTCCAGGCACATCTATTTTCCTAGAATAGATACTGCTTTTGGCTTTTATTTCTGTTTCATGGAATGTTTGTGCATTTTATTCAATGGTTGTTTATCACAAAATAAACAATAAAAATCCCTAAAGTGGGGATCAGGACTAGAGTCTTCTCACATCAGTGAAGTGTCAAATCAATCTCTCTTTCCAGGCCCTGTGAATCTTTATCTCTGTATTGTGACAAATATAGAAAATAATGCCCAAGTATGTAAGTAAGATATTTTATAGGGAAACATGTATTTGTTATTTGAATTATCTGGTTTCCAGTGAACAGTCTTGCAAACTGTAATCTGGTTAAAATATGCTAGTTCAATAGTTGATCTTTCTTCAAATAGACATCCTAGAAAAGACCTTTGGAGGTGAGCAAGAACTCTCTTTCAGTGTGCCCCTGAGTGCTTGCACCCTCCAGCTGGCAACTACAGTTGGCAGAACCAAAGAATTGAGGACAGAAACCAGGTGGAGTGAAGTGAGAAGGGAAAGCTGTTCACCACACTTTCAGGAAGATCTCCCCTATACTTTCAGGACAGCTCTTTGTCCTCAGCTACTTGTATGCCCATCCTAAAACTGTGGCCTGAGGGGAGATTCCCAGAGAAGGATTCAAGTCGTCAGTGTGGCTGCCATGTGTCTAAAGTTCTGATGTGTGCCATACAGCTGCACTGCACCAGTATTCCTCTACAGAGATGACCTTGAGTTTCTGAACTGACTTCATCCCAGTTAGCTATTCTGTCAGCTCCATGAATCTCCCAGCATGATCAGACAAATACACAATATATTCTATCCTTCCTAAATTAATCTAATAATATACATTTCTCAGTTTTTTAGAGTACATTTTCACGCTTTACTGATACTTGTTAAAACCAAAGTCCTTTCAGGTATTTATTTATAAAGCATCTCCCCTACCAGATGTTCTCTGTTGAGTCACTAGGGACACATTCATCTTCATGTGCTTCTAAACTTCTCTTATGATTCATGCTGCCTCTCAATCCAGCCCATTCTTTTCTGAAATATAAACATTCCATTAGGTGCCCAAATTCAATATAACCATATAAACTGTGATAAACTGCCAGCTGCACAATTATGAAATAAATAGCTCATTTTAAAAACAAACTGCCAAAACAATCTAAATTTTATTTTGAAAAGATTTTTTACAAAAGCAAATATTTTTCAGGTTTGATTATTGGTCAATTTTTCATAAGAATTTTTCAAGCTAGGAATTTTTCCATCTGCAGATGTCTTTTTGAAAACACAGAAAGATAAAAAGGCAAAGAGAGATGAAAAACTAAGAGAGAAAGAGAGGTGGGGGGCAAGAGAGGAAAGAAAGAAGGATTGAATCCCCAAGATCCAAGAACTAAATTTTTTTAAATGAAACCTTTATTTTCATGACTACAGTACAATTTATCTTTGAACTGACTGTACTGTATTTTATTTTTACATAATGCATGTTGTACACTCTAAAAAACAGCTTAAAGCTTTATCCGATTATAGCTATATAAACCAATTTTCATGTATTTCCTTTCAGCTCAACTTGACCTCTAAACACACACATAAATTATAAGCCCAGTTTCATAGCAAAAGATTCAGAAAGATGGATGGTTTTGCAGTGGAGCAGTTACAGCCAGTATTGTTGTCTTCCCATCTCTCCATTTTCTCCATAGCTCTTCCACTTGATTGGCCATTCTAAGATGATGATGCACTCAGGCAACTTCTCCTTGTTCCAGGTGGAAGGTAGGTGCACTCTTCAGGAGGGTCCTGCCTGTTGCAAGTGCTAAACCCCCACACCCAGCCTTTCAGATGGATGGAGGCTGTTCTTATTGCAATTTGCCAAGATGCTCATCCCTGATCATGCTCTGAGCAGGAGATGGCAGCAGAGGCAGCTCGAAGGCACTGGGGTGAAAGAAGAAGATACGAATTGAAGAGGGCTAGCTGGCTACCCAAATATTTCACAGTGACTTGATGAAGTGCTGTTATTTAGCTGTGTAATCTTTTGATTACTCAGGACTTATCGAAAAGATATGGCACATTCATTTGCCTTTTTATGAACAAGCAACACATGAAAATCCATCACAAGTAAATCCTAGAAAGTGAGAAAAGTGAGGTGTCTCCCTAGAGAGACCAGTAAATCATATCAGTTGACACTAAAGGGACCAAAACTGTGAAGGCTGTGTTGCTCATGCATCTCTCACCTCTGTATGTAGTCATTCTTATGTCCTTGAAGGATAGCTTGCAAATAAAAGGTTTATTTTGGAATTCAAAAAGTGAGATTTACAAAAACAAAGAGATAAAACAAAAACAAGATTTGGCCAACTGTAACATGATAAGGGACTTCAAGGCTGAATAAAGCTGTGGATGAGTAATCGGTACATGGGATTACATCTAACAGCATCTCCTCAATATTTCTACTGAGCCTTGTCTGAGGGAGAGACATATGCTTTATTCCAATCACATTTTTGATAGATATTGCAATGTAAGTTGTGAAAACAGTACACCAATTCACCTTCCATTTAGACCTCCTAATTAAATCCTTTCTAAATTTATGCTAGGGTAAGACATTTGACAGTTGGACAAGCCTTGATAAGTGAACTGGCACTAAAGCACTTCATTCAGGTGTCTGAAGTCATGTTGTTCATTCCCTTAAAACTTCATTAAGGTCATGAAAAGCCTATGGAAAATACCAAATTGAATGCCCTAAGTCCTAAGGTCCATTTAATTTAAACTACTTCTCAGATGGGCATAACAATTGAGTTATAGTCTCTGAACAGGGAGTCGTGTAGAAAAAAAGAGGACCAAAGTCACAGCAATTGGTAAAGCTGTTGACAGAAGAGATAGGCTGGTCAGCACATCTGACAAGATGTCCTGACCACTCACATAAACAATTTCTGGTGCAGATTTGTTTGTCAGTCATACTTTAATAACCTGGCATCACCCATGTGGTCTAAAGAAGAAATCTAATTGGTGTGAGCTATTAATTTAACTGCATACCAGCCTCATTAGGGCCATTGCTACCTGTCATCAAGAAGAACTGCAACTCTAAAAACACCTTGCAGGTCAACAGAGTTTTAATAACCCACACTTACTCCAGTTATTTGTTGCTTGCATGTCATCACATTAACTTGGTGCTTAACCTCTAACCCTCTTCAAGCAGATCTACACTGGGAGGACTTGGCAGTTAGACAACACTCTAATGGGAAGCTTTACACCTTTGAAAAATGGCAGTTGAGAAGAATTAAACCTTCTTTCTTTGTAAAAATTAGATGAAGGCAGAGGGATCAAGGAACTAGGTGTAGACAGGTCACATGGAAAATGCAGTGCCACAACCCAGACCATTCCACAAAAGGATGCCCTAGAACAAAGAGTAGGGCTGTTTGAGGAAGGTTTAAGGAATTACTGCATTAAAAAAACCAAATTTCACTTCTCCTTCCCCAAAAATTACTGAAGTTTGCAATAACTGCCCAAAATAATTTCTTTGTTAAAATAGAAAGTATTGCTTTAACTACAAGACTTTTTTGCACATATTTTACTTCAAGAGTTGATTTGGACTATAAGAAATTTAGCAAAACTTAGGGATAGTTATTGTTGTATTTTTTTTCAATGGTACTAATTGTCTTCATAAACATATACATTTTTAATACAGCAGTAAATCCTAAATTGAAAGTTCACAAGTGAAAGACATAAATACTGACATTTTTACATCTATCAGCTAGTGCCTGAGTACCTCAGCAATATCTGGTAACTACAGGGCTAATGCAATAAACACGCAAGAAAAATTGACTATGTCATTCTTTGAAACTGTTACACCACACTCGATACACAGTCAAAGGATTTTAGTGTTTGCCATTATTATTCTATTGACATGTCAAATCAATTTATAGTTGCACAACCCTGTATATTCACATTCATGCTTTTAATACACAGGGGAATTCTTTTGACTGACAGTCTCCAAAAAAGAATAAGAATGCTGCTTACTGCATACATACTGCACTATATATACTGCTAGCAAGTTAAAACGGAAAAGGACTGATGCCTTCATTTTCTTTGGAAGACACAGAAACCAAAAAAACCCTCCTTCTGCCTTTCATGCACACTTTTCTGATTGCAGAATCATTTAGGTTGGATAAGACCTCTGAGATCACTGAGTCCAAGCTTTGGCCAATCACAATGCTGCCAACTAGACCACGGCAGTAAGTGCCATGTCCAGTCATTTCTTGAACGCTTCCAGGAATGGTGACTTAACCACCTCCCTGGGCAGTTCATTCCAATGTTTAACAATTCTTTCCATGAAGAAATTCCTCCTGATGTCTAACTTGAACCTCTGATGGCACAGCTTGAGGCTATGTCCTCTTGTCCTGTCTCTAGTTGCCTGGGAGAAGAGAACAGCACTCACCTTGTTACAACCTCCTTTCACATTCACAGTGTATCTCTTTTATTTGGCAGAATTGTGGCACAATATACACATTCAGAAGAAATTTGGTCCTTTCAAATGACACTTTCTCTTTCTGCAGTATACTATTTTACAGTAGAGACATTATTTGTTAGATCAGAAATAACAAATGGATTAATACAGTCATAAGCGGAGTTGTGGAGAGAAATGTGAAATGATAGAGTTTGGGTTTACTGCACTAGTTACAAGGAAAACATCAAATGATGCCAACTTCTCCTCTCAAATCCCTGCCAATGCAAACTGGTATTTCACTCCTAAATATTAAAAACTTGGAGTTTTTTTTTCCAGCAGTTTCATGAGTTATGATTTTAATGATTAACCATAAATAAAGTGGGTTTTTTACAATCCTAATAAGACCTCATATATTCAAGATTTACTATTCTTACTAGATCAGATTTAACATTTTTGTGAAATCAGCTTGAAACAAATTTAAAGGAGTGATCTATATGGAGAAAGAAATTTGGCACATAAAAAAAAGGAAAATATAAAATTCACATTATAAATTAAGCATATGATTCATTCAGGTAATTAGGAAGGTAAAAGTTGTAAAAACAATACAGTTACAGTTTTGAATCTGGCTCTTTCTATGTGGGGACAAATGAAGACAAGGATTTGAGGAAGCTGACATGGCTAGGGAAAGTGTATAAAATGAAAACGACTTACGTGTGTGCAGATAAAAGGAGAGGGAGCTGCCCAAATTGTGAAAAGGAACAGTGAGGTTCCTGCCAGAATAGTTATCAATAGAGACAGCGCAAGGAAGGCCAACTTTTTAGTACTTTGGGATCATGCTTAGAAAAGTGCATGAAGAAGATATGGCTCTGATTAACTGCTCGAGTGACAAGCAGGATAGGAAATTTGTCAATACCTACACCGTTAACAGAGATATCAGCTCCTGCTGGTTCTAAGGTGAAATTAAGATGCAAGCTACAAGCTTGTAAATGGAGGTAACCTGACAGTTTAAAAGCAATACAAAACAAGTGACTTGAGCCAGCTCAAGTTTTAGGCTTTGTGTTTCTCTTCCCTTGCATTTATTACCTGCTCTAAGCAACATCAGCTATGATTAATATTTCCCAGTAGAAGAAATTTATAAACCTCCAGCTGTAAAAGAGGGTGAATTCAATAGCTGAATTTTATAGCTTTCAATATAATTGTTTAATTGTTGAAACATAACCAGCATTTTCAGTTAACAGGCACTTCACTCATCAGTGATTCTGAGTTTTTTTTCCTTCCAGAGAATGCAACACTGTGGCAAATATATACTGTGTTTTATGTGGGCAATATGATTCCTCATTCTGTATCTCTCTATGCAGGACACAGTTAAGGATGGGTAGAAAGCAAAATTCTACCAAAGGAGATATTTTGGTTAGGTTAGTTACTAATTTACATTAGTTGTTAGGACAAACCGCATGACAGATTGCCTGACACAGTCAAGCTGCCTTTGAGTGTTTCTGCTTTATATTCCTGAGAAGAGCTGCAGCACTTCTCCAGAAGAGCATCAGCTCTGCCTGTGTTCCAGACAGTAATTCTGCATTTGTAGTTCTCCATTTGTTGCCCATTCAAACACTACTTTAAATAGGTCATGGGCAGTTATCTGGTCATCTTTTTAAATAGGTTGAAACAGGTCTATTGAAAGTTTGTTATTACTGCAGGGGTAGCACAAAATGTTTGTATTCTCAGCATCTGGCCTTGTGAGTTCAATAAGGAAATTCAGACTTCTTTTCATTTTCAGGTGAGAGGAATAATCAATACCAATCAGCAGAAGGACCAGCAGCAAGATTACCTGGGCTTGTTAGCCAGCAAAAACGATGCCAGATGTACCCCTAATACAGACTGCAGAGGGGAGGGTGGGAAAGGTTATAGTTTAGGTTTCCTCACAATTCCACTGCCTCTGCCTTAACTATTGCACCTAACACAATGACGTGTGCATCTGTGCCTGATATTGTGCATAAATAACAAGAAAAGCAATGAAGTTGATTTATTAAATAGAAATGCAGCGAATGGGAAGATTCTAACATGGTCTGTTAGACCTTTCAATAAATCTATACCTGGTCTTAGGGACTTAAAACCTTAAAAATCCAGTGACATATGAGACAAATACTAAATTGACAAGAAACGGGGATTCATATGATAAGAAAGCATTCTCATACAGCCTCTTTACCTCTGATCTAAAGGTATCAGAGTGCTTAACAGACTTCAGAGAAGGACAGTGAGTATTATTTCCTTGTGGGGGCAGAGTACTGGCTAAATAGCTCAAGACAGGCCACACAGCAAGATGGGGACACAGGCTGTACAGAATAGCAGAGGCTCACAACTCAACCTTTCTACTTCATCTCTGAAGTGAACTGGTCTAAATACCTATTTGTTAGCTCCAAACCAAATTCTCTGAACTCTTAAGCATCCTTATTCCCCTTTAGACAGCGTGCATATTCAGTCTCTCTAAATTCTTTGCACTGTATTTGGAGGTGTTCCACATCACACCTGGCCACAAATTCTTCCCCTGACAGAAACTAGAATTGAAAAAATGACATACATCTCTTCACATGACCAGTCCAAATGAAGTTGTTTATAGCAGAAGAAAAGCTGTTTAAGCTGCTACCACTCTACCATTCTAGCACATATATCAGTCATTTCAAGTAGATTTCCTGCTCCATTCTCAAGTAGAAGCAGAAAAAACAGCCAGTCCTTCCCACAAGTTTTGCTCATGATCAGGATAACAGCGAGGAATGCTATTTGGCCATGCCAAAAGTTACATCATGGAGTAATTCCTCAAGGCTCTTTAAGCTGCAGTTAATTTTGGAGTGCTGTCAAAAAAGCCTCCTAGAATGATTGGGTTAAATTTAAGGAAAGGAAGACATATATCCGTGCTGCAAACAATTTCATAGTATTTTTTTATTGTTGCCAGCTCTGGTAGGTGAGTTAACATCTCCCCATTGCCTCTTAGGCAGTTTAATTAGCATTTTCATTTTGTTATGATCAAGAGTAATTCCATCTGATATCTGATCCATCGCCCATTAAGGGACGTAAATTCTGCACTGACACAGCATTTGCTTTGGTGATACAGCAGGTCACTCTGTTTTCACTCCTGAGATTACCTACCAGCATGGTAACAGCAAATTAAAAAAGGTTAAAAAGGTCATGTGCTTGCATACTTAATTCACTAACATTGAACTTGATAAAGTGCTGCACTGTGACTGAGTAAACAATAAAGATACATATTTTACTCAATATACAGTGAACCCACATGTGAGTAATGGAGGCACTTACGCTGTCCAGGGTGTGAATAATGAGGGCACTTATCCCATCCACAGAGCAGCACTTCACCGCTGCGCTCCCATCGGGGAATCCTGTGCCTTGAATTGGTGCATACATCATGGATCTGCCCTCGGCACCAGGCCAGCTCCTAATCATGCAGGCACTTTGCATTGTTATCTGACAATATCACACCCTGTCAGCCAGGCCAGGGATATGATGTACTGGTGCTTGAGCAGCAGTGGAGCAGTGGGATGGCTCAGTGTTGAGCAACGCAGGTCAGTCATGGGAAAGGATGGGGCGAAGGTGTTTGAAATATGACAACGCATTTTCTGCTTTTGATTTTCCACAGTTATCTCATGAGGTTTTTTTGTCCCAGAAACATAAAATATGAAAGACAATGGCTTGAAATCACTGTCTGTTATGCCCAGACTGAATAAAGCAGGCAGGTTTACTTGATTTACTTGTTCACTAGTGGTTTCATGCATCCAGTCCTGCAAAAGTTTTGTGACTCTAGCAGTGCACATCTGTGATAAATGGCTATGTACTTTGCTCTGCCCGACACAGATCACCATGGCTGTTGCAAAGCCATTTTAAAGCTTTCCCTGGCCTTCCAGATACAGTAGGTCACCAGAGTTCTCCAGCTCCTAAAGAAGTTTGCATTCACTGCTTGAGATGGGAATCAAGTGCCATGCTTATAATTTTTAACTCCTCTTTTTCTGATCCATTAACACTCACCACAGTTGCATCATTAGATCAAAACCAGTCATTGAAACAAAGTACAAACCTATAAGGGGCTGAGTTTCCAGGATATTTTAGGTTTTTGTTTCTCTATAAACTCTCAGGTGATTACCAAGAGGTCGGGTTGATACAGAAGTTCTGCAGCCTGTGACTCTGAGCTCACTTTACAAATAATTTTTTTAAAAAATTTTAAAAAATATTAGTGTTATTATTATTATTGTTGTTAAGAAGTCCTAGCAGAACTAATTTCTAAAAATTCTCATGATTCTTGGGAGAAAATTTTGGGTCTGATTCCTGTTGTACTTGCCTTGAATCTCCACTGTCATGCACTTATTACTATATTTTATATATATATATATATATATAAGTCCTTGTGGTCTTTTCTTTTTTTGTGTGTGTAAGTGCATAGTAATAATACATAATTACACACAGAAAAAGAAAAGAGCACAAGGACTTTCCCACTCCACAGCAAAGCATTTGTATAATAAAAAAACTATGTGAACAATGGCAAATACAGAAGAAGGTCATAAAATGTTTGGCTTTTTACCAGTTCCATTTGTGCATGTGAAACTGATATTTCAATTCTTTAGTCAAACTTCTTGCTGTTGTTAACAATTTTGTATGCCCAGTATTAATTCTACACAGTTAAACAGCCTCTTAAGATTCAGAATAAGATCAGATCCAAGGAAAATTCCCATACACAGACCCCCATCCCCTATACTAAAAGCTTTTTTTCTGATTTTTGTGGTAGACTGAAACAGCAATGAGATGAAACAGCTAACAGATTAGATGATGACCTTCACTTGTTTCCCTGTTGAACAACTATGATTTTATTGTGGATTAAAAAAATCACATTTCATATCTGTTAAAAAAGTTACCCTATACGAAAAAGTAGCATCTTACTTTTGCATATATATCTTAAAATGAAAGTCCACAAAATCATGTTAAGTATTCTTCTAGCACTTTTAGAAGTCTATATGTAGCTGTAGAATTTGTCTCCAAAATGGAAAACTGAAACAAGCAGTAGGTCTCCAAGACAGGTATGTAACCTGCTGGAATACCCTGCACATTAGGTACCTCTGTCCTTACTGCTGAGAATAACAGACCAGATGGCTATATTGGAAAAAACAGATCAGTACTAAACTGCTTGTGTTTAAATGTTCATTCCATCCTTGGAGCGAAAATGCATGGTGAAAATGCCTATTGATTTCAATCCTGCTAAAACTTCATCACACTTACTGTCTTAAAGGCAAGAAAAGGTAAATTCTAACCAAGAATAATAAAAGCAAACTATTTGTAAAAGGATTTATGTGCTGCAGCCTTTTAGCCCCTTATGGGGCACTGGAGAGGTGGCAGGAAAGCCATCACAACTATTTTTATTTTTCCTTCAGCTGGTTGTCTCATCAATTAGGTTTGTAGGGACATACTCAAAGGCTGGTTTATTGGATTCACCTGCCAAACCTCACCCAGGGTTATTCAGACTGTGGTTTTATACAAACTGAGTTGCACAATTACCCATCTATGCATCCTAATAGCAAAATGCTTTTCCTTCCCTTATCTGGCAAAGATTCTCTCTTCATCCTGTTTCTTTGAATGCTGAGTCCGCAAAGGGATCTAAGCCCAGAAGCTGCTGACCATGACTTGGAAGCCTTCACTGGGATCCAATGCCTGAATATGTGGCAGGAATTTTAGTGGTGCTTACTTAGGCAAATAAGGTATTTTATGTCTCATTCAGGCATAAATAAGCATATAGCTGTCCAAATACAAGCACAGTAACATTTGCAATAAATGTGGATGTGCATTTAATATTTATAGCTTTTGGGTGCTAAAATGAAAACTCCACTGAAAAAACATTATGCTAAGGGATACAGTTTTCATTCTAAATGGACAACATTCCCTTCAGAAAGCTAAATTATTATTTCTAGAGCCTGGTTTTGTTGTTTTTCCCATATGTTGTGGCTGAAAAAAGGTACAGTTATGAGTATTTAAAGACTACAATAGTATTCGGGTTGTATTACCCAAGTAATGTGTCAATGACTACAAACCGAGGTTTAAAGCATGATAGAAAAAAATGAACTTCTGCAGGCACTATTTCCCAAGTCAAAGATACATGCAAAATCCTGCATGTGGAATGAAAAGAAGTTAGTTACAGGAAAGACCTGGCATTGGTGGGAGAGAAAGAACTAGGGGTCTTGGTGAACAAGACCTAGAAACATACCTCTGAAGGCAGGAAGGACAGACCACTTACTGGGCTACACTGGCAAGAGTATGCTCTTGCTAGCAGGTCAAGAGAGACATTTGCTGTCCTATATTCAGCACTTGGGAGACCACATTTGAAGTAATTCTTCTGGCATTGGGCTTTGTAGTATAGGAAAGACAGAAAGATGTTGAGGAACTGGTGCAAGGCCAGCAGAGGGCCACCAAGAGGATGCAGGGTTTGGAGCATACGGTGCATAAAATGCAACCTACAGAATGGGGGTTGTTCAGTCTGAAGAGGAGAAGGCTGGAGGTAGGAATATTGTTGTTGCCCTCAACTGCCTGTCAAGTGGTTACAGAGAAGATAGCACCGGAGACACACAGTCTACAAGAGGCAACAGGCAGAAGCTGCAGCAAGGAAAAAGCAGCAGGTTGCCTAAGAAAGGCTGTTCAATCTGCACCCATGGAGATTTTTCAAACTTTCTTGAAGAAGCTCTGAACAACTTGCCTGACTGTAAAGCCATGATCTCCAGAGGTCTCAAAATTATTCTGCTTTTGTCCCTCTTCTCACATACTTCCCCCTAAAAAAACCCAAAAAAACAAAAAACCAGCCAGCGAACCAACCAACCAACCAACCAACCAAACAAAACACAACACAAACAAAAATGCCCAAACAAATAACAAAGCACGGAAAATACATCAATTCAGGCACATGAAAAACATTCTTGATCACAACCCTTCTATTAAGTATAGACATGCTAATGTTTCATGGCAGAAAAGATAAAGCAGAAGCAAAGTGACATGGTGATACTGCCACTTCCTGAAGTAATTGAAAAATTACAATGAAAGACTTTTATTCTAAAAAAATATAGTAATCAAAATACTTTGTGATATTTGGCCAGTCAGGCAAACATTTGACGAGAAATGAGTTCTATTAGAAACTTTGTCTAAATTCTTGTCAGCTCACCTCCCAGGCTTCCAGCATTTCCCAATCTGTAACGGGAACATTCCTTATGCCACAGGTGTCCCAGTGGATGGGCAGATCCAGAAACCCTGTTCTGAGCCCTGTAGCTGACTATTGCCGAATGTCCTCCTAGGCCACCTTTCACCCAAGAATGCCGTGGGAAACACAGCATCAAACAGCCAAAATCAACAGCCCAAACATTGCTTCAGCATCACAGAGCAAAATGTTCTCACTGGAAACAGGAAAAACATCGCTCTGCATTCTGCCTAAACAATCATTCCTACAGAATTCTTCATCAAAAGAAATTTCAACTTTGTATCAGCTGTCTTTGACTTCAGATATGAGTTTACATGGATTTACTGTTTGCCTTTCAGCATCTCAGCAGCCAGCTGTGGGAGACTGTGAGACTGAGAAGACTGTGAATTACACTGCACATCAAAAAAGATGCTTATTTTTCAGAGCTTCTACTAGTGAAATTTTCCTCTTTTTTTTTTGTGGAAAACTTTTTAGGTTTTGAGTGAAACCTTTTAAGTGACATGATAAGCACCAGGATTGGTTTGCAAAGTGGCAATTGCAAGGAAGGGCAAGGCAAAGAAAAAAAAAGTTAAGATCAGCCTTAACTTTTCCAGGATTCAAAGCTGCAAACATATTGGGCACAAAGAGAAGTGTCTTTATCTAGGATGTGAAGTGAAACTCGGCATTCCTTCAGTCTGTTTAACCTTACTTGTCAATAGAATTGCTTTCACGTTAAATTTCCCTGTTATTGAAAGATTACCTTTCAGACTGAGAGTGTCCACAAGTAAATGAAAAATGTCTTCCTTTGCTTTGTGAAATCATTCCTTTGTCTTCATGGACTACAGCCAAGGACTGTTTGTGATAGAGATGATTAATGCAGAAATCAAGTCAAATGTGAAAAGCCCTGGGAACAGTTACTTTATTTTTCAGCTTTTACTTTCAGTTGCTTCAGAATAGGCATACACATATTTCCTTCCATGGGAACCAAAGTCCATAAATTGTTATAGTAAATTCCTTACTCCTGGGAAGCTTAGATGGGCAACCTCACAGAGTATCATCTGCTTCATTACTCAGAGCTTTCAGCTGACTGTGATTATAATGCATCAAAAAAAAGCCCAGCTATGGTCTTTTTCTTTCCTTGAGTATCATTCAGTTTAAAATGGATGACCACCATTTTGGTAAGAAATTCTATTTCACTATATTAGAATAATGCTTCTACTCCCCATTATATCCTTTGGAGAATGCTCTATTACCTTCATCTTGCAGCTTCTTACACTGAAAGCAATAAGTGTTGCAGTCATTTGTTATTAAAGATGATAAAAGCTTTATTCTCCTCATGACAAGTAAAAAAAAAAAAAAAAAAAAAGTTGTCCTTGTACATGACTTTGCCTGTATTTCTTTAGCTTCATGGTTCCAAAGAGAATAAGGCTCTGGAATCTCAGTCCTTAGGTGAAAGCACTGTTTATATATCAGCTAAAACAAATAAAAATTAGAAAATCATTCCTCTGCTGTCTATCACTCCTAGCTACAAAAAGCTTCTGGAAGCAGACTGGAAGAACCACATGTCAGGAATTAAAGAGTCTGATATCCTTTTTCTGATCCCACAATAAAATCCAAATCTTTAACCCAAGCACTAAATCTTTCTTTTCTTTTTTTGTTTCTGGCAATGGATATTCATTAACTCTACTAGCAAATCAGCATTTCCATTGTATGTTATGCTATTAACAGACATAACATTGCCTGCTTTTGAGTAGATTTAGTCTTTTGAGCGAGGACTGGTGAATCTGAACTACTGAAATGTAATTGCTGCTTGGGTAATTTAAGGTAACCCTTCAAACTTCTACTCCTCCTTCTTACCACAAAGATTCCACTTGAGGCTGTGTTAATCTTTGACTTCCCTATTGGGAAGAAAGTAATTTCTGTTTCTTATGTTAGGTCATAACAGCCATATTAAAAGGAATGGTTCAATGTGCTTTATTAGGAAACTCAGAATAAGATTTAACCTGGCTAACTGTGTATGTTTGTACAGAGACACTAATCTGGTACTTAACAACTGCATTAAATACTAAAACAAGGGAAATCACACACACACAGAGCTCAGTATCCATTGCATATTTTCTTACAAGAAACACATGTCATTAAATAGAAAGGCTGAGTCTCACCCACAGTTTTAGGCATACAGTACTGTAGTGTTCCTGAGTTTGACAGCACCACAGAAGACATCTAAGAAACGGGATTTATGTCTGTCTGGCTCTTGAGCTTCTTACATCAGTCACTTATAAGAGCTGCAGTGCTCATGTCTCTTCAGGAATTAATGGGTAAGAAAACAATTGCAGTAAAGCTCAAGGAAAAAAAGTAAACTGTGTCCTTCCTAAGGATACCACTAAATGTGAATAATTGCAGCTCTAACACTTATTTATAAAGAAGCTCATTGACCACTAACAAAATATTGATACACTGTCTGTCATGCCCTTGCTGTTACAGAAGGGAAAGGATTTGTTATCACAAATTTTCTCAGAGCCACATAGAAGCAATTTTAGACATACTTGCAGATTCCCTCTCAGTGCTGCTGTTTTGGCAAACACTTTATTATGCTACAACTCCAGTATGTATTTGACTTACATGATTTTACATTACTGTCTGAGTTCTTACACTCTGTTACCTAAACATTAAGTAATGTGCTACCAGAAGGTAGCGAAGAGAGTCCACTACTAGCTCTCAGAGGATAGTTCACATGAAACAACTTGCTTTGAATTCTTCCTGGATATTATCCTTCCAGAACTTATGATTTTGATGGAACATCCTAAGCAACAAATGGAAGATAACTTGCAAATAATACTTTTTTCAAACATGGCTAAAACCTCAGTTTCCACTTGATTCATGTTTGCAACATGCCTCTTCCGATGTTTGGTCTGCACAAATATTTTAACAAACTAGTTCACTGGAAGGACTGTATCATCAACATGGCTTTCAAGAAAGTTTTAAAAACTTCAGAGGGAACCAACTGAAATGGGAAATTGACTGTTTCATTATGATCTCACTTAAAAGCACTGAGTATTTACTCTTTTTGATGAGAAGGAAATATTCTATGCTGCAAGGTCAGTACACTTTGAATCCTCAGATTTCAACAGAGTTTCTTGGTAAGCAGGCAACATAGCAGATGAGTAACTGTGTGCAACTATCTGGAGTTACAAATGAAAAATCAAGTGCACTTTATGTGTTCAAAAGTAAAATGTGAACAGGACAGGAACAAATTCTGCATTTCAAGTAACCCTTTTCCCAGTGATGAACATGCCACAATAATAAAAGTCAATCTTTCTGAAGACAACAATGTTCTCTGTATAATCACGGTTCTGGTTTCTGATACAAGGTCAGGACTGTTCCATTAGAAATCTGTGCCAAACTAATGTGCTGATTTTGCATATTAAGCAGCATTAAAAACAGCTGAAGCTTTAGTGTAGGAGTTATGTCTCTGTGTGTAAAATCTACACTGAATTAATACTAAATTATTTTCAATGAGCAGATGTCAGATAACCATTGCCTTGATTAACTTCTGCTGTACCTGGGTACCATGTAGTGCCAATAAAGTTATTGCAATTGAATTAACTTCATCTTTTCATGGTACATAATCCCTTTGATTGCTCTAGACGATGCTTTGATTTAATGCTATGGGTGAACAGAAAGATTAAAAATTAAAGAATGCCATATGTTACAAGAGTTGAGGAAGACTTTAGGACTTTTGTGAACAAAATAAAGCTTTGTAATTTTAATCCAGCCTAAAATAATAATAATAATAATAATAATAACAATAATAATAATAGAAGAAATGCAGGAGAAAGACATCTTTTCCATTGTATCTTGGGAAGCCAAACAACTACAAACATTTTCTTTGTGGATTATTAATTTTTCAGAAGAAATCTCACTTTTATTTCCATGTGCTTTCATATTTCCAGTGGAATCTCTTTCAAGAAAAAAAAAGTGTGGGTTGTTGAGGCAAAATGAAAGAAACTTTTGCCATAGTTTTGCACCTCACCTATGAAAATCTGTCACTACTAAGGAAAGGTAAAGTAGAGGAGGCTGTAAGTTTGAGTCGTTTAGCTTCAGGCAAACTGTGGCTTTGCTTTTATTTTATTTTATTTTATTTTATTTTATTTTATTAAACTGTTTTCGTTTAGTGAATGCTTCTGCTCCTGTTCTTCCTCCCAAAATTCTTTTATGGCATTGCAACCTAAGAGAGGGAATCAAAAGCCAGCAATTCTTTCTCCCAGTGGTTTAAAATTCTTCCTTCTGGCAACAATTTTATTTTTTAAAAAAGGCTACAAAAGTTAATTGTAATTGCTTTTAACTTGATTTAGCATGCTGTAGAGCCCTTTCTGACTTCACAATCTTGTAATTTCTTACTGTGAAAAGCCACCATTACTCTACAATAAAGGACGAAGCCTTTCTTTTAACTTTCTGGAGTCATAACTGAGGAAAGAAGATACGCAACAGATGATCAATAGAAGATAATTTTTATTGGAGACCTTTGAAAAATGCAGTTCATTTAAATGTTTAATTGCAGAGTTAGGAGAAACATTTTTAGACTTCCTGGCCTGAAAGAACATGTATTTATACATGCAAATTAAATGTTTGTTTTCAAATAGATACAGGGTTGATAGGATGATGCATTAAGTTTGCACTACAGGGCAATTTAATTTGTAAAATTTATGTCATGTTAGATGGAGCATATGACCTAACTTTCAGTGATCCAGAGGGAAAGTGATTCCTGCTCATTATATATGTTTTTCTACCCTCTAAAGCTTTATAGAGTTTCAGATTTTTACCTTTTCCTTTCTTGCATGACAGAAGACTATAAATTCATGCAGGCTACTTCTGTATTTAAGAAGTTTTAGATTAAATATTTAACTAAGTACTAGTTACTGAGCAGTTAGAAACACATAAAAACCCTACAGATTTTAATGTGTGCCAAATGTGGCATATGGTATGCAATTAAATAAAATAGTTGCTTAACATTTACAGTTTTAAGGACACTTAAAATTTTATTACTCTGCAGATATTTTTTTTGCCTTGCGGGGGGGAGAATTCAGTCAAATCAAGCTTTCAACTAACTGTGCACTTCACTAGAAAGTTTCTTGTTCCCTTTGAACTGCAGTGGAAAAAAATCTGGCGATAGCTATATTTATGATCTAATCTTTCAGATACTGAAATTATGGGGGGAACAGAGAAACAAGGGACAATTATGCTTTAGTTAAAAGAGACTGGATGGAGAAGATGAATTTCTAGCCGCACTGTCCATGGCTATGCTAGTTGGTGCTGCTGGTTGCCAGAAGAGTCCTTGGCATGACTTTGTCCTGGGCCAGTTAGTCCTCCATCACATCTTTCATATGCAGGGCTCAGGAGGGGGCATGGAGATAGTCCCTGTAGGCAACTGCAATGCAGTGGGGTGCAGAGAAGAGTCCCAAGCATTTTTTATTTATTAGTACCGTCAAAGATATTGAAGCTGGTGATTAAATTCCCACTAAATTCAGGGTAGCCAGGATCTTACCCAGAACTTTTTGATGCTAAGGAGCAAATCTACGCAATAGAGCTCACTGGTCTTCATAAATTAACACTTTTTTGGCTGCTCTGTGTACATACAGTTTCATTGTATTTACTTCCTTACAGGCCACATCAGAAATCTCTGTTTTATTTACTGTCTCAGAACTCATGAAACCCCAATGAAAAAAAAAACCAACCCACACTGCTTTAAGCTCTAAAAAACATGGTGAATTGTTGTTTGGGTTTAAGTTTTGTTTTGTTTTGCTTTGCTTTGTTTTTAAAAGAAAAAGATTCTTAGAATAAAAAAATCCTTAGAATAGAATTTTTTAATGACATATCAGGAATCATATTTTGAAATGCTTGTCAGCTTTTTGAAATGTTCTATTGAAACCTATTAAGCTGTCAAAAGTATGATGAATAGGTTAACAAGTGCCATAATCGTCCTGTAAATCACTATTTCAGAGTAACAGATCTCCAAGCCAGCAGAGGGAAGAAAAACAATTGTTTGCAAACATTTTGCTCTGATATTTTGCCCTCTTCGCCTCCACAGTGCACCACATCTAACTGCTCTTAGAGGCATTTAAATCCTTCACAGGCAGTGTAATCTGACCAAGGAAGCTGGACACAGAAACAAGTGGGGATGGGAAAAATGGAGAAAATACATCCAAGGTAGCACTTTTGGTTTTCCGGCAATTTTAACCAAGAGTCAACATTTTCTATAGGAAGCAGTGTGGTTCACAAAACAGTAATTCAATCAAAACCCAGTGAGCTCTTAATAGTTTTAACTGAAGATTTTCAGTAAACCCTGACATTAAGTTAAATGATAGCAGGAAGGATGAACTAGCATCAAGATTAAAGCTTTCATCTTCAAATATCCAGAGGTACTTATTGAAGAAAGGGACACAGGAGTGTATTCTGTGATTATGGGCAGGATCACCAGCAAATATTTGTTTAAAGAACTCTAAGGTTTAGTTTCACTAGGAGTGAAATTGCTTGTCAGACACATTAAGATAGAATATGAGGTCATACTTATGTATGATATTTGTATTGATCAAATGACCTATCTTCCATTTGCTCATGCATTCTCAACAAAAAAGAACAAATGACATCTGGAACAGTTTTCAAACCATTTGATATAGCCATTTTCTAAAGAAAACTGGCTGAATAAAATAATTATTCAATCAATTGAAATCAGAGTTTATTAGTAACATCTGACTCTTGTATTTCTGGCTTAGCTGAAAGCAATTCTGTGATCCTTGCTACCTAATGATTTTCAACGGATGACATAAACACAAAATATATATTATTTGTAAACGCCATGACCTTTGCTGGTTTGAATATATAAATAGTTTTCCTGCCAACAGGCCTACTAATGATTAGATAAGTTACTAACTTGCTTTGTCCCTCCAGGAATTTATATAGGGAGTAAGCACTGTTGGCAATTATAGCAGTGCCTAGACTGAGTGGGTCATGGCATGAACAAAGGCTTAGCTGGGACATTTCTAGCCAGAACCTCTGGCTTTTATTTTCTCAGACACCCTGGAGTAAGCTGGTGCATGATACAGTCTCACTGAGCACTCAGGAGCCTGGAAGACCCCCTTCATCCAGTCATTTAGATACAAACACCACTATTCTCTTAAATTACAGGGCTGCTGTTAAAAAGGGGCATGAAATATTAAGTTATTCAGATGATGGAGTGACAGGAAGCAGGCAAGAATCAGAAGGGAAGAAGTACATATTAGGCATGTAATCCATAAATGCTCCATTTAGAAGGAATTTTTGTCATTTACTACTCCTACTGTTTAAAGCATTTCATGCAATTTATTTCAAAAGATAGAAAAATAATAATCCTGAACTACTTCGTGTGAAGTCTTCAAATCATTACTTGAGATTTCCTCACATGGACTTCCCAGAGATACATGGAAATTACAGGCACTACCAGTTCCTTTTTCTAGCCAGCCTATTTATCACGTACTCAGCCAAGTACATCAGGGTAATTTAGGGTCTTGGCTACATGAAGGATAATGGAGTTGGATGCTTCATAAAAATGAGTAATTTTTTCCCCCAACTGACTATGTGACTGTCTCAGAAAGCCCTGATCGTGGTCAGTTAACTCTGCTAAGTATCTTCAGTGCTTGAATGCCTATTTACCTTTCAAACTCTGGGCCAATATCATGAAACCAGATGGAAATTCTTTGAAAACTGAGTACAGGATGGAGTTACTCCAAAACCAGTCCCCAATGAGATAGGAGTTTAGGAAAAAAAAGCCCAATTGAATTACACGTTCCCTAATTTGGCAGGTTTCACAAAATTAACTCAATATTTCATCTCACCATCATAAACATATTCCTTATATTTTCTAACTTCTATAAATTTTAAACAAGCAACTAGCTTGTCAACCCACAAGTAGAATACTCTAACATCCCACATTGTCTACTGTTTCATAAATAAAGTTAGTTCTTCAAGCTTACTCCATTATCAAAAAATAACAACATTCAGTGTTCTCCTTGGAAAAAATAAGTATCAATATGTGATAATGTTAGTATATTCTTTTCTCACTTTATAATGTTTTATATCTTTTGATCAGCCCGTATTTCTCAAAACCTTCTAATGAGGGCATGTTTAACCAATATAATTTACTAAATAAGCAATTCACTGCCATTATGCAATTATGTGTACACACATAGTGTTTCTTCTGATACTTCTTACAGCATTTTTATGGTATTAAGATTGTAGAAAAGTATCAGCTGTGGCATTGGGTAAATCTCTCTTCTGGTTTTCATTTCAGCTGCTGTATTATTTTCTGTGTTTTTAATATAAACCAAAGATGGCTGAAATATGAGATATGTATTTGTTGATATCTATATATAAAATCTAGTGCTAAATGAAATCACTAGTTTAACAGCTATTCTAGTAGATGCATTATCAGGCAAAAAACCCCAAACTTGCCTATTACTAATAGGCACATCTGTCTCTGTGGTCTATCAGAACACATGAGCAAGTGCTTGTTTTTCTGCACTGAAGACAACAAAAGAAGAAGTAAGCCTAAAATACATCTCATTGAAGTACTAAGATCCTTCTATCTGAAGAAGTTTGAAGCGTGAACTTCAGGTATGTACAATAGGTATTATGGAGCATATATTGAGATTATCTTCATATATATTGGTATGATTCTCACATGACTTCTGTATGTAGGAAGGATAAGAGGCATCATGACCAGCTGTGCTAAGAAAAGTGGATGAACAGAAAAAACACGTCAGTAAGCAATATATTAAATCAGTGCTGCCACTCTGTAGGTCAATTCAGTGCTGAATTCTAACTACAGGTATTCCAAACTGACTTTTACAAGAGCTAATACAGACCTTTAGCCTACCTGTTCTGCAGCTGGTCTTTGTGAATACATTCCTCCTTATTCATTAAAGTAATACATTTCCCAGATCATCTTGCAACTTCATCAGATCATTGGTTCTAGCCACTGGAGTGCATTTGTGGCCATGTCCAGTGGACTTCCCTTTGCTTCTGAAGCAGATCTATAACATGTACTGATGATGTGTGTCTGAAGTCTGCAACTTTCTTGTGACTTTTGGCAACAGTGCTAGTGTTCAAACATTATAAATCTGTGTGCTAGACTTTACAGAACAGAACACTCAAAAATGATCACAGTAACACGGGCCAATTTCAGCTATGGTTTTGATTAAAAGTTTGATATAAACCTCAGAAAAATGACAACATGCTTCCATAGATAAGCTCTGCAACATTTATATTCCACTTCACTGCACTGGGTTGATTCAGAGGGTATTTGCTTTTCCTGGCCACAGTTTAACTGCTCGATAAAGTAACATTCTGTTATTAAGTGCTGACTCTTTTTCCCTAGATTAATGGGTTTTGGTTGTCCAGAGAGATCAAGCCATTTGAAGAGGAGGAAATATAGCAAACTAAGTAACATCACAGATACTGGGCTTTTGCCCTTTTATGGTGTAAAGAATGCCAAAAAAAGAAAGCACTTCCCAGAGCAGTGGCTTAAGATTATTTCATTTTTTGTGCAATATCTTATAAGCCTTCAGGAAAAATTACAGCATTTTTCCTGATGAAGATTGTTAAATGTGCCTTTCACAAATGCCCATGAATTAGACCTGACACTGTAACTCGACTCAATAATGAAAATGAAAGGCCAGCTTGGAGTGTTCTGTGATGACAAAAAGCTGCATAAATTCAATTTTCCTTATCCTATCATTTAGCAAATTTTGTGATTTTTAAATTATTAAATAATTGTATGTATTCATTCTGTGCTGTTTAATTGATCACATATTATTAATGAACCATGAATGAAATGTGCAAGACCTGCCTATGTATCTGTATCACCCCTGTAGCAGGATTCTGAGCAATACATTGCATATTAAACAGCTTGAGAGCAGACTTCTTAACTGCCCAATTTCAATTCGCTGCCATTACGTGACTATCTTAGTGTCATCTGAACATATCAGAAATGGTAGGATAGCAACACCATACCCAAGGGGTTCACTGCTGCATGTTTGTTGCATATTTATTTATCATTTGCCCACCTGAAATCATGATAAAGTCAATACTCCCATTGCTCATTTCAGTCAGACATTGACCATTAAGCTTTTCTTTCTTTCTTTCTTTTACAAGAGGAATTGCACATAAATGTAAAACAGACACTAGCTGCAAGAATACTGGCAGAACAGCAAATATAACTCTGTATTCGGAAAAACTCTCAATAAGGAAAAATACATGTTGGCAATATTGTTTGATCTAAATTTTAAATGTGGGCTTGAGGATACAGTCAGTGTAAATATAACTATCATGCAGGAATGTTCCCAAAAATAAAACTGTAGGCCATGTCTTATTCTCCTCTCAATATTCTGGTCAAATACTGGACATTTCCGGAAGACAGAGTATACACACAATAAATACCTCACAAGACGCTATAAGAACTAAGGACAAATATATCAGGTACACATCACACCCACAAAATGAAAATATTAGTAAGAAAATACCTGCAACTTTTGCATGAGATACACCATGAGGAAATCTGCAGCACCCACCCCCTAGTCAGAGGACCAAATAGTCACAAGTTAATACTAAAGAGATGTATAAGGACATCCTACACAGAAACCAGCATACATTACATGCTGTATCATTGCCATAGCAGCTTGTTTTCAGCAGAAAGAGCATTTGCAACCAGCTATATATACCAAACAGTATGGCAGGTACTTGGTAAGCATAGTGCATCTCTCACAGTCCAAACTATTGAAAAAATGACCTCTCCTCCTTCCACCTTGGCCTCCTACCTCATTCTTACATCCATCATAGCCTTTCCTGTCATAAGAAAAATACACCTCTTCCAGTGTGAGGTTGCAATCTTATGTCCCAAGGATTTAGGACTGACAGCCTGTCTCACTGAATTAAATAGCAAAATTTCCTATAATTTCAATAAAGCTGCAACTTCTCTCCTTGGAATAGATGGTCAATTGCATATGAGTCTCTGCTCTCTTCAAGATAACCACTCTACTAGCTAGGGATCTTTCCTGACGTGTATTTCCAGTAATGAAAAATTAACATTGTCCATTTCACCTGTGCCTGCTCAGTTTTGAATTGCAGCAGTGTGGCTATGGAAAGGCTAACTGCAATCACCCACTCACTTTTAGTATATTTCTAGAATTCAAGACTAAGTTCACTCATTTGCAGAACATGATCCTTTCCTTCCTCTTTTAGCTTTTCAAACGGAGTCACAGTTCCGAAGAAATGGATGATCTGGGCATGCTAATGGAGTTTGCAGCTCAGAAAGGCAACGGGGTAAACACTTAGCTCATTTTCACCTAATTCATGTGCTATCTAGGTAAGACAAAAGAGGTGCTATCACCACGAGTTAGAAGAAGAAACCATTATGTAAAAAAAAGTCCATGAATGGGTTAGAAGCAGCATTAGTGGACACTGCAACTTGCATTTCCAAGTCAGAAAAACCCTCCAGGCTGTGCATTGGCGTGAGTAAGAGAGGGTCCACAGGCTGGAGTGCACAGCGGTTCCAGAGCAAACATCTGCACTTGTACAGATACACTGGTGCTGCTTCAGAACTGGGGCATACTATACAGCAATGAATTTCCTTTGGAGTGGGAGGAGGATCTCATTGACAGAAAACTATAGCGAAAGCCAGCCACATCTCTTTGTCTTCTTGCTTTGCTGTTTTGTCCTGGGAGCCAGGCTGTAAACATGAAGAACTGAAATCTGCTTTATCTAGGGTAAAAAGACACTGCACAAGAAGAGGCAGTGGTTCTCCATTCTCTTTTGTCAACACAGTTTCTTGCTTTAACTTTCCTCTTCATCCTTCGCTTTAGCACTGCAGACTGAAGGAAGGAGATGTTCACAGCCCAACCCTCATACCCTTACAGACTGTTTCACTTGGTAATTTATTCTAGTTTGGATCCACCCACTACATGCATTTATGCTGTTTGGGGGGCAACAAATTTGATCCTCAGCAGACGTCACATTTGCCAGGTTACCTTTTCCCTCGGGGTTTGACTGCATCAAGTTCAGGCCTGCTGAAATCTACTCTATCCATACAAAAGGGATCAGTGTTTCTTTTGCAAATCAAAGCTAGAGCCATTCATGTCAGGTCTAGGTCCTGTTGGCACAGTGTCTCTCCCAGAAGATGCAGGCAGTAAGTCTATTGTCCATCTTAGCACAACACTTTCACATGGAGCAGCTCCAATGATATTTTTATGGTCCCTGATCTATTACTCTACAGGGAAAAATATACCAGTCAAGAAAGAAGACATTCACATGGATCCTGGTACAGAAATGACACATACTTTGAGGATAATCAAAAAGAGAATTTTGATATCCTGGTATTCTGAAAGCTCTCCTCTGAGCAGCATGGAGTGATCTTGGAGACAGCTTTTTCAGAGCCCAGGCATAATGGTGTGAGTCTCAACGATGGCAAATACTTGGGCTCAAATTCCCCATGGCCTAATATTTCCATCTGAATGACATGAGACTTGTGTATTCGCGTTTCTAATCTCCTAATCAAATCTCATTATGTTTGTATGGGTCATATAATGACATTTTAGTCTACAGCAAACACACTTCTCTGCAACAGTAAAGTTACTTCAGACACATTTTTGGGGCCCCAAACTGGCTAAAGAATTGCTCTACAGTTACAGCAAATGGGGTTGTACCTGTATTTGCTTCTGTGGAAAGGTTTAACAAGGGGGATTGAAATTATTACTGGGGAATGTGGGCTGTAATGATTTTTTACCTGGTGGGGAGTTATTCATCTGAATGTTGTTTTATCATTTCAAATGTTACTTGTGGGAAGGGAATGTCACAGCTCTCCAAGAGCTACATTATGTCAGCTGCCATGCTCTATAAACAGATTACACACACCTTGTATAAATAAACTGTGGTTAGCTAATTATCCTGAACAAAAAATATACACACAGAGAAGAAAATTCATTTCAAAATGATTAATTATATAAATTTTAGTTTCAGCAGCATGTTTCTAACATCCCCATGTGTAGCTGCAGTTTAATAAAACTTGCTATAAGATTACCACCATTTAGTTGGTTTCACAAGTTCAGATTGTTGTACAGAATCATGCCATGTTGTGAATAGTGCTAACCACATTGCAAACTATGACCTAACTTGGCAGAGAGGATGTATATACTGTAAATAGATACTATGACAGGTGTATCAACCAGTGCCAACAATCAACTTTTTAAAAATATATAGTATCAAATGGCTACAGCCATAAATAAGCTGGAAAAACTGTGCATGGCTTATTAAAATATTCAGAAAAAATATTTTATTCAGACAGTAATTTCTCATTAGTCATCTCATCAGGTAACAAATCAGAAATAAAATGCTAAATCAGGTCAATGCATTTTATTCCTTTTCTTCTCGAAGTTATATATAGTGCATAGTACTAGACTTTTGTAGGAGAAAAAAATACTTAGGAACACTATTACTTTTTGTCAAATGAGAGAGTTCAATAAAAACCAACACATCTATATCTTGTGTATGTCTTTCTTTTATAAAAACCTTAAGTTTGCAAAATCTGTTTTGACAGCATGAAAGTTGAAGCAAATATCACACAAAAGACATCCAAGAAAGAGGGAAGAATTTTCTCTGAAACTGGGTTCAAAACATGAGTGACTGAACAGCAAAACACTTTTAGAAAGACCAGGATTCTCAAAGGAAGAGATGAAGAGATTAACTAGCAAAGTTAATGATTTTAAATACATATTTCCCAATACTAACATACAGCATTAAATACAGCAAACAACTTAACTGATGTTGATATAGCCTACGAATGGTTCCCATATGTGGTTCCTGACTATGTGTATACTGGGTAGTATATTTATTCCAGTGGTAAATAAAATCTTAATTCAGCAACCCAGTGGTTTACCAATAGGGCATGTGTGGATATCCAGCTTTTAAGAAAAACATTCTTAGTGGTATTCATAGCCACATTACAAAACCCTGCAGACAGAAAGTCCCTCATGAATTTCCATTGGAATTTCAGCCTAATATGGAACTGATGGGATATAATAAGGATTTGATTTTGTGACGTCTAAGGCAAAGCACTAGTTATGAACTGCTGGAAGTTTCAGAAATAAGTACAGAATTGACTTCTTCAGTATATTCTTCAATATATGAACTGTACGTGCTGGCAGACAATCCACAAATTTAGTGTGATGTCATGTGTTAAAGTTAATTGTAGCAAGAAAAACATCAACATAGCACACTAAGATCTCATTTTATTCCAGTTATAGTTAGGAAACAATGCTCCATTCCTACTTCTACCTCAACTCTCATGAAACTCTTATGCAGGAGAACTGAAACGCTAAATATAATTATGAGGTAGTGAAGATGTTCTCAGTTCTAAGAGTTTGTTTAATCCGGTTATACATGACAGTATTTACATATAAATAAGAAAACATACAGATATTAAAACAGAACCTTTCCTTTGACTTCCAAAGTCATACTTAATTCAGCAAATGTTTGGAAAAAGAAGAGAAACCCATAAAAGAAAATACATTGCAAAAGAATTTGAGATTACAGTGATTAAGAGAAGTCAATGTATCTGTAAGTTAGTATCCTTCTGCAAGTACATTCAAGAAACTCTGAAATTAAATAAAGACTGTAAACATACTATTTTCAATTAAGAGCTTCTGTTCAAGTGACTGAGCAGAGTAGACAATTCCCCACAATTGACTTGAAAAGAAGGTTCTGTTTGCAAGACCTCTGCTTGCTGCAGAAGTTGAAAGAAACTCAAGGCATGGTAAACTGTGTCCTCTGAAGAGTTGGATTCAATCTATC
Organism: Sclerurus mexicanus; assembly: GCA_013396755.1. NCBI lineage: Eukaryota > Metazoa > Chordata > Aves > Passeriformes > Furnariidae > Sclerurus > Sclerurus mexicanus. The sequence continues at coordinate 281,913 of VWZF01006634.1, forward strand.
CCAGAGTTCCTAGGTATTGTTTGGCAAGGTGTGCTACTTGCATCCATCAAGACTATTCACTTGGTGGAAGCTGCTTATCACTTTATGTTCAAGTCTGGGTCCAAAATAAATGGACTACTTTTTTAAAAATCCACCATAGTATTTTAAAGCTTGGATTCATATTTTCTAGAAAATCTTGATAAAATGTGTCATCTCACAGAAATGGAAAAAAAATTTTGGAAACCTCTATGAAATGAGCAGTGTAGGTTTTATAGCAAGGCAGTACACATCACCTCTATGAGAAACACAAAGGGGAGAAAAGATCAAGCAGTTGCTCATTGAGCAAGTACTCCCTGCACTGGATGAGGCAAGATCTTGCAGGAAAGAAGCACATGTTCATGGAAGTTACAGATAATCTAAAAGCTAATCACTGGAAGACTAAATTAATTTTGGAAAACAAGCAATAGCCTTAGTTCTGGTATTTTCTAGTTTACAGCTGCATGAGTTTTCACCCAAAGGCAGTTTCATGTATGCAATTTACTTTCTTTGGGTAGGAGAGGGGCTGTTAAATATACAAAAGAAAAAAAATCTTTCCTGTGAATTCTTAAAAAGCACGTTATCAAAGTAAGAATTCCTCAGCCAACGGCATGAACTGCCTGAGCTGCAGCTGGTAACAGTAGTGGGTAGTTAGTTTTCAGTTGTTAAGGACACCAGACAGAGGGAACAAAAGCTGATGTTTGGTCAAGAAGGGGCTGAGGTGTCTTGTTGTCAGCAGAGGAGCAGGGAGAGTGAGGTACTTTCCAGCACCTCAGCATGTCACCGAGAGGAGACAAGACCTTTTTTCCTGCTGTTTCCAATCCTGCCACAGCTTTCATTACTTGTTCCACATTCTTCAAATGTATTTCTCTTTTAGTCCTAGCAGATATTCATCGTCGCAATTCATCAAAGACTTTCAATGGCTGCTCAAGTGGTTTCCCAACAGAGAAGATGCAAACACGCGATAAAATGGAAGCTTCAGATCTTACTATTTGGTCCATAGTAGTTTATACAACAAAGCAAGTTTGGGTCCAACCCCAGCTGTAATGGATCTCAGTTTCTCCTTTCCCTTCTTCTTGGTTGCGGACCTGCAACAACTTCAGGCAGTAGTCACAAGGTTCCCATACTACTGTTACTCCCACGAGTTTTTCCCCAGCCTCTTGCTGCCTGACAGCGAGGTTAACATGATGTGTGTAGAATTGAAAGACACCTGAAGCAACCTGCTGTTTCTGCTGATAGGTTCAAAAGATTGTTCACATTTACTCCAGCAAGACAGAGAATATTGTGCCCTGCACCTCTGGGGAGAAAGGAAGTCAAAGAGGCGATGGGATTGGAGCATTTGTACTCAGGCATGCCTGACTCCCAAACACACTCCTTCTCACCCCACTGTGTTTCTGCTTTTCATTTAGAGTATTTTTTTGTGCAGGGGATGGGGGATTCCAACTAAACCGTTTCATGAGGCCCTGGTTATGCATTATCAGACCAAGCCAAGCTGCCATCTGCACCATGTAAGCATGTCACTCCTTCCTGGAATAAAGGCAAGAAAAGGCTTGAAATGGCTTTCTATGAAAGATTGATACTACTTTGTGTCGTGTCAGCATGCTGCATGTTGGTCTTGTCCTGCAAGCTTTTCTCACCTAGCTACTACATATACATGCAGTAGTAATATTTCAGTTGATTTAAGTTTGTGGGGTTTTTTAAGTTTAGAGTAGACCAATTTGATCAATCACTACAATCTCCTTGTAACAGGCTATACCAAATCCTGCATCTAATCGGGATACGATGTTCATATTTCTAAATGCTTTGCCTTATTAAAGCATGCTGCCCTTCTCTAGCTGTTAAATTTCTACTGTAGATATTTAACGTGGCTTGTAATGTTATCCAGAAGTTGTTTAAGGGTTAAACTACAACCTTTCCTTCTCCATAAAAAAACAAGGAAATCTCCAAGCAACTGACAAAAATCTTCTTAGGAATTGTTATGTTCAGCAGCAACAGCTGAAAGCATTTAGTTTATGAGCCAGTATTCATCTTCAAAGACTCCATTCTGCCCAGAAAAGAAAGAACAAGAGATCAATTAAGATCTCATCCAGCATGCTAGTAACAGTGGGAAACATACCTCACACAAGTCACAGAATCTTGGAATACATCCTAAGAAAACCAAACTCTGATTTTCACTTTCTTACCTTTCATAGACTGTACAGATGCTGCTTCAGTGTGAGATGACCAATTTGGGGAAATGCGAACAAAGAGAATTTTAGGGAGCTCAGTTCAGAAAAAGGAAATCATATGCAAGGTACCAGGTTCGCCATTATTTAGCACACATTATCCAGGTAATAGATGGCATATCTTTTTATTTAGTGTGATGTCATTCCCATGTAAAATCTGTAGCGTATGGAACAGGAAAACTGCATGTGGTACATTTCCCTATTTAATCCTCAAAGCAACTCCATCAAACTGTCAGTTTTATATTAAACATGGAATTAATTATAAGATTATGAGATTTCATAGCAAGGGTTATGAAACTACTGTTTATTCATCTGAAAATGCTTAATTAGGTTTATTTATAACAGGTTTTCATATTTTGCTTCAAATAGTCTGCTAGGTCCAAAGAAGAAATACAGCTCCCTTAGACATAGACCTAAGCATAAGTCTGGGAGCTGTGCTTGAATTTTCCCGAAGATGAAAGTTTCTCAGATCTCAAGCCAGCTTGGCTCTCTGCAAAGGTACAGATGAAGACTTTGACAGTGGTGAGAATTTTCTCTAACTTCTAAAAAGAGAAATTGGTGTGAGCTTCTTTCTAATTTTAATGGTAGTCAGGAGCTGGTTTTCTGCATGGAGAATAGTAGGAACAATCTTTCATCTCACTAGTTTTCCATGTCAAATTCAGAACATTCACAAAGGTGAATCGTATTTTTGGGGGGTCCTTTTTATAGCCACTGTAAATTTTCTGTTCCAAGGTCTTGAGACCAAAAGGACTGATGTAAGAAAACATACAGCTTGTAACAGCAGTCCTTATAAATCTCAACCGCACACAAAAGAGCAAAGAAAATAAAGAGAGACAGAACAGACTTTAAGACCTGGGAAATAAAAGAAAGTTTATTTAGAGGAGACTCACTACCAGACTGGTTTGACTTGAATGACATTTGCAATCTGTAAAGAGCTGTGTTATGTGAGGTGAACACAGAGTAATATTCCTCAAGGGGAAGAGAATTCTTTGTAGGACTTTCTTGTGACTCTGGAAGTATCACTTACTGTGGAGTAAGACTTATGGCACTGAAGTACTACAAATGCAAAAGTGCCTACAATGAGTGAAGGTAAACAGACCAGTAGAGCAAAATTCACTAATGTGAATATCAGGTAAATTATGCTTGTTTGCAGATTATTTTCAAGTAGTAAATAAGGGAACATTTGCCCTGTATGGTTCTCTGTGAAAGCATTCTCATGGTTTTGCACAAGGCTAGGGAAAAAGAGGGAAAAGTGACTAGATGAGACTCTTTTTCAGCCTTAGTATATTCAGTGCGTTCCTTCAGCTCAAAATATAGTTCCAGCTACCACAATAATCTCATTTTGAATCCAGCCTTTGACTTTGCTTTTATGGCTATGATTCAGACACATCGTAGTTAATAATCAGTATAAATGTCTCCATACCATTTTCAGTTATGTTCCTTAACAGATTTTAGGAGAGATATACCTACAGATCTATAGCTGAAAAAATTTTTAGAATATTCTTTGCACTTCTCACACTGCAAGCCAGAACTTTTGCAGTAATTCGGACAAACTGGAAAGTAACATCTCACCATATCCTCTTATGGAATAAAGTTATGAGGTCATTTTGAAGGGAAAAAAAAGAGCCAAGGATTGAACTACATTAGTAAACAGAAATTTAACTCCAGAGCCACTGATTTTGCAAGAGTAGTTAGAGCTAAGTTTAGTCTTAGAAATCAGGAAAATGGTTAACTGTTTCCAGCTGGACTTATAAAACAAGGCCACCTTCAAAAGAAACTTTTACTATAAAACTTTTGAAAGAAATGACATCCATAATTCTCACTTCAGCAATTCTTTGGTAAGAGACCATGATTACATCTTATTTCTGTGTGTAAGTGCATACAAAATTATATTTCTGCTTTGTTATGAACATCTTTACACAAAGTCATGAAGGTTTTGGGGAATTGCACATATAAAAGTCCCAGTCAGTGCAGGTGTGTTAAAGCCATGCTTTTTCTTTGGAGTAGCATGATTCATCTCATTTAAGATATAGAAATGAAGACAAAAACTACAGGCACTGGTGTGCTACACTTCAGTATTCTACGTATAATCACTACAGGAAGAACACCTGGGTAGTTTACAAAACTTTCATCTTTTTTATCCATTGTAAATTTCCTGAGTGTAATTCTATTAACTATGAACACCTCCCAAGTAAATTCTTTCCCTGGCCCTATAAACCATTTTTCTTCCCCAAAAAAACAGATTGGTAAGAAACCCTACATACAGCTTCAAGAGCCACCAGGCTTTTCAGCCTGCAGAATGAGTTGATGCTGTTGGCAGGATAGAGATTATTCTTACTGCAAATTGTGGACAAAGGTAACAGCATCTTGAAATGGATCAGCTGTTAATATTTGTAGCAGCTATTTGTATGCTATTTCACTACTACACAGTGGGGACAGACTCAAATCACTGACTTGAACAATTTAGTATATAGATAATGAGAAACGGTGGTTGGATAATGTAATACAGTAGTGCCAAGAATAAGCATTGTAACACGTCAGCAGCTTTTTAATGAATTAAAACATGATTTTCTAGGTACCAAGTCCAGTGTAGTTTTGGTGCTACTACCTTACACATTCTCTGAGACCTTTTAATCTCAAAAGTTCTGAAAAACTGAAATGTAAGTCAGATACACAATATTCTTACCTCTGGGGTGAAACTGAGCAGCTGTTTAACATCACATACAACAGCAGTTTAAGACAGCAGTTGCTAATGTGGGAAAACATACCCAGATGTTGACTCCTTGTCATTTTAGGATCACATCTTGCTTAGATATTCATGCTCAGAAGACTGAACTCTTTCATGACTTTGAAAATTCTCTTTTCCCCTCAAATTCATATAGGAGAGGAAACCATTATTTTTTTTCCACATATAAAAGCAAGATGTATATATAGCTTCACTGACATTTCTCAAAGACCCTGATCTCACAGTCTAGCTTTCTTAAGAACTGTTGTGACGCATACATGAATATTTGCATCTCAAAAAGAATTGGAAAAGGGGAGGAGAAAGGACTTACTGCCCTTACTTCCAGATGAGGTTCATGGAAAATCAGAAAGGGTCCTCATAAGGGTCACAGAGGAATCCTTAAGGACAGGCAGCTAATTTTGACAGCCATATTAAATCATATTTCAAGACCAGAAAATAATTTGCCAGGCTAAAGCCATTTCAAATCCTGAGCTGTTATCTAAGTTCTTTACTTTTTAATTTTACATTCTTTTATGCACAAAACTATTTTAAGTCATATAGCTGCATTTTTATATGGAAGTCCAACACCCCTGCCCAGGAGTAATGTGTTCAAATAGGCATCACAATTGTGTTACTCATAATTCAGAATAACAAAATGCTCCCAAAGTATTCAGTGTTATGTAATTTTATTGGGGTGATGGCAGTGGAGAATTTATTTCAATGTCTAATTTTGACATCCATTTTTTCTCCTGTTCACAGGTTGCATACAGCAAGGCAACATCGCAGCAATTGATAATAACTGACCAGCACAGTACCAGAACAGATGTTGCAAGGGGATTTCCCACCAGGCACAGCTTTGGAGTTTTCAGAAGAGCACAAAAAAAAAAAAAAACAAAAAAAAAACAACCTAATCCCAGGAGCCTGAGAAACAGATATTTATTGATGGGACTTACATGACAAAGTTTTTGGCTCAGTCCTGCAGAGTTCAGGGACTGAAACAAAACTGGAAGAAGTTCACCACAAGGACTGCCAGAAGGACAGCTGTGCAGGGAAAAAGAAGAAAGCAGTGACCTACACTTCATAGTGGAAATGGGTGGAGTTCAGTCCATAGACAAAGTACAGATACAAAATGAACTGAAAACTCTGCTGCTAAGTAATCATAAAGCCTCAATACAGAGGTGATTCTGAAGGTCTAAACAAGACAAAATGTCTTAGAGAAAAAACTGTTTGCAGGAAACAAAGGGATATTATGCCCCTAATGACAGCCCTTAAAAAATAATGCTTTTCTTTACGGTAATGGTTTAAATCAGAGCTTTGGTCATGATATTCTAACCAAAGTTAACTAATACAGTTAACTACAGATGCAGATCATGTGGAAACCAAGGCAACCAAAGCTTTCAATGCAAAGGAGCATGTATAACCTGTTTTACAGGCAGACACAAGCACGTTCAGCAAGACAAGGAGTGATAAAACACCTCTGAGAGTCACATCAATGATTTTATATTCAACACAGAAATATTAGGGAAAAAAAAAGGAAGTAAAAGCAAAGAGTTAACTAAATAAAAGTAAAAATAGCTAACAATATCAGAGCAAATCCTTCAGGTAACCTGGAAGAGAACACAATGATCTAAAGAGTCTTATCTTTATCCTCCTTGCTAGCAGGAAGATTGAAAAGAAGGTAACAGGGTTAGAAGGAGAATATCAAATCTTTTTGCTTCATCACCTTTCCAGAAAAGAATGAAGAAAATGGTTAGAGATTAGAAAACACAAAGACAGAAAAATAGTTTGCTGGGAAAGAGGGGAAAGATCATAGCATCCTTCAATTACATGAAAAGCTCTTGTCAAGAAGAAGAAACTCATCTGTTCTACTTGCTCATAGTGGAAAGAATAAGCAGTGACAGCATCAAAGGTTAAACATTAAGGAAAAGCTTTGGAATAGATTTTCTGTGAAGGTCATGGAATTTCCATCACTGGAAAAGGTTAGACAAACATCTTGCAAGAAAAAAAAGAGATAGGTATAGCTGATCTTAGTTTAGAGACTTCATGACCTCTTGAGGTCTTTTCCAGGACTATTTTCTATGATTTGACAACTTAAGCAGTGATGACAAACTTTACAGACCCCTTTGAACTCTTTGGATGTCATTAAGATTGTCCAGACCCTTTATTCTAGCAATTACTCATTACACAGATAACAAAGGCAAAGTTTACAGGAAGAGATGACATCCTTTATTTTTCCAACTACATCAGGCTAAAAACATACAATTTGGTGTGCATGTGCAGGAGCAGGCAGAAAACCAACATATTCTCATTGTTTAAAAGGACTGTTCATGAAAAGCAGCAATAATTTGCATTAGCTTTTAATATGAGATCATGATATTACATCATTCTCATGGAAACAGTAAAAGCTGACATGCTGAAGCACCATATTTAACACTAGAAACAAATTCTAGTCGAGTTAGGATCTTCATTATTTAGTTAAAAAGGTACATTTACCTCTAGAGTTACTGTATTTCATACTGAGAGGGAAGATGTAAGGCTTCAAGGGACAAAAATTGCTCTTGTAAGGTTAAGCACAACTTTTTCCTCCTAACATTGNCAGGACACTGGGTTATACTGCTGGGTTTTGGTGAGTTGAAAGCAGTTTTCTCTTTGTGTCAGTGTAGCTATTGTAATACCTTTCATTAAATTGTAATTCTGACTCATAATCCCTCTTGTGCTGGGTCCATTTCTCCTGACAGTTTACCCTTAAACCAGCACACATTGACAGGAAAATAAAGTGATGGTCAAATGGGGATAATGGAGAAAGCACGTATTATCCTTAGCATGTGGTCAAGGACTTCAGTGACATGAAGAGACAAGCCCTAGCCTAATCTAATGACAGAGCTGCTGAGCACCCTTCTGTAAGACAACTTCCTGTACGTGCATTTGGCTGTGACAAATACTCAAGAAGAGAACAAGAAGGTCTGAGTTGCAAGAACAGTACTTCCTATCTAAACCCTCACCTAAGGCTGTCATGGAAGGAAGAAAACATTAAACCATCTTTGACCTTCTCCAGGGAAAAAAGATCTTTACAGGATGATGCTATGCAGAAAAATCACTTGTAAGCAATTTTCACAGGTGATTATAAATAACCTTTCTGTTTATGAGAAGTATAACTTCAGTCATAAGACAGACGACAGTGCTGTTGCATGCTGCCTCCTACTTCACTCAAAATAAACATGAGATGCCATCAACATAAGCTGCAGCACAGAGTCTACAAATCCTGTGATTCTTTCACCTTTTTCGCTATTAAATAATCAGAACAGCTCTTCAGCCCACTTCTGTACTTTCTATTTACCTTCACAATGACCAATGAAAAAATTCAGGGGACCGTACTAGAAATTGCATTCTACAAAGACTAAATTTCCCTTATTCCTCCTAGAATAGTCTTGCCAGATATTTTCTTTCTTTCAGGAAAACTTCTATTTAATTCCATTCCATTCCATGCAGTGTATTCTATTTTCATGCCTTTAGTCTAATTTTGAAAGAGTTTCTACCTCCCAGTCTTGTATAGCCTTTATCAGCCTTGGTAGGTACATACCAGATAACTTTGGAACTATGATATCAGGCAATATTTATACTACTACACACTAATTACATGACATCATTTCAGGCCAGTCTATTAGATCAAACTTTAGCTAGCCTTTTTCCTCCATTGCAAATCCCATGAAAGAGCTGATATTGCCACCGAAATCCCTTTTATATGCAAATCAAAAAGTCTGTTTAAGACACAAACAAATATAATTTGAATTGTTAGCTATAGCCTAGAGACTCTGCTTGCAACATTTGGACAAACAGAAGCAGAGGATTCTCCCTGGTGATCTTCTCTTTTACACAGATCAAAGACTTTCCAGCCTTTTATGGGAGCCAGTTTAGGAATTAAAAGATGACTTGGCCTTATTCAAACAGCAGACTTCCATAATACTTGGAATGGAATTAGAAAGCCTTAACAAAGCCTGTGGTTTAGAATTTGCACTTCTCTTTTAAAATTAGAATCAAATCATATTTTCAATATTAACTATGTTAAACAAAACAGCCTCTCTTCTAGCTTATAAAAACTGCAGACATCTTAGCTGTGCAAAGTCTGTAGTGTGTTTATCTATTTGAAGGAACTAGGCCCTCACTTCCAGATGGATTGAGTTCAGCACTTATTAAAATCAAACCAAACCAGTTTATAGAACAGAAATGATGTGTCCTTAATTATTATCCCTGCATTTTTATCTATTGCTTGTAAAAATTGTGAGATTAGCGGTACCTTTGTTAAAAAATAAACATAGGAATAAAACAAAACCAAAGTGACTGAGCATGTAAAAAAACTTTCAGCTGACCAGGCAGTCATTCTTGGAAGGAAAGCTACAAAACTACTCAAAAGGTGTTCCTTTGTAAAATGGGGCTGTGCATTAGCATGCTCCAGCAACGGACTTTGCCACCCCTGTAAGCCACAGCAAACCACACCTTCAGCTCATCATCCTGAGCACTTGTATTACACAGACAGAAGCGGGAAGAGCGGAACAAACCATACAACAATAGCACAAAGCAGGGTATGTCCGAAAGAGAGTAACATCGCAGGACACAACTTGTTTCCAGCTCTGAACTTGAACTGACTGCATGCTCCCAAATCAGAGAGGGGCTTTCCACTTTCTGAAAGCAGAACGGTCTTCTGAGCCTCTAGCACCCAATTAATTTTTGGTTATACTGCTTAAGGCAATGTCTTCTTACCAGGCATGATTGACCGAAGGGAAAAAGCTCCACATGTTTGTTAATCAAAATAGAAGTAATTGTTGAGATAAGGTGCCACTTCCATGTCAGAATGTCACCATGAGAAAAAAATGCTGAAACTATTCTGTCCCAGAGTTATACAATTGGGTTTTTTTTTACTTTTCTTTCTACCATTTAGCATCATAATAAAAGCATTCTATTAATTTTTTGTTTCAGGGAAAAGGGATAAGATTGAAGATTACCTTTGGCTAGTTTGTTAATCATGCACAGAAAACAATATTTACATTTCTGTAGTTTCTGTATAATAGAAAGAAAGGGTTAATAAAATTTTAACAGGCAGAAAATATATTAATATTGCAACAGCATCAATCCTAGTGATTTCTCCTCATTTCCAAAAATTTCCTCATTTTGAGAAGTAATTTCAAATAATGTCTATTAATGTTTATACCTAGCCAAATATTACTGTATGTTTGTAATTTTATTTCTTTCACATTTCATCAAGTCTCAGTAAGTTCAGCATATTTCTTTTTCAGAAGCTAATTATAGAATATCCTTATTTATTGCATACCATATCTCAACCTACTAAATAAGCATACTAAAGCTCTGAGAGAAGAGAGGAAGATAAAAGAAGAGCAGAAGAAAGAACAATATTCTTTTAATCTTCTGTGCACTCTTTGTAATGTCAGTTGCCAACAGATCTCCTTTCTCGAGCACCTGGCATGTGACTTGTTCCAAAGATAGATCAGCAGAGCACCATGCACAGTAGAGCAAAACATAAAAAACAACAAAACAAAACTGGCATCAATCTCCTAAGAAGGTATTCCCAACCAAGCCAAAAGCCTGTTTTATACAGCCCACAGGGACAATCATCCCTTTAGCCATCTGCAAATGAAACCACAGTATGCCCTTTCTTCCTAAAAAGCAAAATTCTTGTAAAGTCAGATATGCAGGGAGAAAAAAAATCTTCTGTTCCCAAAAGCTTATGCAAACAATTTGCAGGCTCCACATCACATGAATTTTTTGTTTTGCAATTTTAACTCCCGTACAGAATGAACATAGGACTGTATCACTAACAAGTAGTTCACAGAAGTGAGGTACTATTCTTTTGTTTGCCATGTTTCAAATGAGCATTTCAGGAAGGGAAACAAATCGTGTAATTGACAGATAAACAGCTTTGCCTTCACCTACTCAAAAATCAATGGTTCATATATACACACAGTGTAAAACTTCATCAGTCCAGGATTGTTTGAGACAAACGAGGCAGGTGAAGTACCACAAAGACAAACAGAGCAAGAGCCATGGGCTTGGCTCCTGTTTGCTGTGCTCTAAAAAAGTCTTCTGAAGGCTGAGCTCTATGAACCTTAGGGTCCTGGACAGCAACTCCAGGCTCTGTCTCTTGGGAAATGCAAAAGAGCAAGCTCACCCCTAATTCAGCTGGGACTATGAACCAGAAACATATCCATAGAAAAACCAAGCTAGTAAGGATCTCAAAAAGTTTTGTAGGATATTCCCAATTCCTCTTCTAGACCCATTATGCCATGTCAATCAAAGAAAAGTCCAGAGAACTTTAGACAGAGGAAAGTCTTCTCCTGTGGGGAGCAGCACTTGAGGAAGCATGAGGAATAGTTATTTGCAATATGCAACATCGACGATGTCTGTCATCAGTGATCTGGCACTTTGTGGGTTGGAATGTGCTGCCATGGCAGTAAGGGCTGAACACATCAACAGGCAGGAATTAACCTGAATTAAAGGAAAATGTCCAGTTGTTAAGTCCATTTTTATAATGCAGAATAACATCATTTAGTCTGCTGGAAGCAGAGGAGGCTAAGTCACTTTCCAGCACTCCCTCTCCCACAAAAGCATCTCTTATTTTGCTGCTAATGACTACCAGTCCCTTCCCTCTTCTCTAAATGCTCTTCTGCAGTGGTCCTTTCTGGGCTTTATATACATTAGAATTGCAAGCATGAATAAGAAGTACCTCACTTTTCTATCATACTATGTAAGTACAACATATTAAAACTAATAAATGTTCATTCCTCAATTTTTTAAATAGTTTTATTACTGATAATGGGAGCTTCTGTACTTATTCATTAAATTTGTCAAAACCCTTCTTTAGGAATTGGTTTTGAGTTTATATTATGTCGTGTGCTGGACTAATATTAACATGTAATTCTAAGCCACTTTTGTCTTGACTTATTGGATTAATTTAATGTCTTTTTAAAGATAAAGCCCTATGTGACATCATTACCCTGCCAGATTTATAACAGCCAATGAAGTCACCTTTATAGCTTTTCATCATTTTTCTCTTTCACCAGTGGTCTAATATGCCATTAGTCCTACTTCTCAATTATTAATCTAGCTCCTGGACAGGTAACCTTTACCTAAAATACAATATTTAACTTACAATAATGGTAGGAAATCCTTTACAGTTTCACTTTGATTAATAAACCATAATTCAGTATTAGCAAATTTCAGTACATTTTAGATGCAGTAGGGATGAGAAACAGTATTAAAATATAAGGGTTAATATGGAAAATTATGCCAATGTTTCTGAAAGAACTATATTTCTTTCCACTTTTTAAATCCTTGTTTAAGGACATGCATATGAAATTACACTCAGTATTATACAAAAAATACCTATTGTATATTGTTTTCTGTTCCGCCTACTCTTGTTAATAAGTAATTTAATATGTTTGTGCTCCCTGTACCAAGTTTAACATCACTAGTATAGAGAGTAGGTGTGAAATTAATACCTGTCTGTAAAAACATTAATGTTGGCAGTTCAAACATTTCCAGCTATACACTGTAATTTGGGCAAGCTTTACCTTCATGTCTGCATGTTTGCTCTTGGCTCGGTAACATTTGCTCATTTGCTTTCTCTCAGTTTTGGTGTCCCTTGAATGACAAGGAGAAACCTATGCCTCTTCTTTCTGCCCCAGTGCAGTGTTTGAAGCTCAGAGTATTTATTCTCATTTTTCAATATTTAGACGTGTGTGTGTGTGTGTGTGTGTGTGTGTCTGTGTCTGTGTCTGTGTCTGTGTGTGTGTGCGTTGAATGGTGCCATGGCTTTGATTAATGACAAAAAGTTCACATGGCAAAAAGGTACTAGTCCAGTAGCTGGCCATGGCCATCATATAGGACATATAGGACTAGGTTTATGCTAAGAGGATTCTTTACTGTAACAAAAACTAACAACCCATATATCTATCTACAGAATTAATTTACATAGATACACCTCAATTGGTTTTGAAATTAACTTCAGTTCAACAGTCATAACTTTGGTGCCCTGGGCTAGTACGGCTGCAGAGATAGATTTATGTTATCATAGTTGTATAACATTCTTGGAAATGAGGGAAAATAGCATATTGACAATCTAATCATATGAACAGTATCGCTGTTCCAAACTTCAGACATGTTTAAGACATAAATACTTGTGTGTGGTCTTTCTTCTCTTCCACTCTTCAGCAATGATTCTATTTCTCCAGGGTTAGAAAAAGGAAACTGCTGGAAACATGGTCTGGAGAAACAGCAGAAAGAAGGAGGAAAAACATGACAGACAAAGCAAACTGAGTACTAGTCTTCAGAAAGGTTTACTTGGATTTTACAACATGTATTATATTGCTGTGCACATTTTTAATTTATCAGACCTCCGTTCTAACAATGCACCTATCATCTCTATAACTCCTCTAAGCTCATTGCAGAGCTCAATTTAGAAATAATGATGTATAGGTTGCTCTTTTCATATAATTCAAAGTATTTATGGGTGTAATTTTGCTCCAGGACCATCACTTAACTCCTCTGTTTGCCACAGGGGAAACAGTTCCCCTGATAATTTTTTTTAACTCTAAACATTAAGAACAATAATATTTATAGTTAAACTTTTCAATCTAGGATTAAATGTACAAAACTCCACCATACATAAATTTTCCACCACACTTACCTTTCAAAAAAACCCCCACGCAAACAAACAAAAAAAACCCAAAACAGCAAAACAAAACAAAACCCAACAATAGAAGTGAGGATGCAAAATAATTTAAAGGAACACAACCGCTCCTAAAACAAAAGTTGTGTATCAATCCTGTTTTTACTATATTTTTCATTAAAGGATCAAATGCCCTTATTCCTGACAACTGAAGATAATGAAAAAGTACAAACATGTGCCTTGTCTTTGTTGCAGGGTCAGGAGATACAATCACTCACTTAAACTATTAAATGTAATGCATACAAGCATAGGGAGATGAAAAGTGCCAGTTTAAATTAGCTTGACCTGTAGTGTTGACTCCTGGACAGATGGCATAATATACCCGGACTGCATTGCTGAGGCATTAGAAGCACACAGCAAGAGCCCATTGTGATATTAAGAAAAAGCTCAGAAGCAAACTCAGACTGAGATCCAAAAACCTGCTGCCCCCCTGTGAGGCTCTTGGCTTCCTTTTGCCAGACCTTTTACAATACAGAATGAAGTCTTCTCCGTTTTAGCTAAAGAAGTGTAGTGGTCAGGCAATGAACACTCATTTTCTACTTTGCTGTCCACAGAGCACACTTTAGGATGAGATTCAGAGTCTTAAAGACCAGACTGACAAAGGGCAAACCAGTCAAAGTCAGTGTATTCTTTCCAGGGGAAGGAAAAGCTAACTGTACTCAGACCTCACTGTTTGAGAAAGCCAGCAATCCTTTTAAGGAGGAGTGTACAGGCATAAAAATTAGGCAGATCTCTAAATCCACATATAGTATTTCTCATGAGACACGAAGAATCATCTAGAGAAGTCTTTTCCCCCATAAATCATTCTGCTGTTAGCAGAAACTGAAAGTTCTGCGCACACGCACACATGCACCAATCCACACATAAGTTTTACTTTGTAGTTTTTAAATTAAAAAAGAAACAAAGCACTTGTCCAACTTCTCTTTTGCATTCATTCTCAAAATTGGGAAGGTTATCTCTCAAGGGAACAGATAGCTCACTGCCTAACCTCCTGAGAAACAGAAGCAGGGGTATAGAGTGCAGAGCACTAACAATATAGCCAGGTATAGCAAAACAAAGAGCTAAAGGCTAATGGCACCCCAGCAAGGGAAATGTAGTTAGGAAAGAAAAGTTATTAGCCATTTTTACCACGCATGGAAGTTAGCATAAGTGACTTACATCCATCTGTTCCTTTACCAGCGTAAGATCGCAGCTACGCATCTTGGGAAGCTATGGGTTCTAAGTGGAAAGAACACATCACAATACGAGTGCCCAGCATTCATCAAACAGGGTCACCCTCAGCTCTAAAGGTCATCTGGGTTTTGTTTTATCTGGTCCTTTTATAAAACTAGACAAAATAATATCCCTGAAATCTCCTCATGCTTCTCTTTCCTGCAAAGGCAGAAAGCACAACAAAGGGCAAAGAAAGTTAAAAAAAGAGATGATGACATTGTATGAGCCTTGCACAGAAGGAGATGTGTGATGCTCTGTATGCTATATTTGCATTACTTTGAATAGACCTGTTCAATTTTCTCCTTCTCTTTAGTAACTTTTATCTGCTCAGATAATCTTACAAGAAGCCAGATAATGACTTATTCCATAAAATGTACCAGACTCCAATTGCTCTTGCCAGTGGTCACACTTTTCATTTTGGTTTGGGGCCATCGCATAATCTTACTCTTTTCCCTCACCCTCCAAAATCTTTACTGTTTTACAACCATAAAACTCGTGGAAGCTCTCACTTTAAAGGAAAAAATTAATTAAAAACCAGGCAAAAATAGACGAAAACTATGTCACCTATGAATCAGCTTAACACAAAACTACAATGATTCAACCTCAAAGCCTGGAAGAAATCTGTGGCTTTCAATTCACTACATTTTGCAGCTTCTCCAGGTATTTGGTTTTAAAATTGTGTTCCATCTTTGCTACATGGCTTGCAGAAAGCCTGCAAAGAATAGCGTATCAAGTGTGGTTTATTTTCAGCACAGAACATCTTTACAGTGTGAATGATTTCTCTAAAGTTTTAAGCGCCTTGCAAGAGAATGATTTGTGTCCCCACATCTGTTTTTTTTCTAAATAGTCCAATAAAAGACATTTAAAACTACAAATACTTCCTTGCCTAAAATTAGGCACCTGAGTAAGAAGTTTGGATTTAGGCATTCTGCCACCTGCTTTATTAATTTAAAGCAACCTCTTAAATTTAAACATATTTAAACACCAACACCAAAAGTGTTGGGCACTTTCTATCAATCTCTTTCAGAAAAAAAAAAAAGAAAAATAACCCAACATACATCTATCTCCCTGACTAAATTTAATCATGCATATTAAAAATGTTGGCTTTTATGACTAATGGAAAGCTGAAATATTTTTTCAGTGTATTATTTTAAAGGATTTGCAACACTATGGCATTTTCTGAGCAATCACAACACTGTGCATATACACCCCATTTATGTATACCCCGATAGGACTGAGGTGGTGGATAATGGCTCCACTGTTGCAGTTACTGTACAGACTAAACTTTTGCGGCAACCTTTGCCAAATGTACAGTTTGGGTTAAGACTGAGCTGGAGGTGAAGGTCTAATCAGAAAGCACTCAGAGCAAGTGAGGGAATATTAAAAGCTCCCTTGCAGTTCAGAGCAAAGAGAGGCCTCTAAGTAGGGCAGATCTCCATTCCGGGCTGTCAGAAGGCTGAGTTGTAACATGAGCTGGGCTCCATTTGCTTTTCCATTTATATAAAAACCTTTTTGTTTCTTTTGTTATAAACTTAGACCTCCAGAATAAAGCCTGGAGGAAGGGGGGAGGGAGAGGAACAGTTACTGCTTGAAAGATGTAGTTTGTTGTTTGACCACTGTATGCAGCATACAGTACCTAGCTATCTGCACGGTTTGCTCCTCTATACCAGATACAATTCCTTAAAAAATAAAGTTCTTGCCCACATCCAGAGAATCTGACACAGTCGCTGCCCCAAGGGCCCTATATTGCAGAGAAAAGACTGAAGCACACCAGGAAAGAAGCACAAGCAAGATGGTTTCCTTTTACAATACTCGGTGAGGAAGTCAGCCTTTAGGAGACATTTTAAGATTGGAAGACCTTGACAAATCAAGACTTCAAAAACAGTTCATAGCAGAGAGGAAGAAATTGATAGGATGGGCGTAGGGTTAGCATATTAAAAAGGCTCTGCATTTGACAGTACTGATGGCAAAGGGAGCAGACCTTATAGAGAGAAAGATAAAGCTGGGAGAGGCTGTAGAAAGCTGTCTCCAGGGGCAGCTATATCTATCAAGCATGCTAAGGGAAAGCAGATTGGTAATAAAAAAGAATAATGTATTGATCATGCAAGAACAGCATATATTGTCATATGCTTTAAAGAGATTAAAACAAGAAGAAGAATAAGTAGTAGGACATTACAAGAGTTAACACAGAAGCTGATGAGTGAAAGCAAAAATATAAGTATCCTAGTTTTCTGCGAGAGAAAACATATTTACCTCTTAGTCATGCATGGAGGAAACAACACAAATTATGTCAATGTATTGATGAAGAAAACTACAAAGAAATTGAAAGGCTTTACTCAGCTGAGACTTATGAGTACTAACAACAGCAACTATGCTCTTCATAAAATCAGTTTTCATCACTGCTTTTATGAAGAACCCTTAACACTGATCCCATTTTACAGAAGAAGGAAAAGTGATGCATACTAAGAGGTACAAATCACTTAAGGCTGCAGAATGTGGCAGTACAGGGGCAAGGACAGAAGCTCGGGGCTTGGAAAACCCCACATTCACCCATGAAGCTTCATTCCCGCTGAAGCCAAATGCAGCCGTGGCTAAAGGGAATGCAGAGGGAAAGCTCTTTTGCAACAAGCAATGTGGTGTACTTGAGAAGAGAAAATTAACCTCCAGGTGAGGCATTCCTCTATGCCTCTCCACTGGGCAGGTCGAGTGCCTGTATTGTTCTGTATATAACACAGGGACTAAAAAAATTCATTCTTCCTCCAAACGTGAACTAAAGTTTTCTTTATACATTCAGTTACTTCCATTGGTTTTTCTGAGGCCTTGCTGTCAAGACAACAAAACCTAAAAAGAAAGGGAGTTGCAGTAAATAGCCAATTATTAAATAAGTATTTAGGCTTGTAGCTTACTTACTATGGTAAATTTAAATTAAAACAAGGAAGGATAACCCTCAAAAAACAGCAACTCCAGTTTGGAAGGCAGTGGTATGATTACCTTTTGGCATATATATAATTTAAGATGCTAAAGGAAATTGGCAAAATTTCCAAAAGATAAAAAGTCAACAAATTTCAGAAATCTGCAATGCGATAGAAACTTTACTTTTGAGAGCCTGTCCTCACGTATGCCCTCTCATTTAAGAATTATGCAGAAGAGTTCCTTATCACGAACACTTCAATCGTAATCTATACCATAGATTTTTAAAGCCATATATTTAAGGAGGAGGAGGATGAAAAATGTAATCAGGACAGTATTTGATAGCACTGAAGGTGGTAGTTATTCCAGGATTAACTATGCAAACACATGTGCTGTATACAATGTCAAGTAGCACATGCCAGCGAAAAGCCTGCTCAGAAAGACAAGAAAAGGAGCATAAATGTGTATATGTACATTGAGGAAGCCAGTGAAAATCTGAAGGTGAACATAAAGAGTCCTGTTGCTCAGAACCTGAAAACTGCATAATATCTCATAGCATGCTCTCCAAGCTCCCAGTGATTATGGAAAATATAAGGACTGAATGCTCATAAGGTTGGAAAGAACTTAATATGAACTATTAATCGAATGACAGGTCTGCCATGCCTTGCTCCATTTGAGCCTCCCTGCTTCCCCTATCACCGGAGCAAAAAGATCTAGGGTTGGAAGCTGCAATGGTCAGAGGTGAAAGAATCACTGTGGGAGAAACTGTCTTCATTTTCTTTCCTCCTACGACCCACAGGGGTTCAGAAACCACATTTTATATCAGATTTTGAGGGCTAAGTTCTCAGTCAGTGTTCTATAAAACATGCTTTTTCTTGTTATAAAATCAGAAAAGGCCAACAGCATTAACATTTTAAATTTGATTCTGTTAAAACAGGCTTATTTCCATTTCCCTCAGTTCCCTTTTTTTTTTTTTT